>JARHVA010008097.1:0-556216 GCA_037957365.1 Torreya grandis
CATGTTTATCATGGTATTATTTGAATCAATGAGATGTAGGGTATACATGTTACATATGATCATATATTTGTAGATGTTATGTGATTATATTCATGCCCACATCTTGGGAATGTTTCACATCAGTGGTATGCCTTATACTAGGGAAATATCTCTATAGTGAGTCTTAAGTGATATCCTTCCTACCTTTCAGTTATCATATAGAGCCATTTAGATGGACTAGACATATCTTTTTATTGTATATATTTTACATTTTATATGTTTATATACATTTTATGGTTACATAAGACTATTAAATTAAAGTAATGCATTTTCTCTTATGTGCCTATAATTGTTTGATTGATTGCATGTGCATGTGTTGTTGTGTGTGTTTGTGTTTATTTTATGTCTTGTCTTTTCTAGTCTTATCCAAATATGACTCTCTACACATCATGTCACATTTTGTCATTGATTGATTATGGGTCATACATTCTTGCATACTTCTATGTGTGGCTATGTTGATTGCATTGCTTATATTATGCTTGGTGCCATGATACTTATCATGCACACTACTACTTATGGATTACTATGCTTGTTTCCTATGTTTACATGGTCCTTACCATGCATCTACTAGGGAGTACTACTATTATTATGTGTGATTAATTTCTATATCTAGTAGTCCTAGGGTGGCCTTACTACATTAGGGCATATCACTTGTCCTTATTTTGTCTTTCCATAGGTGACGTTATACACTTGACTATCTCCTTGAGCTTACTATTATCTATATCTTGCACATATAGATCTTTCATTGGGTCATAACTTCATTCCCCATCACATTACTATGTCGGGGCATATTACTTATCCATCACTCTCTTATCCTCACATGAAGTTGAATGTTACTATCAAGATTTACATCATGATATTTTTATATAGCTACAAATATGTATTTATAATGATGTTTACATAATATTTTAATAGCTCTGACTTTATTACATAATAAGACACAATTCACAAAATATTTCTTTTGAGATGACTAATTGTAAGAGCACATTTATGATCCATCACCTCAAAAGGGGAAATATATCCAAATACTATACAACCAAAAAAATGGAGAAAATATGGATAAAGGACCTCCAAATATATGCTTCACTAATAAGGAAACAAAGTTGAGTTGTTAGAGCTTACTCTAAAAGTTCTAATACTCAAACAAAATTTGTTTTTAGTTACGATTACCCTCAAATGGCATCATGGTTCACGTACTATCAAATGCATTCATTATTATGCTCATATTTTTAATGTCTATTTTATTTTAATATATTCATAATTTTTTATCAAGACATGTACTAATTTCATTATTTGTAGGTGTAATCCAAATTTACTAGGAGCTATCATCATATGTGGGTATAGTCTCATCCAAGTTTCTAGATATTTCATCATTCATTCACTACGTAGGTTTAAGTACATTATTCAATTGTTATTTTATTTTGATTTATGCATGAATTCACATGCACACTCACATCAAAGTAGAGCATTATGTAGACATCTAATTTTGGTTTAGTACCCTTTTCAATTGCATATTTGTCATGCATTATCATACTTAGTTCGCATGCGTATATTTGACTATTTTAAGAGATATTTCACTTATCATTAGCATCTCTCTAACATTTACCAAATTATATATCCTTAATTTCATATTATAATTTTTTGTTGTCAACTTCAAGATCGTATTCTTCCGTTCTCTTAGCAATCTTATCTCTAATCTGGGCCTTTTTGCCTACTAGATTAGAGTTTATAGTTTATTAATTATATCATTGATAAAATCAATGACCTACTAATTTTTTCCATTATGATTTTTTGGGTTTATATTTATTTTCCTTGATTTTATGTCCCTTGACTTTCACTTGTCACATTATCTTATGGCTGGATTATACATATCACATCCTAGATATCCCTATATATATAAATATATTCTAAGTTATTTATACATATTCTACATGGGTGATCATTAAGAACCAACCTCATTAATTTTGAGTCACACATCGATTCCATTTATTGTTACAATTATCAAGGGACATGCACATTGATCCTATATTGCATCTACATCTTTTATGATCATCACCTTGTGCCAAAATAAGTTTATAATGATAAAATATAGTTGCATTTAATTTTATAGAAGAGTATGTGAAACCCTTTATCTTAGTTGGGTTAAAATTTCACTTACATGCACAAGTTAACCACATTGACTTTGCTTCCAAGCATGTGGGATATTTCTCTACAACTTCTCAAGTGGTTTCTCAAATCAACTAACTTTCACACACTATTTTGTTGATACATTTGAGGGTTAGTTCAAGAAGTGAAAAAGAAGTAATTCAATGCATTTTTTCAATCAATTCTAGAACACACAACCCTATCCACCATTATCCTACATCCGTGCCCAAAAATATATAGAATCTAGAAAGGAGCAGAGTACACAATTGAAAGGAATGACAACAAGATCATTCCAAGCCCAAGATCTGAAGCAATATTAGTAAAAGCATCACAATAAGAGTTTTAAAAACTGAAAATATGATATGTAAAGATAAAATCAATATCATATAATATTCATCAAATAACTTCTATATGTTACAAAAGAGAATCTTTGTATATATAGGCAAGGGCCAAACAAGAAGTAAGTTAAACTAACCAATGTGGGATAAATCCACAAAAGGACAAACCAGATAAAATACGAAAATTGCCTAGTAAACATGAGTAACCTACTCTAAAACCCCCCCCTCAAGTGAATCTAGGGAATAAAAATAACCAAAAAAAAAGTGGCATATCCATAGTATGAGTCCTGATAACAAGGGTCTGATCAAGTACTTATGTACAATATATATCCACAAAATGGTGAAAGGAAGAAAACCCATAGGAACAACCCCCCCCCCCCCCGCAAAAAAAAAAAAAATTGATGTAAAAAGAGATAAAATATGGAAAATAAGGGAAGGAATTACTTCATGTGGAATCCCCCTTAAAAATAACTTCCTTCACCCCACATGGAAGATTAGTACTATATTCTTGTATGGATGGAAAGTATGTAAGGAACCATCTACATAGGTGGTGAGGTAGTCCCTAAAAGATAAAATGTTATTCCTATAAATGTACCTTCCTCCTAAGTAATATGAACAAGATGTCCCAAAGACACACCACCTATAGAAATATCAATGCCAATAGGAGAGACAATACCCTGTAAAAATTATATCAATTCCTCTATGAGTGTAGCCCATATAGTGAAATATGAGAGATCCAAATCCAAGAGTATGTTTTTTAAAAGGAACCCAAGCACATAAGCAAGTGGATCTAAAGTGAGACAAGCAACACATGCATTAGTAGGAGAAGCAACAAGATTCAAAATAGAATGTGCAACAATAATAGGTTCCTCATGGAAATCACCATCTATACACATATCTTCACAAATAAGAGGAGTAAGAAATGAAATAAAAACAACTGTGGCACAATAAAAATCATCCTTAGGAAGTCCTGATGGTGTCTCATCCATGATCTCTAAAAGTTATGGTGAAGGTGCCACATCCTCATGAATCACGTCCTCTTGATCAATGAAAAGAATAAGAGTAGTATAAACTATATGAGGAGTAATAGGTACCTCAAACAAACCATCATTAAAAGATAAATCCTCGCTAAAAACTAAATAAGTAGGAATAGTGAGAGGTGTAGGAAGTAAGAATGCCTCATCTGGATCACCATCAAGAAGTACGTCCTCACAAAATGAAGGGGAAACCTAATTCATGTCAAAATAAAGAGTGAATCTTCACTAAAAGGAGAAGAAGGAAGTGCCAATAGTACCTCACCCATGTCATTGTCAAGACTCAAATCTAGAACAACATTAGTGTCATCATTAAAAGTAAATCCTCGCTAATAGGAAGAGAGGGAAGTGAAAAAGGAGGGGGAGTAAAAGAGGTTGAAAAAGACCTAGAAGACTCAGTATCCTTCTCAAAATAAGGCTACAATCATGTCCCAAGCTTCCTTTGGTGATGTGGCACATGTGACATAGCACTGCAAACTATTTGAAACATGGAGGTGAACCAAACAAAGAGCCTCCTCTTGCATGGATGCAATCTAGTCAAGATCTTCCTCATTTGTAAACTGGGAAATATCACCAAACATCATTATCCACAAGCATTTCTATTATAAGTGTAATCACATTTTTAGTTTCCAAATAATGTAGTTAGGGGGCTCAAATAAGGATGAATCCATTGTCATAAAATAAGGATAAAGTTAAAGAATAAGAACCCTCTCAAAAAAAAAAAAAACTCCCCATGATAATTTAATGTCTCCTAATGAAATTAATGAACACCCCTAAAAAAAATGTAAGGCCCCCCAAATTCGGCACTTTATAAATGAGTGATTTTTACAAGATAAATGACTCTAATGGATGTGGAATTAAAAAACATACATTTTTTGAAAAAATTAGTACTTGATTTCGAGGTCACAATATAAAAAGTTATAGTCTTTACAAGTTTTTCATCATTAAAATGGACCCAAATAAGTAAACATTACACAAAAATTAAATGCACTAAGGACCAATTTTTTTTAAAACTTCATGAATTTGTAAAAATCTTTAAAAAATAATTTCAGCAATTTATTTAGTTTAAAACAAGCATAGGTGGTCACTAGCTCCAGGAAGATTCTTTGCAAGTTCTAGAAAAACTAGCTGAATGGACCCTGTTGTGACGTCCCAAAATGTGCTATGACCAGATAAATAGTGGTAATTACTATTATATGATAATATTAGACCTAAAATGCTATCCTCTCCTAGAATCATATCTAAAATTATATATCGTATGGCCTCAAACTGGAAGAAAATCGACTAGCTATCTAAATGATGAAGACAAATTGTTATAGTAAATTTTCAAGATGCCAAAAGAGTTATACAACCTACTCAAAAATTATTCCAAATATAATGGTAGGAAATATCAGACTATTAGCTAACCATACTAGGTCCCAAATCTTTAAAAAAATCTATATCACCTGTGGTGAGAGAAAATTGAACTGGTGGTAGTTATCTGCTAATAGACTAACGGACATGTTTTTTAGAAGAAGGGTTGTACAAATTGATATCTGAAGATTCTAAAAAATTTAAGACATCATAAAACTTAGAGTGTTATTCCATTATGCTTTTAGATTTGGATTTTGATGCATGTCTGGCTTAAAACCATAAAAAAATGCATAAATTGCCTAAAAAACTTCCAAAACAAATTTAAACATGAGTCTAGCAAAATAAACACCTAATGGCAGAGCCTAGATCTGCATGGCCTGATCAATGACAAAAAAAATTCTTAGATCTATACAAAATACCTTCACTCCATTGAGAATAAATCTTGATAAGTAGACAAACCCTTGCAACAACAAACTCATAAATGGATGGTTGTAACACTTCCAACTCTGAAACTATGAAAGGAACATCACCAAGATCATTCCATGCCCAATATCTGAAGCATTAACAACAAAAACATCACAATAGGAGTTGTAAGAGCTTAAAAGATGATATGCAAAAAAATTATTTATTTTGTATAGATCCAAGGGCCCAAGATCTTAGATTTATTTTGTATAGATCTAAGATTTATTTTTTTGTGTGCAAATGCTTAGATCTATACAAAGTAAATCTAAGATATTAGGATATTAGATATGTAAAAATTAAATAAAGCTTTTGCATATCACCTTTGCATCTCTTAAAACTCTTATTATGATGCTTTTGTTGCTAATTCTTTAGATCTTGGATTTGGAATGATCTTGTTGACATTCATTTCATGGTATTAGAGCTGGAGGTGTTGCAACCATCCATTTGTGAATTTTTTGTTGCAAGGTTTTGTCCATCTATCAAAATTTATTCTTGATGGAGTGGAGGTATTTTATATAGATCTAATATTTATTTATTTTTGTCATTAATCAGGCCATGCAGATCCTAGGCTTTATTTTGTATAGATCTAAGATTTATTTTGTATAAATCTAAGATTCATTTTTTTAAATGTGCAAAAGCTTCAAAACTTGAGTCATTAAGTGCCAACTTATAGATTTTTCAATTTTAATTCATCCTATAAATTGACGGATGCAAAATTTCCCAAAACACCTTTAAAGTGATTTAAACCATTGTTGATTGGTTCACATGTAGTTTGATTCATAGGAACCTCCAAGTGAGGATCCTTGTGATGAGTATGAAAGAAGCAAAGTTGTTGGAGGAGGATGAAAAAATACAAAAGGCATTGGGTGAGGTAGTTGTTTTGAAAAAATCATTCAAAATAATCGTAATTGTAAAATATTTTGCTTCCTTCTACCGTTGTTAAGCTACAAATAGGGATGTTGCTAGCTATAATGGGAAAAGTTTGTAGTGTTTTCCATCACATTATTATTCCTACTAGCTCTTTCCCTCTTAAGTTAATTCTCAAAAATAGTCTAGCAAATACAAATAGTGGGATACCCAAATATCCATCCCAATCTGAAATAAGGAAGCCACCCCTCAAATAACTTTACATGAAAGTTCTACTTACATCCAACTCATATTATAATGTCATTACATATGAACTATGTTAAACATTATTGTCCTCAGAATAATAACAATTAATTAGCTTACTATTTTCATTATTGGTAATAGGTAATTAACTTGAATGTCACATTAAAGTAACTAATGTTAAGGATATTTATTGCACTTGACACTTATTTACTAGGTTTACCTTTAATGGAAAAAATTAAAAACCATATGAAATGTCAAACAAGATTTATCCAAAATGATTTCATTTCTTTCCTTATGTTTAGATAGAGGAAATTTTAATTTGCATGTCATCTAACATATATTCATCTTAATTAGTAAACCATGTATCTATGAGATCTATAATCCACCATTTAATGGGAAAGATACGCATTTCAATGATGCAACTAATTTTTTTTTTTTTTTTATGTATTCATCCAATCTAATGCAAATGAATCATTCAAATAAATTGTTTAATGATGTTTAAGTTCTAAACTTTGAGGCTAAAAGACAAACAATGTTGATGCTTTCAATCATGGCTCTCCCTCTTTTCTCCTTCCTACATTGAGAGCCTTGTCATTCATCATAAGATTTACACCTGATTTTTGCTTATTCATAAGAGGTCAATGGGTGCCAATTGACATGTGTTGTCATTGTGGTATGCATAAAAGTTTTGTATCGACAATGATTCATCTAGGAGAATTATGTAACACTTATAAAATGAAAAATATGGAAAAAATAGGTGCAACCTAACTTGGTGAAAAGGGAAGCTACCCAATTAAACATGAAAATAGGAGCAAAGAGAAAAGTACTTAAAGCCGAGAGAACAAATTAATAAGACTACACTTAAACAAAGTAAAAAAATAGTGAATAATGCGACGTGGGAATTTTTAGGGTTGTATAGAGTTGTAGGACGAGCATAAAAAATTGCATCGGTTGTTATTTTAACTACAATTATTTGAATTCATGCATTACATTGGAAGTAAATACTTTATAATCAGAATAAATACATTACCTTGCTTATAGATACATTGAGTGTGTCCATTACTAAAATTAAACAAGGGCCACATAGTGACTAGTCCCTACTTTTGTATTGGAAATTATTTATGGTTAAAGTTACATAAATTTTTTTAATGCAAGCTCAAAATTATGATGGCTAACTTCATACCGTAGTGTTGAAGTGTGTTTTCTTCTTTCTTGTAGCAACCATTGTCTTCATAAACATTGAAGTATGATGGAAGCATAAATGTCTTTCTCTATCTTTAATTTATAGTTACCCTTACTTTCCAATTTCAACTAAAATTGTGTTACTCCCATTTGCAACATAGATGTTATATTCAATTTTTGTGTGATTTTGGTTTCTATTGTTCAAGTCCAATATCCCATTCCTAGATACATCTATGAGGTTAGATGCACTGCACAGGTCTGAAGAATAATTAGGGGACTTGCGACCTCTCATTTTAAGATTGTTGCTGAGACAATCTAGGGCACAAGCTACAAGTATGGGGCTTTATTAGATAGTCTGCTTACAATAGATCTCCAAGAGATGCAACATTACCACCAAAGGTTCAATACCCAATTTCTCACTGACTTACAGAACTTCTACACTCCTAGCTAGACCAGTTGCAACATATTCAATTTCAAAGTTATAATTTTGCTTCACTTCACAATTTATAGTATAAGGGAAATATTAATTGTTCATAAATAAGTATCAAAAGAGAGGGAGGGTAAGGCAAAAATAAAGTTTTCTGATTAAAAGGGAATGCAAATTCTTCTAGGACCACAACATGTTTAGCTATAGTTACACCACTGTATGATAAGTTTAACGATGGCTTAGGTTTCACATAAAAGATAAATGCTTAATTCTAAGATTATTTTAATTAATTAACTACACATAGGTCTGTAGTTGATTATACACACATCCTTTCATAATTCAAATAAAGCAAAAGGAATAAAAAAACTAATTAAAATAACAAAAACACATCTTAGTTATATGCATAAATCTATATAAAATCATAAATTATAATCCTATAACATTAGTATTGATCCATTAAATCAAAATAAAATGGAAGACTTTCAAGGCAACCATATACACTTACATAGAAAATCAATTTTGTATTATTCCAAGAACGTGTGTTTGCAAATAGAGTCAACCCTTCTAACATACTAGTAGCAGTATATATAGAAGGGTGAGATGGGTCTTGCATTTAAGAATCATGATATCCCACTCTTGGCCATCATGGACTAAAATGGTATATCAACATTATGTCAAAAATTTCCTCAATCCATAATAGATAAGACATAATGGAAATTCATAGCTCACTAAGGAGCTTTGAGGAGAGCTTTAATGTGGACTGCATCCTGATGGTTCTTGTAGGCTCCACTAATGATCAGTCAATGAGGTTGAACCTATGCAAGTTGAAAAGACCCACAAAGGAAAGTCTTTGCTGGAGACATTATGCATAGGCAATGTGGTGAGCACACACCTCTTTTATCTCTATGGCACTATGAATGGCTAAGAGGTTGTCCATATGGAGATTTATTAATATATTTGAGTGTTTATTCCTTTTAAAACACAACAAATGTCTGGATATAATGCTTTGGGGTCCACTTTCTAATGTTTTACTTATGCATTGAAGTCAAAACAAGTGTCCCAGTCGAGTTCCTTGGAATTGTGACACTTATCCACTTGTCATTCAATCAGGTCGTGCAGACCTTATCTTTAGCCCATGGACCAAAATTGATCTAGATGCTAAGTCATCCTTAAATGATAGATATGATTATTTAGTGGTTTTGGGACCCACATCCATGCCTTTAATTTACTTTGTCTAGATAAAACCACATGGCACCACTTCACTAATTTTGGCCCCTTAGTCACTTTATTGAGTCATATGCTCTACCATGTGTCTATTTTATTGCTTACTTTCTTTGTCTTTGGCCTTTTGACCATGATTTAATGAAATATAGAGACATGGTCTAATCCTATTGATTTAAGGGCTCATGAGCTCCTATAATCATTTGACAAGTTAGTAGGCTATGAATAAGTAAGATGCTACCACATGGACATTTCTCACTTATTTGGGCACTCAAGGAACTTCGAGTCTTTGAATTAATTATATTAGCCATAGATGAGTGTGATCATGACACATGCCATGATCTCATTTATCCTTTTGATCAAGGACATAGAAACTTAAGACTCTTCATTATTTGCTCCATAGAAATGAGATGTTGATAAGTGACTCAATTTCATTAATCTAGGGGATTGTGGAATTTACATTGTCTTTTTATAAGTTTACAAGCTCCAAACAACCAAGATACTACCATATGAACAATCCTCACTTGTTTGGATGGGGCCTCAATATTTGATTGCGGGACTATCCATTGGACTAGTTGAAAAGTCATGGGCGAACAAGATCATGCCACATGGTATGATCTCATTCATTTAGAGGGTTTCATGCCTCAACATGTGTATCTCTATCTATGGGCTCCAGGTGAGTGGGATGCTTCCATGTGGATGACCCTCACTTGTCTAGATGTTTTCCAACCTTTGTAGTATCGTACCTACTCTTGTTAATCATGGATGAGTAAGATCTACCATGTGGCATGATCTCATTTTCTAGATGGTTGGGGAAGCTTAGGACTTAGGCACATGTATGTAGGCTCTGGATGAGCAAGATCAGCCATGTGGCATGATATCACTTATTTAGAGGGTCTTTAATCTTCAAGATGTGGGACTAATTCAATTTTACTTTAGAGGAACAAGATGGAGTTACATAAAATGATATCAGAGCTCGGGGCCTCGTAGAGTCTTTGTCTTAACCAATTCGAGTCAAAATAAGTGAGTAACTAGGATGAAGATACGTGGCATAATCCTAATTGTTAAGGTGTTCAAGGAACTTGGACTTAAAATGTTTTGATTCATAAGTCATGAAGAAGCAAGATGAAGACACATGTCCAAATCTTGTAAATTTGGGAGCCTACCTAAGAAAATACTTAGTCACTTCAAAGATCCTTTATAGAGAAGCTGAGTGTTGACACGTAGAACGATCCTGGAGCTCAAGGAGTTAGCCGTTGAAATTTGAATTTAGGGACTCAAACATTGAAGTTTGAATTGTCTTGCCACTCTTAAAATTGATGATTGATTTAAGTGAAAGAGATACATGTGATGTTGATCCATGCAAAGAAACTTTAACAAAATAACCATGAAATTTCTTCATATTATAAGGGAAAATTTCTGAGCTGGACCAAGTAAGCTTCAGTGAGGTGGCCCTATGGGGTCAGAATACTTTTATGAAAGATAAAAAACCCTGGGATAGAAAAATAAGTTAACTTAGTTAGTCCACAAATCCAAAAATAATATGAACATAATAGCTCAAAAGCCTACTAGATGAATAAAATAACTTTAATAGATATGTCCATTTAGACCTTTAGATTTAGGAATCAAACATATTACTAGAGAAATTATGAGAACACTCAGTCGACTTTAGATCATATTAAGAGATCATACTAAAAAATAGACTCATATCCCAAAACAATGACTTCTAATTTAGACTTGGATTGATTCATTCCATAACCAAACCTGAACATAGAACTTTTAAATCTAAAAGAGGTTCTTCATTCTAAATTATGAAAAATGGAGTATGTTGGCCACAAAAAATGGTGATTACCACAGGGAAAACAATACCTTAGTGTTTATAATCCAAACTGTGGGTATCCATTACCAAACTATAAGATAAGTGACCAAAGCTCCCTTTAGATGAACTTAGAGGAAAGAGAGTGCTCAATTTTGATTCAACAAACAACATATTAGGCCTTGATTCCTTCAAATGGCCATTTTGTGTAATGAATGACTTGTTGAATTTTGAATCCATTGGGCAAGCTCAAACATATCTTAGGTAATTAAAGCTCCTTGAAAGGTAATTCATTTGCATATTTTAGCTAAGGAGAGGAAGGATTGAGCATTTATCTATTTCCAACCATGTGTTTATATCCCTGACATAGATGCCTTTGGTCCTACTCAAGGCCTTGCTCCATTGCCATCCAGACTTAAAATCTTGTGATGAAGGTTGCCCAAATCACCCTTTCTAAGGAAGAAACTTACATTGTCATAGATTCAGACTTCCTTTCATTTTGATGTTTCTTTTTTACTTAATTCAAGAGGGTTGGGGACCAATATAGCCAAGGTGTAGGGATGGTTCGATAATCTCTTTGCACCAAGAAGGCCATTCACTTGTTCAGTGATTTAGTTGTGATTGAAATGTTCTTTTTAGTGCTATGATGACCTTTATTCAAAATAAGGATTTTATCAATTCACTTGCTCAGTTATAAATCAATGATCCCTAATCCTTTAATGTCTCAAGAGAATTTCCTTTGCTTACCACATTGTTCAATAATGGGGACTTGCCTTTCACCTTCCAATATTGGGAATATGTTTTTAGTGCCTTACTAATTTGAGGTGATCAAAATTGGGAGCGTGGGGACCAAGATTTAGATTGGACTCCATCTTAAGAGAACTATCTTAGTTAATTGTCAATTTGAATCATGGGAACAAGGTAAAACTATTGTAAGGTTAGTAAGGGTGAACAAGGGGCAATCAAATTCACGTAAAATAATAGAAAGAATGAAAAAAAAAGAAAAATGCAAAAAAATAAAATAAAACACACAACTAAAGCAAACTAACTAACTAACTCTAATCCAGTATTTACATCGCCATCCTCAGCCCCCAGGGCTATTCTAAAATTGCATTAGAAGGGACAACTGAGAAGTAATGCTTTAGGAACTGGCCATTCATAAGCAGTGGGAGGTCATTCCTTTCAAGGTCCTTCAATCAAAATGTGTTCAACCCCAACAACTCAAATATTTGGTATGGACCAATCCAGAGTGTTGCAATTTCTTCTCGTGTGCTTAGTCTCATAATAAGACTAAGTCTGATAACTAAAAGGACGTGATCTTTGCCTTCTTATCAAACCATCCTTTAGTTTTTGCATAATGTCTACTTAATTTCTATAGAGCCTTTTCTCGTGCATCCTCCAATTTGATGATGTCTAACAACCTTGATGTTGTATTTTTAGTATCTTCCATCTATTCTTGCATAAACTTATAAGTTGGAAACTTAAGGGTCATTGGGAATATGCGCTCCAACCCATATACTAGTAGAAACAGGGAGTTTTTGAGGGCTTGCTTATATCTAGTGTAGTCAACCCAAAGAGCATATTTCTATAGTGAAAGCCAGTCTCTAGGCTTATTTTTTAAAAACTTCTTGATAACATGGATCAGGTTCCTATTGGTTGACTCAACCAAACCATTCCCTTGTGGGTATTAGTTTGATGATAACCTCAAGGTAATACCATTTTTATAAACCCATTTAGTGAGCTTGGCTGACTAAAACATAGGTCCATTGTCACAGACTAGTGAGGCTAGGGTGCCAAATTGTGTTGTTATGTTTTACTCAAGGAACTTGATGAATTACTTGGTTGTATTATTTCAGGTCACCACTACCTTTGTCCATCTTGTGAAATAATCAATGGATTTAAGTATGAATTTATGGACAAATAATGAGTTCAGGTTGATGACTCCAATCAATTCAAGTCCCCATTGAGCGAAAGGATGCTCTTCTATCACAGGCTAAAAAGGCATTGCATCATAAACTTCTTTCTTGGTGAAGGTATGACACTAATGGCACACATGTACATAGGTGTGGACATATCTGATTATAGTGTGCCAATAATAACCAACTCATAGAATTTTATATGCATTTTTAGTCCTTGAAGGATGGCCACTACCCAAATTATCATGGAAGTTTGTCATGACTTCCTTAGCTTCTTCTTTGCATAGACATCTAAGATAGATGCCTCCATAGTTTTTATATAAAGCACTCACTTATTCAAAATGTAGTGGGTTACCTTAAACTTGAGATATATTTTTTGCATCTCATTGAGTCTTGAAGAAGGATTTCCATAAAAGAGGTAGTGGACAATTAGATCATACCATTCTTGATTGACCTTTTCTGATTAGTCTAGTTACATCATTATGATCCTTGGGTTAATTTTAGTGATAAACTGAGTGAGACCTTGGCCTCAGACCATCTTGATAGGTTTTATTTCAAGGTTACATTCTTGTAACTTAGCCATCCACCAACCTCTACATTCTCCTAGTTCATTTTACCCCAACATTAGCTTCATGACTAGGTATGGGATGATGGCATGCACTTTGTTTCTAAGAATGAAGTGTCTAAATTTCATCACAAAATTGACCAAGGCATAGGTATTCTTATCCAAAGTGGAATATTTTAGGACTGTATCTTTCAATTTTATGCTTATGAAATTGATTGGGTGCTCATCTTTGTTCAAATTTTGGGTGAGCACTATGGCTATGGTGTGCTCTAATGCGAAGGAATAGAAGTAGAAATCCTTCATGTAGTTTGGGATGATAAAGACCAGTGCTTGCATGATGGATTCCTTAATTTATTGAAAGGTTTTCCTACATATAGGATTCCACTCCAGCTTTGCTTCCTATTTCAACATTGCATTGAAAGGTTTAACAATTTTAGCAAAACTAGACGTGAATTTGCATATAAAGTTGATCTTACCAAAGAATGACCTTAATTCCTTTTTACTGTTAGGCAAAGATATCTTAGAAATAATGATGGTATGCTCAGGGTTAATATAAATACCTTCCTTCATGATGATGTGATTGAGAATCTTGCCTTTAGTAACACCGGATACATTTGTATTTGGGTTAAGCAAGATACCATACCTTTTGCACATTTCAAATATCATCTAAAGATGGAAAATATGATTAGACCTGTGTTTTGAAAAAATAGTCAAGTCATGCATGGAAATAACAATGCACTTGCCTATCAGACCTTTAAAATCAAAGTAAATATCTCTCTGAAAGGTGGTTCCTACGTTAATAAGGTCAAATG
Organism: Torreya grandis; assembly: GCA_037957365.1. Taxonomy (NCBI): domain Eukaryota; kingdom Viridiplantae; phylum Streptophyta; class Pinopsida; order Cupressales; family Taxaceae; genus Torreya; species Torreya grandis. The sequence goes on from JARHVA010008097.1 coordinate 14,421, forward strand.
GCATTCACTTTTAGGTGAAGGTGTTCCACTTAGTTGTAAATGTCATCTTGGCTCAGTATTCTAGGTTTACCAGAACCTGATTATATCTTGAGAATCTATCAAGGGAAGACATCATCTAGATCCACTTACCATTTGTATTACCTCATCTAAGGAAGGCAAAGAATGGTTATCTTTATTAGAAGCTCAGTTTAGATTTCTAAAATCCACACGTAGTCAGATTTATCCATTTTTTTTATGAACTAAAACTATGTTAGCTACCTAGGTAGAGTGGAGAATTGGGAAGATGATCCCAACTTAATGGAGTTTGTGGATCTCCTTTTGAATGACTAGTTCTAAAATTGGGTTCACGAGTCACTACCTTTGTCTAAAGGCTTTTGGTTTTAATTGAGTGGGATAGTGTGAGTTATTATCTTTGGTTTGAAGACCTTAAGGTGTCCATAGGTCCAAGTAATAACATCTTGATACTGTAGCAAAAGTTTTCTAAGTTGTTCAACTTCAACAGGAGTGCAACTCAGACTAATGTGAACATCTTAGGTTTAGTCTGACAACCCAAAATTAATCATTCTAGAATTTTAGTCTAAGCATATTGGCCTCTTAGGTATGTGTGTAGGCTTGTCAAGGTTGAACACTCTTTCAAAGGATATAATCCCTCTTGGAACTCGATTTTATTTTAAGTTCATAATGTCATCCTAGTCACATCCTTCATTTCTAAGGTCTTATCTTTCTACCTCATCAATAAATGGGGTCTCAAATACCTCTAAGTTATTAAGGAATTATAAAATGTGGCATCTTCAAATACTTAGAAGTTATTCACATTGTCTGGTATTGAAGGACATGGGATGAGTTTCACTAAAAAGTTTTATAGCCTTGAATCATCTAAGGGTGTTAGGTTTGTAGCAATGATCACCAATGAATCAACCACCTGATTTTATTCTATAGGAATGGGATGATGTTGAAAGCATTGAAAATTTATATTAAATCCCATGCCTTATGCTTGTACTTTCTTAAATAAGACAATTTCAATTAGAACTTGCTCCTAATTGGTTCAATACTAGCTCATAATATCCAAACACTCTCAATTATTTAAACCTATGATTTAATATAAACTATAATCCTAAGATCAAAGCTTCATATTTCACCAAGTTTTTTGTGCAAGGGAACTGGAGCCTATATGCGCTAGGTATTATTTCCCTAATGGATCAATGAGAAAAATTCTTGCTCCATAACCTTGTTTAGGAATGGGATCCATCAAAATACATGGACCATAGACCTATAAATTTAGTAGTTTTATCATCTTGGTTTTAAGTACATTTTGTAGACAAAGTATAAACACCTATGTCAAAGGATACTAAGTTCACTCTTTCATTGAATTCATTGTATTCAATGATTATGTGTTTCATCCTGGGTTCTCTATCAACATAGATATGATTGGCTACACCTCTCCAAGGCAACCACATATGGGATAAGTTTGTAGCCATGTATTTATTCAAGGTTTTAGAATAATATATACTAGGCAAAATCCCATAAGCCTTTGAGATATACATTACTTGAATATCCATAAATTATTGGACCCTGGGCTCAAACTCTAGTTGTATATGGACATTCAAGAGCTCACCCACTACCTTAACTTCATAATTATCCAATTAGACCACTATTTTTTTGACTTAATAGGTGTTAGTCCTAGTTTTTGACAAATTCTAATAGGCATGAAATTTATAGAGGCTCATGAGTCAATTAGACCATTATTAAGACTATTTCAAAATAGACTAAGTGTAAGGAGGAAAGAAGGGATCTCTGTGTTATTCTTGTGTATTAATATGTTAGTGTTCGTAGGCTTGGGTTTAGGTTGAACTAGTTTGTCTTTGAGAGACTTTAGAAGAAGATCTAGTTTCTCAATGATCTGGGCAAACTCATGCAAAGCAATGTTTTCTTTGATCTTCTTCATGCCCTCCACTATGTTGTACCCAGTCTTGCTAGTGGTAGGCTAGGCATATTCAATTGGCTTAAGTTTATTAGCTTTTGGGGGTGGAGGGTTATTCTTTACTCTTGGATCAGGTGGAGTGGCACCATTATTAAGAGGATTTGATATGGTAATGGGTAATTATTGTGTCTATTTCTTAATGACATAATTACTGCTCTAGAATTATAAGAAAGCCTACACCTCATTGGTGGCATCTTCTAGTTCATTGTCTCTAGTACCATGGCAGTGATCGAGAATCTTGGAGCATTAGAGGTCTAAACTTAATTGGTAGCCTTGGGGTGGTTTGGGATAACCTCATACTCTTCCATCTATTTTTGGAAGATGTCAATTGCACTATAATCAAGTTCATCATGTTGGGTTGTATTGTGCACATGATACTAGTTAGGCAAGGATAACTCACAGATGTTGATCTCATGGAGCTTAATAGGCAAGGGGTCTAGTTGGTTTCTAGAGTAGTTGTAGGGATGATTATATATCTGGTAAGTGAATTTCCTATTGGAACTCTCACCACCATGTTAAGCATGAAATATACTAAGAGGGGGGGTGAATCAGTATATTATATATCTTTTTACTTAATCAAATTCCTTTTCTTTAACCACTTAACCACACATTCAAGATATGTAATAAAACTAAAATAATAATATGCACCACACGAGAGAGAGAGAGAGAGAGAGAGAGAGAGAGAGAGAGAGAGAGAGAGAGAGAGAGAGAGAGAGAGAGAGAGAGAGAGAGAGAGAGAGAGAGAGAGAGAGAGAGACCAGATTTTTATGTGGAATCCTAAAGTGAGAAAAACCATAGAGAACAATCTCAAGTATATGAATGAGTACCAACTCAAATTACAAAATTTACAAGCACCAACTTGCAGGAGCACCAACCCCTTTGCCGAACACCAACATAACAACTATTTGTGAGCACCAACCCATAGGATCACCAATCCCTTGCAAATACTTATGAGCACCAACCCAAATGAGCACCAACCCCTCTTGTGTATAAAACACAACTCTCTCTCAATGTTGCTTACTCAACAAATGATAGAAATCTACAAGATCTCCCACTTTTCTCTCTTCGAAAACAAATACAAACTATGCACTCTCTTGCATATTACAAATGGATTATCAAGCCTTTATTTATAGCTTTCCAAATGACATTTGGCATTCACCCTTTGTGACCCTTCAATCCTCATGAAAAATGGCACCAAACTTGCATGACCTTTCGTATCCTTGCATTTAAAAATTCATATGGTGACCCTTCATAAGCAAATGCATCTTTTCCTCTTTTGTCTTTATCTTGGTGACTTTTCCTATTCCTCAAAGTGCCCCTTCATGGAAAAATGTGCCATACCCTCTTTTGTCTTCACATGGTGACTCTTGGAATTCCTCAAGATGACTCTTCATGAGAAAGTGCATCCCATTCCTCTTTTGTCTTTTCCCTGTGACTCTTTGACTTCTCCATGGGCCCTCTTTTGACTTATATGCAACTAAAAATATATTCGTTAATATTAAATAAATATTAACACACATTAGCCAAGATATGAATATTAAAAATATCATTAAATATAATGGGGCCTTTATCACCAATGCTAGACCTTTGACATGAATGACAATATTTCCAACAATCTCCCTCTTTATCATTGATGGCAACTTCAAACTGAAACTGCCACATCCTGAAACCTACACATACTACCGTATGAAAAACATATAGTAACTCCCTCTTACTAGAGCACCTTGTACCTATTCCCTGTACGTATTCTACACCTATTTTTACATCTGTACCTATACCTGTTCTTCTCCCCCTTTGACATCAATGGCAAAGGGCCTAACTTGGAGCTAACACTTAGCTCCCCCTCAACCGATGCTGAACCTTAATGGTAGAGAGTAAAAGAAATTACTCCCAACTTCTCTCACCGATACTCAAATGCGTCTTTTGGTATCACTTTTGTAAAAATATCTACAATCTACTTTGTAGTACTGATATATTCCATATTAATTTGTTGATCTGCAACTTTCTCTCTTAAGAAGTCATATCTGATGGGAATATATTTTTTTATTGAATGCATCACTGGATTCTTAGAAATATTAATTACACTTGTGTTGTCACAAAAGTAGAAATAGGTTCATCATATTTTACCTTGATATCTTCTAAAGTTTGCTTCATCTAAAGCACTTGAGTACAACTTAATACTGCTATAATATATTCTATTTCAGTTGTAGAAAGTGATACTAAATTTCACATTTTGCTTAGCCATGATACTAAGCTATCACTAAGGAAGAAATCTCCTCCACTTGTACTCTTTCTGTCATCCAAACAACCTGCCCAATCTAAATGTATATAAGTAACTAAAGTAAAATCTCTGCCTATGAGATACCATAATCCATAATCCAATGCCCCTTGATATATCTGAATATTCTTTTCACCAACTAAACATGACTATCTTTTGGAGCTGATTGATATCTTGTAACCATACCTACTGCATGCATGATGTCTGGCCTTGATGCTATCAAATATAAAAGACTACCAATCATAGATCTATACAAAGATTGATCTGTAATAGGTGAATCTTCATCCTTGCTCACCTTATTTCTTGTACATATTGGTGTGCAACTGGTGCACAATCCTCAAAACCAAAAAAATTTAACATTTCCTTCGCATATTTACTTTGAGATATGAATTTTTTTTATCTGACTGAAATATTTGCAATCCTACGAAAAATGACAATTCTCCAATCATAGACATCTCAATTTTTTTTGCATATTATTAGAAATTTTTTTTGTCATCTTTTCAATATTTCCTCTAAAAATGATGTCATCAACATATACCACAAAAATAAAAAAAATGCTCACCTTCTATTTTGATGTACAAATTACTATCAACAAATCTTCTCTTAAAACCTTGATCCTGCAAGTACTTGTCAAGTCTTGCATACCAAGCTCTGGGAGCTTGTTTCAATCTATACAGTGATTTATTTAATCTGCATACATAGCTACTAATATTTGAGAGAATAAATCCCTCAGGCTGCTCAATATAGACCTTTTCTTCTAGATTCCAATTTAAGAAGGCATATTTGACATCTATCTGAAACACTTTGAAAATTTTAAACACTGCATATGCAATAAATATTCTAATAGCCTCTAGCCTTGCTACTGGTGCAAAACTTTCTTCAAAATCTATATCCTCAATTTGAGCATATCCTTTATATACTAATCTTGCTTTATTCTTGGTCACTTCTCCATTTTCATTTAACTTATTTCTGTAAACCCATTTTGTTCTTATCATATTGTGATCTTTTGATCTAGGCACTAATTTCCATGTATCATTCTTTTCTATCTAATTTAATTCTTCATCCATTGCCTTAACCCAATACTTATCATGTCTAGCTTCTAAAAATGTTCTAGGCTAAATTTTGGATAACAAAAAAAAATTAACTTGCTCATATTCACTTACCATCATTCTTCTAGTGTGAATTCTTTTATTTATGTCCCTGATGATGTCACTTTCATTATGATTTCTCTGAACATATTTGGATAGACTTTTAGTGTCCTTTTTATCCTTCTTTTCATCTTCATTTGATTCTTCAAAATCTTCCTCGTCAATGATTTCAAGAATGTCTACTGTGTTGTTCCCAAAATTTGTCACTCATTTTTGAGACAACATATGAACTATTTTGGTCCTGCAGGCCAAAATTCCCTCTTCCCTTCTCAAAAATTGTTCTAGGCATTCAAATTCTCTATTTTTCAAACTTTTTCAGCTAATAGACTTTGCAGGCTCATTTCTACAGACTCTGTAGGCTCATTTCTACGGACTCTGCAGGCTAATTTCTACGAACTCTGTAGGCTCATTTCTATGGACTCTGTCGGCTCATTTATATGGACTCTACAAGTTCATTTCTATGGACTCTGTAGGAAAGGAACAAGTTTCTAATACTTAGGCAATTTCAAGACAGGTTCAATGCCTTGGTTCAACAAAAAATATCCATCAACAAGTATCAAACAAAGGAATGAACCATTGAACCTTGAACCAAAATGGTTCAAAAGGTTTAAAGGTTCAACGGGTTCAAAAAGTTCAACAATGTCATCAAGCTTAAAGATGTTAAGCGCTTCAACAAAGTTCATAGTTCAATCGCTTCAGCAAGTTCAATGGCTTCAAAAGACTTAACGAAAAGAAGAAGGCTTAAACCGTTGAACCATTTAACCTTGAACCAAAATGGTTCAAAGGTTCAACGGGTTCAACGGTTCAAAGGTTCATCGAGCAGTTGGTTCAAGCGGTCAATTCAGTTGAACCAAAGCTGGTTCAATCGGTCAGTTCAATCGGCTGGTTCAAAGGAGTGCCCCAAATCCCAAAGGCCAAAGTACCCTTGCAGAGGGCAGTGAACCAAAGGTGAGTGCCCTTGCAGAGGGTAGGTGATGAGCAAAATGGACCATTGCAAAAAGCTGAAAGGGTAAGGTTTTCTTCAGAAAAGTGAACAAGGTAGAAAAGTTAGAATTCCTTCAGATTTGTTCAAAGCGAAGGAATTCCTTTAGACTTTTGTCTGAAGGAATTCACCTGAAAGACAAAGGGAATAAGTGGCTAAGGCAAGGGAAGATTTCCTTCAGAATTCCTTTAGACATTTTGTCTGAAGGAATTGAAGCTGAAGGACCCCGAAGACCGCCCGAAGGCCACCTGAAGGACCCTGAAGACTACCTGAAGGCCACTCAAAGGACCCTGAAAGGGTAGGTACCCTTGTGGGGGACTCTCAGCAAAAGTTGAAGGGATACCTCCCCTTCAGAAAGGATCAAACAAGAAAGACAAAGGAATTTCCAAGGAAGGTGATAGGCCTGAAGATGTCAAGATTAAGCATCATGAACTAGCCATTAGGATCCAAACGTCTGATGACGTCCCCATAGACATCAAATTTAGGGCAATAAACTAGCCGTTGATCTTTAAAGGTTTGAGTATAGACCCGAATGCATTTAAAGGCTTTAAGGCCAAAAAGAAGAATCGTAGAGAGAAGAGTGCAGCAAGCCAGCAAAGCTGGGAATATAGCCCTGAGAGCTCAAAACCAGGAAGAGACAAAGCTAAATAAGATATAAGTTAAAAACAAACTCAGTGACCAGCTGAAGAGGGAGCTGAAAGAGCCAACAGAAAGAGAAAAGATAGCCTGATAGCTCAAATTACAATAAGAAAGAGGGGAAGACCAGAAATATTTGTGTAGGAGTTATTTCAGTAGGTGGAACAGTCCATCAAGTAGGTATTTGAGCTTGTAAACATTAAATATGCAGCCTTTTTTTTCTATGGAGTAAAGGTGAAGTGAACAGCTACGTAGAAATCTAGAGACAAACCAGATGACCCAGGCCCAAGAGAAGACATTTGAGATGAATCGACATGCCACAGTTAAGACAGCCACCCTGTTGCAGCATGGTCCCTTAAAAAAATTGAAAATGCATTCAAGGCATTGAATGCAGCATGGGTCATTCCATGGAACAAAGTGCCAAGCCTTTTTTGGATGCTATATATTGTAAATCTCTTTTTTTTCACAAGGAGATCTCTCTGTTATAGAAGCAAAATTCTGCCAAAATTGAAAGGCAATTACTGAGACTTTGAGCTTAGATTATTTTTCATATTTCTTTGATTGAATGATAAAGCAAGTTACTTTCAGACTTTGTGCTGTTATAGCTTGTGTCATTTAGGAGATTGTTCTTATGTTTGTTTCCTAAATGCATTCTTGTCCATTTTATTGAAATAAGCAAAACTAGTGGAAGTAATCAAGAAGGTGTCCTGAAGCCAACTGTGGAGAGACTTTGTGCTGCCACAATTGCCTTAAATGTGTTTTGTCTATTTTTTGTTTCTATGTTAAAGACCTTGGGATGACTTTGTGCCCTCATTGTCTTTCGTATTTCACTCTTGGGTAGTCGAAGTGGAGAATTTGTGCTACATCTCAGTCTGCTAGTTACTATGCCCTTTATTACCAGTTACTTATCACTACCTGAAAGAACTCCTGTTGTTTCCTGCAAGACCACTTTTGAAAGAAGAGAAGTGCCTTTAGTGTTTTCACCTAGATTTCTCCTTTGTCTGTGAACATCATCTCTAAAAAAAGAGAGATAGATGGTGTTGTCTTACCCCTGAGTGTTATTTTTAGCTTATTTATAATATATATATATATATATATATATAGCACTCTCATATTTCAAGGGAACCTCCCCTTGACGAGAGGAGAGATTTGTCCCCTTTTGATGTGGTAAACCTGCACATCTGGCCAACTAATCTCCCTATGTTATGGTTGATATGACCTATTTTGCTCATTAGTTAGCTGGTGATAAAATATTCACCCAACAATTTTTTTGGTGACTCCACTAGGGAAGAATGAGCAGTTTTAGTTCCTTTCCTTATCTATTTTCTCTATTGGGGACACAACAATTTTGCACAATTTGAAGCCTCAAGCTTCAGATTGAAGCATCACTTGTGTCTTATCCAAGTAAGGTTGCAATTCACTTCTTTTTTCCATTTTCCTCCAGCTTCATGCCAACAATTTTTTGGTGACTCTGCTGGGGAACAATGTGAAGTAGGAAAGAACATTGCCAGCTTCACACCAACAATTTTTTGGTGACTCTTCTGGGGAAGAATGAGCAATTTTAGTTCTTTTCCTTATCCATTTTCTCTATTGGGGAACAATGTGAAGTAGGAAAGAACACTGCCAACTTCACGCTAATAGTTTTTTAGTGACTCTGTTGGGGATGTTACGTGCAGTTTGAAGCCTCAAGTTTTAGATTGAAGCAGTTCCTATCCTTATCCATTTCTATTATTCATTTATATTATATCCATTTCTATTATATAATCTGGTCTACAAAACTAGAGCCACTAGGGAAGAATGCATAGTTTGAAGCTTCAAGCTTCAAGCTAAAGCAGGGTCAATTCTTTTTCATTTTTATTCTACAATCTGGCAACTCCATGATATACAAAAATCCAGAGAGCCCAAGGTGTTGTTGACCCTATTTTTGAGTTGGTGTAGCAAAGAAATTTTGATTTGTTTCCTCCACAACTTCAAGTTCAACGATCCATGAGTGTTCCTCTTATCCATACCGGGTCACCAATACAAGGTAGAACTTCTTTTTCTACTGTCACCAGAGCTTTACCTATACATACTCCACCCAGATTCATTATCCCTGCTTTCCATAATCCAATCATGGCGGTTCAAGGCCCTTAGGGTAACTCTTTTGGCCCACTTAATCTAACTCCACCCCTACATGAGCTCCCACGTAGTTCAAGGAAAAATTTCTCTAAATTCTTTGGTGATGGGAGAGTTCATCCTGATGAACACATTACAGCCTTCAACATAGCCTGCGGTGTGATAGGCATGGAATTTGAGGACGTGGCAGTCAGACTGTTTGTGGAAACATTGTAAGGTGTTTCTGTAGATTGGTTCTACCACTTGTAGCTTGATCAATAACTGACTGAAACACACTCAAAGCCAAGTTTGAAGTAAGGTTCAAGCCTATAGAAGATGCACATGCCCTACTGGCCCAGCTCACACAGATGAAGAAAGAACCTCATGAACCTATGAGGGACTTCATTTCTAAGTTTGATAAGCTAAGAAATTAGATTCCTATCATTGCTCAGCCTACACCTGAGAACCTAAAATGTTTCTTCATCAACTCACAACTGCTTGAAGTGAGTTTTTTGTTGAGACGTGCCGGCCACATAAACCTTGCTGCTGCTCAAGATTTGGCCACTGAGGTGGAAGATGACCTTATCTTAGCAAGAAAGATAAGGAGAGATCATAACAGAGGTAAATCCTCTTCATCTTTGGAATACTCACCTACATGCACCACTGATCTAATGGTGCAGAAACTAGCCAATGAGTTAATTTCTCTTAGAAAGCAAATGGTGCAAGGGATGTCATTTGCGCCTTTGTATAGAGATATACCAAGGAGGACATTCCCTAATCAGGCATACCAAGGCAATGCTACCAGGAATCAAAGGTAGCCAAACCGTCTTCCTCCCACTTAGGGAAAATTTGCCATTGAAGCACTTCTAACCAATTCAGTAGTTAGATATCTTGAAGCAAAATTAGATTTCTCCTTCTAGCCTAAGTTGAACCCTAAAGATGACGCTAATATCTTCACAAAAGGAGAAGATGAATTAGCTGGCGACTCTAACATTGGTTTCCTAAATTATTAGGATGAACCCAGAAGTGAAGGTAAAGCAGTTGAGAGATCATATGCTATTTTCACATGGTCTAAAAACTAGTTAGCCCAACAAGCTGATAAGGAAAGAATAGAGGAACAAACTCAACCTATAATTTCAATTTCTAAGCAGGGAACCACTCTGCCCTTCCAACCAAAGGACCTAGTGACTGTTAAAAAGGTGAGTACCTCAAATATGCCTTCACCTCCAACTTCAAATCCGCAGACCAATCCTCCCCCTTTTAAAAACCAAAAGGATGAACTCCCATCCTTTGTTCCTAGTCCATTTCAAACATTTGACATAATTTACCATATAAAGAAAACAAAAATTCAAATGTCTGAATTTGAATTCCTATAATTCAACCCTGATCAGTTGGATAAGTTGGTTCAATGTGTAAAGAACCAAGCCGTCACTATAGCACTAGCTATTCCCAAGATGACTCCCACATCCACTCAGAATAATCTTGTCATTGCTCTTCCTGCTACTCCCAAAAGAATTGAACCATTTTATGTCTCCTTATTGATAAATAGACATCACCTAAACAATTACATCATAGACTCAGGTGCATCTGACAATGTCATGCCTGCCAAAGTAGTTGAATCTCTTGGTCTCACACTGACCAAGATATTTGGGAGATATTTCTCCATGGAGAACAAATAGGTGCCACTGTTGGGACAAATCAAGGATGCCCAATTTGCATTTGCAGCATTCCCAGACAAAAGAATCAAGATGACTGTCCTGGTGGCTGACATCTCAGCATCATATGACATCCTTTTTGGGTGGAATTTTTGCAAAGATGCTAGTGGTGAATTGAGCATGGACCTATCCGAGGTGAGGATCCCAGTCAAAGGTGTTATGCAGAGATTGCTCCCTGAGAAGGATGCAAAATACGTGGTCACTAAAACATCAACGCTTGAAGCTGAAATTCTATTTGAGTCTTTAGGCATGGGTAATTACTTCTTGACCAAAGAGGAAGTTCATGAGGTGCCTGATGAAGCTCCTGAATGTGTCAACCTAAAAAATGGTTCAGATGGAACAACAAAAGGATTGGTGGAGTGCAGTGCAAGTGTAGAAGAATTTCTCCCACCAAACAAAGAAGAATCTAAGGAGAAATTAATATCTAATGAGGTATGGATTCTAGAATTCGATGGTAGATGCTCCTCTACCAGTTCAGGAGCCAGGATTGTGTTATTATCTATTCAATGAGATATTTTTTCTTCTTCATACAAGTTGTAGTTTAGCAACACCAACAACACTACCGAGTATGAATCTCTGTTACTCGGGTTGAAGGTAGCTCAAGGTTGAGGTGTTAAACTCCTTCATGCTAAAGGAGATTCTAAATTGATGGTTTGTCAGGTGATGAACCTATGTCAAACTAAGAACAAAAGATTGTGCCATTATCACAATCTGGTATGAGATCAAATTGAAAGTTTTCAAGCTTTCAATATTTTTGCAGTGCCCAGAGGGCCTCATAATCATGCAAATTCATTGGTTGTCCCTGCAACCTTCATGGTTCTTCACCCTGATTTCAAAGATAATAGGTACACTATCAAACTAGTCTTTCAACTAAGTGTGCCTGACAATGTTAATCATTGGCAGGGATCTGATGGGGACAATCAAATCATGTGCTAAAATGAACTAGAAGAGAAACAAGCTATGGTAGTGGACCATACTGTTGCATGCCAAAGTCAGGAAAAAGAAATCTTTGCCAAGAGAGCAAAGATTTATGGTTTTCAGATTGGAGACCATGCCTTGCCATGGGGCAAGAAGAGAGAACCAAAAAGAGTGCACAAAAAATGTGATTTTTGGTGGAGAGTTCCATTTGCCCATCACCGATTTTGGGAAGAAAATGGTTTCTTATTGGTTTATCAGGATGGAACACCATTTTCACTGTCTCGCAGTGGGTGGCATCTGAAGTGCTTCAATTCTTGAAGCATCAAATAAGATCATCTATACATATATATATATAGTCTTTAGTTCTATTTTGTGCTTTTCATTTTCATTTTTGGTGCATTTTTTTGGTTAGCATGACTCTGTAGCCCAATGGCATACTTGAAGGCACTGGAGATTTTGGTTTCTACTCCCCTCAGCTACTTCAAAATTTTAACTGAAGGAAGTTCCCCAACTGGAGCTAACTGTTGTTCCTAAAATTTGTCACTCATTTTTGGGACAACATATGAACTATTTTGGTCTTGCAGGCCAAAATTTCTTCTTCCCTTCTCAAAAATAGTTCTAGGCATTCAAATTCTTCATTTTTCAAGCTTTTTCATCTAACGGACTTCGCAGGCTCATTTCTACGGACTCTACAGGCTCATTTCTACAGACTTCACAGGCTCATTTCTATGAACTCTGTAGGGTGATTTCTATGGATGCCACAGGCTCATTTCTATGGACTCTACAAGCTCATTTCTACGGACTCTGTAGGTTCATTTCTATGGACTCTACAAGAAAGGAACAAATTTTCAATACTTAGGCAATTTCAAGACAGGTTCAATGCCTTGGTTCAACCAAAAATATCCATTGACAAGCTTCAAACAAAGGAATGAACCATTGAACCTTGAACCAAAATAGTTTAAAGGGTTCAAAGGTTCAATGGGTTCAAAAAGTTCAATGACATTAGCAAGCTTAAAGATGTTAAGCACTTCAACAAAGTTCATAGTTCAACCGCTTCAGCAAGTTCAACAGCTTCAAAAGACTTAACGAAAAGAAGAAGGCTTGAACCGTTGAACCTTGAAGCAAAATAGTTCAAAGGTTCAACGGGTTCAATAGTTCAAAGGTTCATCGAGTAGTTGGTTCAATGTGGTTGGTTCAAGCGATCAATTGAATGAACAGAACACAAGATTGAACCGTTGAACCGTTGAACCAAAGTTAGTTCAATCAGTCGGTTCAATCAGCTAGTACAAAAGAGTGCCCCAAAGCCCAAAGGCCAAAGTACCCTTACAGAGGGCAATGAACCAAAGGTGAGTGCCCTTGTAGAGGGCAGGTGATGAGAAAAATGGACCATTTTAGAAAGCCAAAAGGGTAAGGTTTTCTTCAGAAAAGTGAACAAGGCAGAAAAGTTGGAATTCCTTCAGATTTGTTCAAAACGAAGGAATTCCTTTAGAATTTTGTCTGAAGGAATTCGCTCGAAAGACAAAGGGAATTAGTAGCTAAGGAAAGGTAAGATTTCCTTCAGACATTTTGTCTGAAGGAATTGAAGCTGAAGGACCCCGAAGACCGCCCGAAGGACCCCGAAGACCGCTTGAAGGCCACCTGAAGGAACCTGAAAGGGCATGTACCCTTGAGGGGGAATCTCGGCCAAAGCTGAAGGGATACCTCCCCTTTGAGAAGGATCAAATAAGAAAGCTGAAGGAATTGCCAAGGAAGGTGATGGGCCCAAAGACGTCAAGATTAAGTATCACGAACTAGTCGTTAGGATCCAGATGTCCGATGATGTCCCCGTAGACATCAAATTTAGGGTAATAAACTAGTCGTTGATCTTTAAAGGTTTGAGTGTCATGTCCCCTTTTTAATTGCCATGTTCTGAGTTCATGGTTAGCCTATTATGCGACCTTCGTAGGCTAATAGGATGGATAGAGGGTCATAATGGAGCTTGGCTTGACTTTGATTCACAGGATTTCTACATTTGATTTTCATTCAAGTTATTTCAGACATATTTGGCTAGGGCTCCTACTTTTTAGGGATATTTGATATGCAGCAGAGCGCCTTTATTATGGTATGGTTATGTGCGGAATCACTCCCTGATTCACTAGCTTCGATCGATTCGTCGATCTGACATGTATTGAGGGAGATATTAATATTTGATTGATTTAATCAAATATTAATTATTTAGCCTATTTTTAATTAGAAACCCTAATTCTAATTTAAGAAACCCTAATTAGGGCAAGCATATCTTTTTGAGGGTATAAGGGTTTCTCATGGAGGCCATTATTCATTAGCCATTGATAATTGATATTGATTTTGAGAATTCCTTCTGTGAAGACTGAGCCTAGGGTTCAAGGATTCCATTTGCATTGGAGAATGTTCCCTCTTCAGTGTGTGTAATTAAGAGGCTGTGGAATATCAGCTGATCTATTGCCAAAGTGAGAGATAGCTTCATCCAGAGGTTATCACAGAATTTTAGGTTTGAGAGATAACTTCACACAGAAGTTATCACATATATTCCAGGTATTCTTTTATTCTTGTTTTGATTCAATAAATTATACAGCTAGAGATCTTCTGTGCTAGAAACGTATATTTCAGATCAGGGGTTGAAAATAGGGAAGTTGTGCTTAATTGGCGGCCGTACAAAGTCTGTACAAGTCCGTACTGATCAGCTCAGGAATCGACCTCGGCAGACAGAGGGTTTTCAGTGACCGACATCGGTCAACTAAAGACCGACGTCGGTAGAAAGCCGACCGACAGAGACCGACGTCGGCGAGATATCGACCGACGACGGCGACTGTGTGTCGACACAGAAGGGTCGAGACCTTCCAGAATTTAATTTTCACTTCCAGTTTTGATAAGCCAGGGTTTTTAAGACTGTATTTCATATTTATATGCATGAGAAAGGACTGCAATTGCAATAGTTTAGAAGGACAAGTGATAAGATTTGTAATTTTCTATTAAGAGACTATATTATTGTGATCATTCTGAATTTATTCAACCGAAGTTATATCTTGTTCAAAGTTTTTTTGTGTTGCTATATTTCCTATTTTTGAGGGGATATTACAGTGGTATCAGAGCTAAATCCTGCCAGCCTGAGGGTGTATAGATCTTATGCAACCATAAGAGTTGGGACCACACAAGTATAACACACGTAGTCGAGCCTTGCTTGAAGGTACTCAGGTGTTAGATCAGCCACCGACCATCATGAGTGACAGACGTGAGGGCAGCCCACCCAGGGGCCACAGGTATGATGCTGATCAGGGCACCAGAGAATTTCAGCGTGCTATGATGACAAGCCAACAGCAGATGGCTCAGACACTACAGGCACTTATGACTATGATAGAGAGAATGAACACACCTGATGGATAGAACGAGGACCAATGAGATGACAGGAGTGCTACGGTTAATCAGAGGCCACAATAGACTCACTCCAGAACAGCTGATAGACCTACACGTCCTACTTTTGTTCAAGAAGAACCAGAGGCACCAGCAGAGGAAGTAGGGAATAACCCATTTGCAAATGTTTACATGGCTGCAAATGATGAGTGGGACTTATTACCCCTTCATGTCCAAGAGAGGACGACCTTTGATCATTTTGTCAATCTTAGGAGAGAGCACTACAGATTGGTTAGACAGGACAGGAAGCCTAGAGTTCAATTCAATGAGCTGCAGAAGGCTACTGGTAAGCTTTCTTTGACTATTTTTTACGGCAGCGGTAAGATGACAGCTCAAGCTTGGGTTCATAAGCTTGGCACCTTTTGGCATTGAGACCAATGTCAGAGATAGATGCCATCAAATACGCCACTTTGCACTTGGATGGAGTAGCACATGATTGGTGGTACCATGGTATGGTAACACTTCAGCATAATCAGGTAACAGAGTACCAAGACTTTGTGGATAGATTGGTTGAGCGGTTTGACAGGAGAGATCCCGAGGTTTACTTCCGAGATCTGGCACAGTTGAGACAAACAGGTAACTTGGAGTCCTTCATTGGTGAGTTTCAGAGATTGGCAGTCATGGTGCCCAATATTTCAGAGCGTAGATTGGTAGTTCTCTTCATAGAGGGATTGTCAGAGCCATTGAGAGGTTGGATCAAAGCCTTTGATCCTCCTTCTTTACAGGTAGCTATGAAGAAGGCACGGAGTATGGAGATGGCAGCCCCATCCAATAAATTTAACTCCAGAGGTGCTTCTTCGTCTAGAGACCATAAGCACTCCCACGGGGATACAGAGAGACCGGATTTTAACATAGATAAATCCGGGGTTAAAAATGATTCAAAAGCCAATCCGGCAGCACCACCTTTGGATCGTGAGGTGCTTAATGATTTACGTAGGAAGAAGCTTTGCTTCTACTGCAAAGGACCATATGATATCCATCACGATTGTCGTTTGAGGCCTAAGGGCAAGGCGAATCGTATGATGTGGGTATACTATGAGGATTCAAATTCTGAGGATTTCGAGCAGTAGAACAGTTCTGAGGGGGTAGAGGCAGAGGCTTCAGGGCCTAATGCAGAAGCAGAGTTAGAGCTTCACATTTAGGAGGCACGCATATCCAGTATTCAGTCAGATGAGTCATTCAGACTCCGTGGAGTTTTGGCAGGGCAGAAGGTTATCACCCTTCTTGATACAGGAGCCACACATAATTTCATAGATGCTAGATTTGTGGAGAAGCGTGGGCTCACTACCATAGACTTTGAGGGCATCAGTGTTAAGGTAGCCGATGGTCACACTCTTAAGTTTGAGCGTATGATTAGAGACCTCCCATTGCGCTTGAACAATTATGAGTTCAAGGCTGATTATTATGTGGTAAATATGGGGGATATAGACTTAGTCTTGGGTATGAAGTGGCTTCATTCATTTGAGGAAGTTACTCTTCGTCTCAAGGACATGGAGGTTCTCTTTAATGTTGATGGGACGACACATATTCTTAAGGCAATACGGGGCAACAGCTTCAGATATATGTTTTTTCATCGGATGGAGGTACCTATACCACATGACATGATAGAGAGCGATGACGAGTGCACATTGGCACCAACACAGGAGAGGTATGAGGATGAGCTTGGTCTTGAGGTGACTTCAGTTCAGGGGTTGTCACATGTGGTGAGGACTCAACTTTCTGTTACAGTCGGGTCACAGGTTGATGATGATATGACTATTTCTAGTCTTCACTATCCAGTTTCAGATATTATTCAGGTAAGGAGTTTGCTTGCTGATTTTCATTTATGGATTGGATGTTGGAGTGCTTATCTTAGTACTAGAGATGATGTGACACCATTACATGAGAGTTGGGATGGACATGGCATGGGGGTCGTGTTAATTGACAGTGGTGGAGATCAAAACTATATTTGGGATCCAGGTGGATTGTTTGATTTGTCATTCAGTGATTGCTTGAGGGCAAGCAATTTCAGGAGGGGCGGATTGTCATGTCCCCTTTTTAATTGACATGTTCTGAGTTAATGGTTAGCCTATTATGCGACCTTCATAGGCTAATAGGATGGATAGAGGGTCATAATGGAGCTTGGCTTGACATTGATTCACAAGATTTCTACATTTGATTTTCATTCAGGTTATTTCAGACATATTTGGCCAAAGCTCCTACTTTTTAGGGATATTTGATATGCAGCAGAGCACCTTTATTATGGTATGGTTATGTGCGGAATCACTCCCTGATTCACTAGCTTCGATCGGTTCATTGATCTGACATGTATTGAGGGAGATATTAATATTTGATTGATTTAATCAAATATTAATTATTTAGCCTATTTTTAATTAGAAACCCTAATTCTAATTTAAGAAACCCTAATTAGGGCAAGCATATCTTTTTGAGGGTATAAGGGTTTCTCATGGAGGCCATTATTCATTAGCCATTGATTATTGATATTGATTTTGAGAATTCCTTCTGTGAAGACTGAGCTTAGGGTTCAAGGATTCCATTTGCATTGGAGAACGTTCCCTCTTCAGTGTGCAATTAAGAGGCTGTGGAATATCAGCTGATCTATTTCCAAAGTGAGAGATAGCTTCATCCAGAGGTTATCACAGAATTTCAGGTTTGAGAGATAACTTCACACAGAAGTTATCACAGATATTCCAGGTATTCTTTTATTCTTGTTTTGATTCAATAAATTATACAGCTAGAGATTTTCTGTGCTAGAAACGTATATTTCAGATCAGGGGTTGAAAACAGGGAAGTTGTGCTTAATTGGTGGCCGTACAAAGTCCGTACAGGTCCGTACTGATCAGCTCAGGAACCGACCTCAGCAGACAGAGGGTTTTCAGTGACCGACATCAGTCAACTAAAGACCGATGTCGACAAAAAGCTGACCGACAGAGACCGACGTCGGTGAGATATCGACCGACAACGGCGACTGTGTGTCGACACAGAAGGGCCGAGACCTTCTAGAATTCAATTTTCACTTCCAGTTTTGATAAGCCAGGGTTTTTAAGACTGTATTTCATATTTATATGTATGAGAAAGGACTGCAATTGCAATAGTTTAGAAGGACAAGTGATAAGATTTGTAATTTGCTATTAAGAGACTATATTATTGTGATCATTCTGAATTTATTCAACCGAAGTTATATCTTGTTCAAAGTTTTTTTGTGTTGCTATATTTCTTGTTTTGGAGGGGATATTACATTGAGCATGGACCTGAATGCATTTAAAGGCCTTAAGGCCAAAAAGAAGAACCATAGAGAGAAAAGTGCAATGAGCTAGCAATGCTAGGAATATAGTCCCAAAAGCTCAAAACCAAGAAGAGACAAAGCTAAAAAAAGACAAAAGTTAAAAACAAACTCAGTGACCAGCTGAAGAGGGAGCTAAAAGAGCCAGTAGAAAGGGAAAAGATAGCCTGAGAGCTTAAATTGCAACAAGAAAGAGGGGAAGACTAGAAATATCTTTGTAGGAGTTATTCTGGTAGTTGGCAAAGTCCATCAAGTAGGTATTTGAGCTTGTAAACATTAAAGGCATGGACTATTTTTCTCCATAGAGTAAAGGTGAAGTAGATAGCTGCACAGATATCTAGAGACAGACCAGATGACCCAAACCAAGGAGAAGAAATTTGAGATGAATCGACATGCCACAGTTAAGGTAGTTGCCCTATTCCAGCATGGTCCCTTGACAAAACTAAAAATGCATTCAAGGCATTGAATGTAGCATGGGCTGTTCCATGGAACAAAGTGCCAAGCCTTTCTTGGCTTCTATATATTGTAAATCTCTTTATTTTCACAAGGAGATCTCTTTGTTATAAAAGCAAAACTCTGCCAAAATTGAAAGCCAATTACTGAGACTTTGAGCTCAAATTGTTTATCATATTTCTTTATTTAAATGAGAAAGCAAATTACTTTCAGACTTTGTGCTATTATAGCTTATGTCATTTAGGATATTGTTCTTATGTCTATTTTCTGAATGCATTCTTGTCCATTTTATTGAAATAAGCAGAACTAGTGGAAGTAATCAGGAAGGTGTCCTGAAGCCAACTGTGGAGAGACTTTGTGCTACCACAATTGCCTTTAGTGTGTTTTTTCTATTTTATATTTCTGTGTTAAAGACTTCGGGATGAGTTTGTGCCCTCATTTTATTTTGTATTTAACTCTTGGGTAGTCGAGGTGGAGACTTTGTGCTACATCTCAGTCTACTAGTTACTACGCCCTTTATTACCAGTTACTTATCACTACTTGAAAGAACTCCTGCTGTTTCCTGCAATACCACTTCTGAAAGAAGAGAAGTGCCTTCAATGTTTTCACCTAGATTTTTCTTTTGTCTGTGAACATCATCTCTAAAAAAAGAGAGATGGATGGTGTTATCCTACCTCTGAGTGTTATTTTTAGCTTATATATATATATATAGCGCTCTCATATTTACAGGGAACCTCCCCTTGATGAGAGGAGAGATTTGTCCCCTTTTGATGTGGTAAACCTGCACATCTGGTTGACCAATCTCCCTATGCTATAGTTAATGTGACCTAATTTGCTCATTAGTTAGCTGGTGACAAAATATTCACCCAACATACTAGATCACTGATTCTTTGTGTTCCATCTTCTTCTATCCTGACACTTTCACTTTTAAATTTTTTTTTGGTTCTTTTATTATAATATTTATAAGCTTTACTTTTACAAGAATAACCAATAAATATACCTTCATCTACTCTAGATTCAAACTTACCAAGTTTTTCATTGGCTCTCTTTATGAAGCATCTACTGCTAAAAACTCTAAAATAATCAACTATTATTGGTTTGTCTTTCCATAGCTCATAAGGAGTCATATCACTATTGACTTTTAATAATGCTCTATTCTAAATATGCATTGTTGTAACAACTATCTCTCTCTAATATTTATCTACTATCTTAGATTCATTTAGCATTGTCCTCACCATCTCCTGAACTATTTTGTTTTTCTGTTCAACTACTCCATTTTGCTATGGAGTTCTAGCTACTAAATAATATCTCTTTATTCTATGGTCTTCACTAAATTCAATAAACTGATCTAACATGAATTCTCCTCCTCAATTTGATCTTAGACACTTAATATTCAAACTGATTTTATTCTCAACTAATGCTTTGAATACTTTGAAATATTTGAAAGCTTCTGATTATTATTTTTTAAATATTACCCAAGTCATATGTGAAAAATCATCAATAAGCAACATGAAATATTTCTCACCTTGAGTACTTTGATTTCTCATAGGTCCACATAAATTAATGTGAATAAATTCTAACATTTGAGTGGTCGAGTACTCTTTTATTTTGAACCACCTTCTGGCCTGCATCCCATGCTGACAATGTTGACAAAATGTGTTGGATGGCTTTGTAATCTTTGGAAGATTTTTCACTGCTTGCTTCTTGCTGATGTTAAAAAGATTTCTAAAATTTATGTGTCCCATTCTCTTATTCCATAGCCAACTTTATTCAATCTGAATCAAATAACATCTTTGACCTTTGATGTCTGATAACATATACAAATTATTGCCTATTCTCTGAATATCTGCAACCAACACATTTGAATATTTTATTCTAATTTCACAACCTTATGCATAAAAATTTAGTGTGTGCCTTTGATCACACATTTGACTTACACTTATAATATTATGCTTAAGACCTTCTACATACAAAACATTTTCAGTTTTAGTTTTACCATTGTCCAAACTTAGTGTACCTTTTTTGAAAATTTTGGTAGTAGTATTATCTCTGAATTTCAATATGCCACCATTGATATTTTTCAAGGTTATGAACTTGATTTTGTCTCCTATCATGTGCCTCAAACATTCACTATCAATGAACCATGGATTTTTTTTATTTTTTGCATGTAAAGTTGTTTGTACCAACATAGAATTTTTAGGTTATTTTTTCTGCCATGAACCTGTCTGAACTTTCTTCTTTATGAATAGAGCCTTGAAACTCTAGTCCTTAACTAACTTGAACATGATTCTATAGTACCAGGATATGTGTCTAAAATTTTTACACTTGTAACATATTATGGCCTCTTTATTAAAGCCTGATAAAGGAGCAAAAGAGTTGTGGTTTCTGCTTGACTCTGCATGACTTTTCTTCTCCTTATTTATTAAATTGTTAGCCCTTTTTTGACATTCTATTTGATTATGATCATATCTATTACAATAAAAATAGTAACCATAAAAATAGGACATGTTTATATATCTCTGACTTAATTGCCTTTTGTAGCTTTGTTCCCTCCAACCTTCTTTGTTTGAGATGTTCTTTGTATTCTTAGTTTTTTCCCTTTTTGTTTCCTATTTTGTAAGAGCTTCAGCATAGCTCTTTCTTTTTTCCTTGTCTATGAAAGTAGTGGCCTCCCCTTTCTTTTTTTTAAATTTAATACCTATTTTATCTGACATTGATCTTTGACTTTCTAATATCTTGTTCAACATATCAGTGCTTTTCTCAAATTTTGAATCATTAGTTTCTCTATCATTGATTAGTTTATTTATTTTCTCAAGATCTACTTTTAAAGAAGCAATTTCAGTAACATACCTTTCACATTCTTTACTTAATTTTTTCAACTATGTCGTTAGATCTTCTTCATTCTTCTTGGCTTCTTCAAAGTGTGCTTGTAGATCTTCAATTGTTTTTTTAGACTCTTTTTTATTTTTCTCAATTTGGAGATTTAATCTTTGATTCTTCTTCTCCAGAGATTTTAACTCTTCTAAGGCACAAATGTGTTTTCCTTCGAGATTCACTTTAGCTTCATCTTGTTCTTCTTCTTGATCATCTATATTTTTGCTTATGGAGGTATCTTCATGTATGGTCATGAATAGAATCTCTTCTTCTTCTTCTAAATCACTGACTCCACTATCTTTGACTGAGCTAGGATCTTTAGAATATAAACTCTTCTTCTCGAATCCCTTCTTAAATTTTTATTTGAAATTATTCTTATATGTAGACTTTTCTTCTTCATTGTTACCATTACCCTTATCTGGGCACTTAGCCACAAAATATCTAATCTTTTCATAATTAAAATATTTAAAAAGTAATTTTCCTTGATATTTACCTGTGCCCCTTTTCGGCTTGTGAATGAATAGAGCTCCATTGTCATCTTCATCATCGCTGAAACTGTCACTTGATTTTTGAATCTTAGCCTTCTCTTTCTTTAATGTCTTGAAAGCAACTTCTCTATTTGAGGGTTTTTCTTATTCAGTCTGCATCTCATATACCATAAGAATACCATGTAGCTCATCCTTCTTTAGCTTGGCTAAATTCTTCATCTCTTCAATTGCCAAAAATTTTGCATTATATCTCAATGGTAGAGATCTCAAAAAAAATTGAATCACAATTGATTCTTCTAACTTTTTTCCAAGACCTTGAATTTGATTAACTATTTGATCAGCCTGCAAAAGATAAATTGCTTTATTTTCTTCCTCTTCCATCTTCAAACTCTCAAACTATCTTCTGAAAGTTTGAAGTTTAGCTTGCTAAACTTTTCCATCACCTTTGTAAATATTCTCAAGTTTTACCCAAGTTTTATGAGCAGAT
Source organism: Torreya grandis (assembly GCA_037957365.1). Taxonomy (NCBI): domain Eukaryota; kingdom Viridiplantae; phylum Streptophyta; class Pinopsida; order Cupressales; family Taxaceae; genus Torreya; species Torreya grandis. The sequence goes on from JARHVA010008097.1 coordinate 37,187, forward strand.
TTACATTGCATAACTTTAACAAATTTTGATTCACATAAACCATATAAAATAATATTTAAAGCTTTAACATTATTTTTACTTGCTTTCTTTTCTGCCAGAGTAGTTACAAGTGTTTGTGGCTCTTCAGATTCCTCCACCATTGCTTGCCATATGTCGAGTCCAAAGGCCATCAAATAAGTCTTCATCCTTATGATCCAAAAAACATAATTTGTTCCATCAAACAAAGGTGCCTTATTTGTAGAAAAACCTTCATGTGATCCAGCCATCGTGTTTTCCTGATCTACCTTCAAGCTGTAAAACTTTTTAAAAAGGAACCTACTCTGATACCAATTGTTAAGCATGAAATATATTGAGAGGGGTGGGTGAATTAGTATATTATATTCTTTTTACTTAATCAAATTATTTTTCTTTAACCACTTAACCACACATTCAAGATATGCAATAAAATTGAAACAATAATATGCACCACACGAGAGAGAGAGAGAGAGAGAGAGAGAGAGAGAGAGAGAGAGAGAGAGAGCAGATTTTTACATGAAAACCCAAAGTGGAAAAAACTACAAAGAATAATCTCAAGTATATGAATGATCACCAACGCAAATTATAAAGTTTGCAAGCACCAACTTGTAGGAGCACCAACCCCTTGCAAATATTTTTGAGCACCAACCCACAGGAGCACCAACCCCTTGCAAATATTTGTGAGCACCAACCCCTCTTGTGTATAAAACACAACTATCTCTCAATGTTGCTTACTCAATAAATGATATAAATCTACAATATCTCCTACTTTTCTCTCTTCAAAAACAATTACAAACCATGCACTCTTTTGCATATTACAAATAGCTTCTCAAGCCTTTATTTATAGCTTTCCAAATGACCTTTGGCATTCACCCTTTGTGACCCTTCAATCTTCATAGAAAATGGCACCAAACTTGCATGACCTTTCATATCCTTGTATTTGAAAATTTATATGGTGACCCTTCATAAGCAAATGCATCCTTTCCTCTTTTGTCTTTATCTTGATGACTTTTTTTATTCCTCAAAGTGTCCCTTCATCAAAAAATGCACCATACCCTCTTTTATCTTCACATGGTGACTCTTGGAATTCCTCAAGATGATTCTTCATGAGAAAATGTGTCTCATTCCTCTTCTATCTTTTCCCCGTGACTCTTTGACTTCTCCATGGGCCCTCTTTTGAGTTATATGCAACCAATTTTTTTTTTAATATTAAATAAATATTGACACACATTAGCCAAGATATGAACATTAAAAACATCATTAAATACAATGGGGCCTTTATCATCAATGCTAGACCTTTGACATCAATGAAAATATTTCCAACACACCATTGTTTCCAACCTACCACTGGAGGCCCAAGAAGTCATTGTTGAGCTTATGTACCATGTGTTGCATAACATCCAACTCACTCTTGGTGGACTCCTAGGGCACACATTGTTCACAATGGGGGTTGGCATTTTATTATGAGTTTGGGGTGCTACTTCAATATTTATTAGGCTAAGAAATCCTAGGGGCTGATTAGGAACAACATGTCTCAAAGGAAGCTAGTTTGTCACTAACACAGGTTGTGGTGTGGATATATTCTAGCTAGTGGTACAGAGGGGATTTAAAACAAAATACTTGGCAATAAATTTAGGATGGATGGTGATAATATGCCTTGAGGATTTAGTTTTTTTCTACTTTTATGGCCTCAACATAAGCTAGAGATAAGTCTACCACTACCTGGTCTCTATGTAGGAACATAGTAGTCTAAGGATTTAGTGCATTTTTGTACATTTAAAGGACTAGTTGGGAATTTGGCTATATAACACAATAATATGGTTATACACATTCTAAAACCTAGCATTGAAATCTACTATGGACTCATTGGGTTACCTTTTGATGCAGGTGAACTGTTGGTATAACACACTTAGATTTTTAACTTGTCCAAACCAAGCAAGGAACATGTTAATGAATTGGTCCCAACTTGTGATAGAGCCTTCGAGAAAGTTCAAGAACCAATCATATGTTTCATCCATCAGAGCGAATGGGAAAATACTAAAGGCAACATCATCATATTCAAAATTTGGAAGATTGAGAGCATTTTTGTACGAGGTTGCATGTTGGTCAATGGTACGCCTCACACTTGGTATGAATCTTGGGAGGTACCTTTCTAGGTTCCTAGGTAAATCATGGACAATTCCAAGAATGTCGATAGTAGACCCAACCAACCATTCCATGGGTGAAATTGTATGTGGAGGTATGCTATGGAAAAACTAAGAGGATGAACTAGTAGGAGTAACCACATTACTTGGTTTCCCTCTATCAGTTCTAGTTCTTATATGGAATTGTAACAAGAATATTATTAGTCATCTAAGGCTAGCTCAGAATCTAGTGATCCACATAATAAGCTCCAAGTTGATTATACATAGGATAGTAACTTAAATATTTGTTAGATAATGATAAAGGGTTCCTCCTTCTATCACTAGTTTTTCTGGTCCAAGATCTCATTCCCAGATGCACCTATGAGGTTAGATGCATTGAGTGGTCTTGAGAAACAATTAGGGGACTTACATCCTCTTATTTTAAGATTTTTGTTGAGATAATCCAGAGCATAATATACGAATATGGGGATGCATTAGATAGCATACTTAGAATAGATATCCAAGATATGCAATGCTACCACCAGAGGTTCAATACCAATTTTCTTATTGACTTACAAAATGTCTACAATCCTAGTTAGACCAATTGTAATATAAATAATTTTAGAGTTCTACTTTACTTTACTTCACCATTTCTAAAATAAGGGTGCACTTGTTCATAAATAAATATCAAAAGAGAGGGAGGGTAAGGTAGAAATAAATTCTTTTGATTAAAATGGAATACAAGTGCTTCTAGGACCACAACGTGCTTAGCTACAGTTGTACCACTATATGCTAAGTTTCATGATGGCTCAACCTTCAATCACATAGGGAGAGAGACTCTAAGGATAAAATACAAAATTTTAATTCTAAGATTCCTTTAATTAATGAACCTCATGTAGTTATGTAGTTGATTGCACATCTTTACAGACTTCAAATAAAGAGAAAGGAATCAAAGAACCTGACTAAAATAACAGAAACACATCCTATATAATGCATAAACTATGTATAAAAGCACAAATTATAGTCCTATAACATCAGCATTGATCCATTAAAGTAATATAAATTGGAAGACTTGTAAGGCATCCAGACACATTTATACATAAAATTAATTTTGCATCATTCTGATAGCGTTTATTTGTAAATAGAGCGACCCTTCTACATACTAGGTAGTAATATATATAGAATGGATAATATGCATCTTGCCTTTAAGAGGCACGATATCCCATTTTTGGTCATCATGGTATAAAATGGTATAACAAAATTATGTCAAAAGATTCATCATTCCATAACAGATAAGATAGAATGGAAATTCATGGCCCACTAAGGAGCCTTAAGGATAGGTCTGATGTGGATTGTGTCCGAATAGTTATAACAAGCTTTGCCAAAGATCAATTGACAAGGTAAAACATATGTAATTAAATGAAAGACTCATGGAGGAGTGTCTTTAATAGAGCCATTATGTATAGGTAGTGTGGGGATAACATGCCTCTTTTATCTCTATGTCACTATGAATAGCTGAGAAGCTATCCATATGGCGATTTGTCAATATCTTTGACTACTTTGTTCCTTCTGAAATAAGACAAATATTTGGATATAATGATTTGGGGTCCACTTTATTATCTTTTACTTATGCATTGAATTCTAAACAAGTGTCCTAGTTGAGTTCCTTGGAAATGTGATAGTTGTCCACTTGTCGCTCGATCAGGACCTACAAACCTTATCTTTAACTTGTGGACCAAAATTAATCTAAATTCCAAGTCATCCTTAAAATGATAGATATGTCTTTTCAATTCTCTCAAGACCCATATTCATGCCTTTAATATGCTTTGTCCAAATAAAATCACATGGCACCATTTTGCTAATTTTGGCCCCTTAGTCACTTCACCGAGTCATAGAGTTTGCTATGTGTTTAATTTTCATGCATCTAAATATTGATTTCTTTGTCTTTGGCCTTTTGACCATGATTTAGTGAAACACAAACATGTGGCCTGATCCTATTCATCTATGGGATTGTGAGCTCTGTATAATCTTTTACTAAGTCAATAGGCTGCGATTTAGTGGGATGTTTCCATGTGGATGATCCTCACTTATTTAGGCATTTAAGGAAATTTGGGACTTTGGCTTGCTTCTGTTAGCCATGAATGACCAAGATTATGCCATGTGGCATGATCTCATTTATCTAGTTGATTAGGGAGATTGATACTTGAGACACTTCATTATTTGCTCTAAAGGAATGATATGTCAACATGTGGCTCAATCTCATTAATACGAGGTCTCACGAGCTTCACATTATCTTTTGCTAAGTTTATAGGCTTCAAAAAACCAAATTATTGCCATATGGATGGTCCTCGCTTGTCTAGGAGGCCTTGATCTTTGACCTTGGGACTAACCATTGGCATGCCTAATAAGTTGCATGTGAATGGGATCATGCCATGTGGCACAATCTCATTTACACATGAATGGGATGTATATCTCTATTTGTAGGATCTAGGTGATTGGGATGCTACCATGTGGATGACCCTCACTTGTTTGAATTCTCACCAAACTTTGGACTATGTGCTTGCTTTTGTTAGTTTTAAATGAGCAAGATCATGCCACATGGTAGGATCTCATTTATCTGGATGATATTGGAACCTCAAGACTTATGTACCTACCTGTAGGATTTGTATGAGAAAGATCATGCCACATGGCATGATCTCACTTATCCAAAGTGTCTTCGATATTTAGTTACTGGGCATGCTCCAATTTTTCTCTAGAAGAACAAGATGGAGATAGGGGGAATGATCTGAGAGCTCAGGGTCTCACAAAGTCTTTTCCCTAGCCATTTTGAGTTGAAATAAGTGAGTAACTAGGATGAAGACATATGGCACAATTTGGATTAGTCGGGTGCTTAAGGAAATTAGACTTAAAACTTTTTGCTTCATAAGCCACATAGAAACAAGATGAATGTCCCAATCTTTGAATCTGGGGCCCACCAAAGAAAATACTTAATCATTTCAAACATCTTTTGTGAGGAAGCTAGGTGCTGACATGTGAAATGATCCTAGAGCTCAGATAGTTATCCATTTGAATTTAAACTCAAGGACTTAGCTGTTGAAGTTTGAACTTTCTTGCCACTCTTAAAATTGATAGTTTATCTAAGTGCAAGAGATAAGTGCAACGATAGTCCATGCAAGGAAACTTTGACAAAATGACTAAGTGTGAAATTTATTCATACTACAAGGGAAACTTTATGAGCTGGAACAAGTAAGCTTCAGTGAGGTGGCCCTATTGGGTTAGAATACTTTTGTGAAGAATAAACAACCTTGGGAAAGAAAAACAAGTTAGCTCAGTTAGTCCATAAAACTAGAAAGAATATGAATGCAATATCACCAAAAGCCAACTAGATGAATAGAATAAATTTAATAGATATGTCTTTATAGACCTTTGGAGTCAAGCATCAAACAAACAATTGGAATAATTGTGGGAACACTCAACCAACTTAGGACCAAATAAAGACGTCATTCTAAAAAAGAGACCAAAATCCCAAAATAATGACTTATAGTTTGGACTTGGACTAATTCATTCCATAAATAGACCTAGACATAAAACTTTTAAAGCTAAAAGAGGGTCCTCATTTGAAATTATGAAAAATGGAGCGTGTTGGTCACAACAATTTCCTTTATTTTTGAATTCTATTAATGTTATTGGTGGTTGTGACCTTTCTCAAGTTAAGTTAGAGAAAGTGAATATTTTAAAGATTGAGTACTTTTAAGTACTTTAATTTTCAACTCTTGGACATGCAACCTTGGATAAAATGAAATAGGAAAAAATACATATTAAGACATAAAAAATAATAGAACTTGTCAACAAATAGTTTTATTTAATATAAAACAAAGATATCTATTTTGCTTGAACAGACCCAGACATTTCATCATATCATATCAACTTCTTAACTTTTAATCATAGTTTTTCATCTAAAACTCATCATTCCTTTGTTAGAAAAAACTAATAGATTGTGTCATTCATAACAAGTTATTTTCTTAATTGTTAGAAAAGTAGCATGCCTTTATATTTTTGGATAATAGCTCCTAACCGAAAGAATTATTAATTAATTTTAGTAAAGCCTATGGTGGTATCGTCAATGACAATAGTTGGTATAGCGACATGTTCAATCATGTAAGCAGTAACACTTTGTCTTCATGGGACAAGCTTGATGTGTAAGTATATTACTTGTTGGCAACAATATTGGAGATATAAGTTTGATACATTGAATTTGATTTCATATTTTATTAATATGTATAAACTAATATATGAAAGGATAAGCTAACCAACAAGATTCTTTGGAGATGAAAGATAATGACTGAAATATATCAATATTTGCCTTGTAATCAAAACTTGGGACTTATTTGTAATACTTTTCATGCAATTTATCCATACCCAATTAAATTTTTTGTTTTGTTTATTATGTTTTTAAATTATATGGATTGTAGATGCAATATAACAACATCCCCATATGAGAATATGAGGAATATACTCCATATAGTTGTTTTTAAAACTGCCTACAACTTGTATTTCATCCTTTCTTCTTAAGATGATGACCACTAGACTGAAAATGACTGTATTAACTTCACTACATTCAAACATTATTAGACGCATGTGGGATTTTTGATATACTTGAGGCTTGGACACAAAACATGTAACATTGATAATTTCATGTCTGTTTTCATTTCCAGATCTACAATACAGTAGCCTGCAAGAAATATAGATGGTAGTCAGACTAGGGAAAACATTCAGGATTTGAAGAGGTTTGGACATCCAAATTCACAAATAAAAAGTATCTATCAGTACCATTACCAATGCAAAATAAAGTAGGGAGGTCAAATTTGAGAAATCATATAGTAGTAAGAAGTTGTTAGATACACTAGAATTGATTTTGAAAATGGTTGGAAGATTTTTTTAAAGGTCCAAGGCACCTTGTTTATGCATTTAAAATATATAGATAAATAAAATCCAATTTAAATTAAAAAAATCCAAAGAATCAAAATAACAAAATAAATATCTAAACACTAGAGAACGATATATATAGAATAAGAATAGTGCTTTGTGATTTTAAACGAATACTTGCACATATGAAGTTGCATAGCCAATTCAATGTCAACATTTGGTCTTAAACAAAATAGAAATGATCTACAACTCTAAATAAAGGGTGTAAGACAACAAACCTTCCTGATGATTTATGACCAAAGTTTGATGATTCAAGTTTATTTCTTTACAAGCTTCAGCTGATGTCAATTTAAGTAAAACAAAGAGTTAAATGGTGATTATAAAATATTTCATTCATTTAACAAAATGTGTCATGTTGCATCTATTCACCACCATCCCCTCAACTTCAAGTTCTCACCATTAAAAAACATAGTTAAATTTTAGGAGGCCTTATTTATCTCTTAGTGCCCATCCACCACATCATTTTCTAGTTACCATTAAAAGTGTTTGACACATTCATACTTTTTAAATTTCCACAAACCATAAATTATGCACCATTTTTTTGGAAAATGTTATAAATACATCTTCCATTCTAAAACTTGTACCAAAATTAAACATTGGGAAAAAAATTAAAAATTATTGGGTAGGTAATCCAAAAGTATTGTGAAAATATTTGCATTGTACAATCTATAAAGTGTTCATAATGAGGCAGCCACTCTATAAATATTTAGTGTACTCTCATTAAATATTTACCAATAAGAAAAAGAACTATAGCAATTGTGTAGTAATCTCATTATTTTTTTGGCATAGAGTCACTTTCATAACAATTAATGATTATAAATATTAAATTTGATTAATTATATTTATTGCATGATGTGTTGGACATGATTTATTTCAGAGTGGTAAGGGGAAACAACGTAGTATCCTTAAGCATTTATTTTTATATCAGTCTTATGGTCCCTCTTGACATCATATGAACGTGTTATTTGTTGAAGAATTTATTGTAATTTGAATATGTGCATAATTTCACATGATTCCTGGATACACGTCAATTTTTTTAATTTATTTTTTGACTTTGATTATTTCGATAGACATGAAGACAACAATAACAATTGAAATTTTCAGCCAATCAATGGATAGAAAAATATTATTATATTTCATGAGTTAAAAAACTCACAACTTCCCTATAGAAAAGGGTCAAATATTTCAATTCATGTAAAACAATGACATGTAATTGGTTGAGAAGTCATGGTTTAATGGGAGGTTAGAGGAAAATGGTGCCTAGAGTATCCCTTTAGGACTAATAATGTATTTAGATTAGTTGACAATGTATAGTTTAATGTGAAGTTAAAAATCAATTGAAATTTATATATTTTTGTATTGAGAATTGTTTGTGCTTGAATTTGGATGTAAATTTGCAATGTAAGCTTGATTTAATAATTTAAACGTAGGGTGGGTTTGTAGATCCATGTGTGCAGGATAAGGACAAAAGCAAACACATTGTTGTTGAAACTCCAAACCACAACATGAGAAAAGTAAATGGGGTGTCAGATGAGGATGGTTTTGGCCAAGCCAAGGAACTAACATTTCCCCTAAATAAGGTAGACATGGAATACAAAAGATAGAGGCAAGATCTTCTGGATCCAGGAAAGCAAATCTTTTCCCCTGCCTCAACTACTTGTTGTTGGCAGAGAGAGTGGTTGGCTCATTCACAGAGACCCTATTGAAGTTAGATTTTGAAGACTAAAGTGGAGGAAGGGAGTATTTGCTTATATATCCCTGACACAATATATGATATAGCTCAACACATATGGGAAAATGCATGGATCTAGACAATGAAAGTTTCAATCAAAGACCAATATGGGTGAATTTTCTAGGTCTTCCACCAGAATTATGGGAAGATGAAGTATTGATAGGCATTGATAATGCTCTAGTCAGTTTATCTTCCTTGATCTGGCTACAAAATCTAGGAGAAGATAAAATTATGTCGCTCTTTGTGTCAATGTACTCATAAACAAAGAGTTCCCAGTCGTGGTTAAGTTGAGATCTAATTACAAGGAATAGAGCTAGAGGATAGTTTATGAAATATTTCCATGTTATATGTGTCAAATTTTAGGACATGAAGGGAATAACTACCCCCTCAAAAAGCATGAATCATTAAAATGGAGGATTAATGGGGACCCATGTAAACCTAATGTACCTCAGGAAGAAGAGGTAGAGAGAAACCAAGTTCATTAAAAAGTGGAAGAACTAGTCAAAGAGCAGGAAAGAGAGATAAAGTCTGTTGGGATATGAATAAATTGGAAGCACTCAATTGATTACCAAATACAAGCAACTTAATATGCGGAATTAACCAGAATCAACAAGTAACTAGAATCCAGAAATAACACATGATATGAGAGACAATACACAACTTGTATTAAAACTCTTACAGAAAAGAATACAATAAAGAAGATGCCACTTCTTCTCCACCACCTCTTCAGAGGCTTCCCACACCTCAAGTGAACAGTAATTCTCTCCTCAAAGCTCTCTCTCTTAGGTCCCAACACCCAACTCAAACACTGAGTTGGTGTTCACCTTATACCTGTGCTCCACGCACACCACAAGTGTTCCACGCACTCCACAAGTACACAAACATACTTCAAGTAGATCTCCCCTGAACCTGCAACATCCTGCACCTCAATAGACCTTACTTATGGAAGGATCTTCCTTGCCTTCCTCTCTTGCTCTATTTGAGTACACATTGTACTCCAAGTAGATCCTGCCTGATTCTGCTCCCTGTTGTGTTGCTGTCCTATCTAATCTTGCACACCTGCAAATCAACCTAGTTTTACACACCTGTGAACTTTGACCTTGTACACACATACATCTGCAAATCAATGATCTTACTTACCATGTAGATCTCCTATAGAAGCCATGCTCACCTGATGACCAAGATCATACACTCCTGAAGAACCTTGCTGATTCTCCAATCCAGTACCCACACTTGGTACTGTGGCACTAGGAGGAACAAATCATTGCTCACCTCACACACAGAAAGAGCTTATAATATTGCTCTCTTACTCTCTAGCACACAGTTTACAATACAATCCATGAGTCTATTATATAGATCTCATGCAAACAATAATTAGACATCCAATTACAATAATTAGATCCGCAGCTCTCAGTCTAAAATTAGCTCTAAACATGCAAACACTTGGTTCGTCAACTAATTGCCCGTAATATACTCGCAGCTCAAACCACAGGTGACCGACGTTGGTCCCTATCTTCCTGGGGGTCACCGATGCCAGCCGACTACTTACCAACGTCGGTTGCTCTCCTGCCTTATAATGCCGACGTCAATTGGCCTGACCGACGCCGGTGTCTGTGACACTCCACAACCCTTCTACAACCTCCTTCCCTGCTTGCATCAGTGAAGATTTTATCTCCACAAACTAACAATCTCCCACTTGGAGATAAATAGTTGTACTATACCTATACCTGTACCCCATCTAATCTATTTCCTGGTTTGTATCCCTCTTCAAGATCAATCCTGAAGACAACCCACCACACACACTGTGGTGTACCTCCTGTCATCCGAGTACCCTGGCACATCCAAACCTAAAAACCCATGTAGTGAAGTCCTGACACTGAATAGCATGAATCCTTGCTGCTGGTCCTTCTCACATCCCTGAGAATCCACTTCTCTGAATTGGCACCTAACTCTCTGACAACACCCACTGCTTGGGCAAACTCAGGTCTATACTAGACCTCATGTGATTTTGGACACTGAACTGTCCAGCTCTTAGTGTGCTCTGATTTTGCATCCTGCGTAATGAACCTCGCCAACACCTGATTCACATCAGCTCCCACTGGAAACAAAATCAACCTGTGATCTCCATGTCTCCCATGCCAAAGAATTTCACTGCTCCAAATTCTTTATAGCAAACCACTGAACTAATCTTACCCTTATCTCAGCAAAACCCTGTATGTACAACCCTGCTAGCAAACATACCATCCACATACAATAACAGAATGATGTCATGACCATCATCCCCCTAGTAAGACAAACCACAGTAGTTACCCTGGCATTGACTAAAGTCATGCTTTATCATCCACCTGTCAAAACCTGTACCACTGTCCTGCAGCTTCTTCAAGACCATATGACCTGGCCTTCCGTCTCACATGTCCGTTCTCTCTATTCTTCAACTAGGATATCCATTTGTCTCTGTGTTTTCATACCTGCTGGCAACCCTACCAAATCTCCTGCTTGGTTCTACAATCTCTCCATGCCATGCTCCCACTGTTTCCTGGATCCTTCCTGCTCTGCAATCAACAACTAGTATAAAGAAGAGGAACAACGAATTTGAGGCTTACTTATGTCTTCAGTCCTCCGTATGGGCATTTGAGACTCCTTGACAGCTTATTGTCCACCCAAAATCTGTTACAGTGACCGACCTCGGTCACCACACAGTCTGCATTCGATCGACATCGATTCCTGTGCCTGTCCTGACTACCAACCCTGCCGACGTCGGTGTCCTCTGCTGTCGATGTCGGTCCTCGTGACCGAGGTCGGTCTTACATCTTGTCGACGTTGGTTTTCCTACCGACGCCAGTACCTGTGTTTTCTGTAAGTGATGACTTTTTACCCGTGAGCTCCTTTAAATCAAGTCCCATGTCCAAACTGCCCTGCTCAGAAGTATCCAGCCCATCCACTGGTCTCTGTTCGCCATCTCCTCCAAGAACACCAAGGCTTTCCAGTTCTTAAGCCTGTCAAATATATCTGTCTTCCACTTAAGAACATGCATCTCCTTCCTGCTCATGTGACCAAGCCTACGAAGCCACGTCTCTGCAACAAAAGAAGAATCAGTAATATAAATAAGTAGATAAAGAGTACCTATTTTCTTACCACCAGCTAATTCAAGTGCATCCGCTATGAGAGTTCTCATGCATCTCTCATCACCCAATCTTTCTGAAGAAATTAGCCGTATCTCCAAACTTGGGACTTGCATGACCTCCTTCAACACCCGTGTGTTGATCGCCTGCAATTTCAGCTTCACTTCTCCTTTGCCAATTCTTTGGCAAGGCTCACCAGCTCCTCTCCCTGGGGCTGCATGGAAAGAAGCAACAGAATCTGTTATCTAAGATTCAACTTTATCCAAGAAACCTTCCAAAGCATCCTATGTAATAACCCCTGCAACATCTGCATCTTCAGTTCCTTCATGCTGATCTGCTACCAACCAACAATCTTCTTTTACCTGCTCTTTCTTTCCATAGGACCATAAGTGACCATCTGTGCTTTTCAACTCCTCCATTCTTAGCTTACTTTGATCTGCCATTGCTCTACTCCCACTCAATCAGAAACCCCTGAGAGTGACCTGTAACCAAACACAAAACCGCTTCCTACAACCTTAGCTCTGATACCACATGTTGGGATATGAATAAATCGGAAGCACTCAATTGATTACCAAATACAAGCAACTTAATATGTAGAATTAACCAGAATCAACAAGTAACTAGAATCCAGAAATAACACATGATATGAGAGACAATACACAACTTGTATTAAAACTCTTACAGAAAAGAATACAATAAAGAAGATGCCACTTCTTCTCCACCACCTCTTCAGAGGCTTCCCACACCTCAAGTGAACAGTAATTCTCTCCTCAAAGCTCTCTCTTAGGTCCCAACACCCAACTCAAACACTGAGTTGGTGTTCACCTTATACCTGTGCTCCACGCCCACCACAAGTGCTCCACGCACTCCACAAGTGCTCCACACACACCACAAGTACACAAACGTACTTCAAGTAGATCTCCCCTGAACCTGCAACATCCTGCACCTCAATAGACCTTACTTATGGAAGGATCTTCCTTGCCTTCCTCTCTTGCTCTATCTGAGTACACACTGTGCTCCAAGTAGATCCTGCCTGATTCTGCTCCCTGTTGTGTTGCTGTCTTATCTGATCTTGCACACCTGCAAATCAACTTGGTTCTGCACACCTGTGAACCTTGACCTTGCACACACATACATCTGCAAATCAATGATCTTACTTACCATGTAGATCTCTTATAGAAGCCATGCTCACCTGATGACCAAGATCATACACTCTTGAAGAACCCTGTTGATTCTCCAATCCAACACCCACACTTGGTACTGTGGCACTAGGAGGAACACACCATTGCTCACCTCACACACAGAATGAGCTTATAATATTGCTCTCTTACTCTCTAGCACACAATTTACAATACAATCCATGAGTTTATTATATAAATCTCATGCAAACAATAATTAGACATCTTATTACAATAATTAGATCCGCAGCTCTCAGTCTAAAATTAGCTCTAAACATGCAAACACTTGGTTCGTCAACTAACTGCCCATAATATACTCGTAGCTCGAACCACAGGTGACCGACGTCGGTCCCTGTCTGCCTGGGGGTCACCGACGCCAGCCGACTACTGACCGACGTCGGTTGCTCTCCTGCCTTATAATGCCGACGTCGGTTGGCCTGACCGACACCGGTGTCTGTGACACTCCGCAACCCTTCTGCAACCTCCTTCCCTGCTTGCATCAGTGAAGCTTTTAGCTCCACAACCTAACAAAGTCAATAGAAAGAAAGGGAAAACATGAAGATGATTCTAGGAGTGTAGCTAAAGGCGAGCCCTAAGAAGAATAAAAAAACATGAATGAAGGGGAGCCCATAAGTTTGAATGTAATGCACCAATGGCAACAAGAAGAAGACAATGGCTACTAGGAGGAACCAAGGATAGAGAAAGAGAAAGATCAGAGAGGCCTTGGGGGAGGGAAAGGTTGATGAATTAGAAGACCAGGAGCAGGTTCATCTTGAGGTAAATGAGGTTGACTTGGAGAATCCAGTGGTGGAGGAGTAAGAAGCTCTTGATATCAAGGAAGGAGAAATTAGAGCTCAAGATCAAAATCAGTAACAATACGAGGAGGAAAGGATTGATACTATTGGTTCAAAGAACACATCAAAACTCATACTCTATATAAGGAAATAGATGTTAACCAGCTAAGGATTATAACCTTTGGGAAGGATTGATGTATAAGGATTATGTTAGAAAGGAAAATTTGGATAGTGAGACAAGAGTCACTCATGAGGAAGGAAAGGAGGATGGTGAGTGGAATTTGGTAATTAACAGAAAATCTAAGTCCAAGAGAAAAATTCAGACTAGTGATATGGTGACTAGGAGTACTAAGATGAAGGAGCTTACATGATCTAGAGCCAAAAAATTTGGTAGTTATTATTACTAAGTGTTTTGCTTATTTGATGGATGTAGGTTGATGTTGTGCAACTCTTTTAGATTTTTAACTTGTTGTTTGTTGTTTTGAGGGACCATTAGAGGGTTCTCTATTTGCTATTTTATGCTCCTATTTGTCTGTAGTTGGTGCTTCCTGGATGACTTTAAGTTGAAGGTTTGATGAAGCTAGTTGTTGTTTGGTGAGCTATTTGTTATAGGCATGTTGTAAGTTTATTTTGGTTTGGACTTTATTATTATATCCATATTGCTTTGTAAAGGTTCTAGGGGCCTTTCAAAACCTACATTTTTACTCTTATCTACAAAATAATTTGAACTTGAAAATACAAATTCAATATTATGTAAATTGTTGCAATTTGAATTTAATTAGGAATAGTATTTTTGGATAGGTATTATAAATGCAATATCTAGCTAAACCAAAATTGAAACACAAATTACATTTTTTACAAATATTTTTGGATTAGAAAAATTAATTTAATCTAAATGATGTTAAAGATCACCATCAATTAAATTTACATTTCTCAGTCTAAGATAATGTTTAAAATCAAAATAGTATAATTTTTTTTAAATTAATAAAAATGATTATGGCCTTGTGGATATAGTTGATAGCTGGTCATGCAAACACCTTTAAGGTGCCATCATGGCACCTTCAATTTTATTTAACCCTTATGCGGTTATGGTTAATGTTTAAATCTACTTGTGGTTATCTACTCCGGTCCTAAGACTAGAGTACACAACAAAGGGGATGGAAAGAACATAATCCCATAGGATTTATCAAATAAAGCTAACATCATCTTACATGTGGCAACAATAATTACTTGTTGGTAGATCTTTTGTTATTGTGTGGTTGTAATTGTAAAATAGGGTTTTACTTGTTATTAGATTTTTACGACCCTATTTTATCTCGACCACCAATTCCAAGAATCATGTGACTACGATTAAGCATGGCAACATAGAAGGGTATATAAGTCGGGCAATGGAGTAAGCGTCAGACAAGTGTAAGAAAATCATAGATTTTGATCAGTTTTACTGTAATTTTTTTGGCCTTGTGAGCATGTAGTTGGATATGCCAGTGTTTTCTCAATTCATAAATACATTTTTTGATGGGTTTGGTTTTGCAGTCGCCAAGATTTAACTAATTTTAATGGTGGAGATATTTGGCTTGTGATGATTGTCCTTCGCTAAAATAACCATAAGAAGTAGTTGTTTTAAAATCTATTTCGAACAATTTAGAGCCACCTCTATTCCTTGGAGATCAAAATTAAAGACGTGAAGGTGAATAACATATTGCGTAAATGCACATGATAATGAACCAACCAATTTTAAACCCACTTTTATAGTTATAAAATGAAGATCATTTTAAACTTTATTAAAGTTAGAGGAATATGCTTAGAAAATACATACGAAATATTCTAATATTTATATATCAAAATTTATTATAAACTTTATAGTTTCTAACATAATATATATTTTAAGCTTTTTCGCCAGTTGAATAATTGAAAAGTGAAAGCTATAGTAGTTACTTTGACAAGGACTAATAAAAACTTTACATTCAATATAACCTACTTCGAAATTAATAAAGACTTTACATTCAATATAACCTATTTCTAAAGGGAGTTTTATAGAAATGTTCACGTACGATATAAAAAGATTAGTTTAAGTTTACTAATAATTAAAATTAGTTTAAGTTAATAAACAATTAGAAATTTAATTTAATTTACAAGTTAGTTACAAATTAATTTATTGAGAAAGTGAGTATTTTTTTCGATTTCGACATGTAGTAATAATTAATAATAACAATAAAACATTATTTTTAATGGGATGGTAATGAAAAGAGGGGGAGAGTTTAAAGGCAAAGGGGAGAAGTCGGTAGAATATTTGGGATTTCACATTTTAAATAAAGATTTTGTAGAAACTCAAAAAAGTTATCAATTTTAATTGTTTTTGATATGTTAGAAAGTATTATATGGAATCACTGAATTATATAGAATATGATATATTTGTTCATATTTCGGAAATAAATATATAGCAGATTTACAATATTGAGTAAACATAATCTAAATTAATGAGCTTTTTTTATTAAGGAGTCATAAATAAGGGACATCCACACCGTCAAAATTATCCAGGATACGATCTTGGCCTTAACCGCTTGACTTTCGATATCGAATATCTAAAAGAATTTGTACCTTGATAAATAAATATAAAAACTATCATCCTCACCAATTGAACTACAAACATTCACATTAAATTGTAAATTGTGTGCCTTATTTCTACATAAACATTTTTTTAATTGGGATCTTGTCCAAAAAAAAACTAAAATTTTTCCAAAAAATTTAACAATGCTTTTGTTAAATAAGTTCTAGCGACTTTCATATCAAGGGTTTCACATGCAATTTTATTTTTCCACTTTTTAACAAATAATTTGTGCATGCGTTATGTATTAATTTTTTAATCCACATTGTCAAAGTGTTTCAAGGGCATTCTTTGTATGCCCATTTCTTTCAAACTTTTTCTTGGCAATTGTTGTGGCTTTTTATATTCCCACAATTATTATACAAGTCTATTTATGTTATGATTTAGTGTTAATTTGTTCAAATCTACATGATTATGTTTTTTTTTCCTTTTGGAAAGTATTGTTGACAACTACTCTCACATTTTAAACAAGGAATTAAATCTTGTCAATGTAACTTTTAATATCGATAGATATGGTAATTATAATTTGCTTTTGTAAGATGATAAGGATACTACTTAAATTTTTGGTTGGGAGTTAATATTAGATGGTAATGATTTGTTTAGTTTGAATTGGGGTTTGAATGATATAAATCTTCCACCTTTTGATCTTGCTCTGACAGTGTAATATTTCTTTTTTTGTTTATGATGTTATGATGACTCGTTCCTAGACGGGACCTAACACTATCTTTGTTTATATTGTTGCTTGTTCTTTAATTAAGCCTAAATAATCCACCTTAAAATCCTAATCCAACATTTTAATAGAAAAAGCTATCATCTATCACTATCTTGTCATAAAAAATTACTAACAATAAAATTTACTATACTAATAATCATCAAATGATATTATATCACGTTAACACATTCTACAACTACAAAAGGCCTCAACACACATTTTGACCTATTACAAAGTCATCAACCATAATAAATTATTCATGATCTATAACAAAGATTTAAGTTGATATCAAGGCCTACATATTAATAAATAAAAGTTCTTCTATCATCATGTAATAGCTCTTAGTAAGATTACCTAGGCAATGTCTTCAAAAAATTTGTTAGTATTTAACAAGCTATTTAACTTCTATTTAGAACTAGGAATACTAATCAAATAACTAATTAAAGGAAAGCACCATTTACTCTATTAGTCTCGAGGAGGCAACATATACTCCCTTAGTTAAAGAGAAGACTATTTCATTATGTTAATAAAAGTCAACACATAACTACTATATTGTCAAATGCGTCTTCCTTCCTATCATAAGGAAACTTCTATACATTGGTCACGTCCATCAATGAGTCATCATAACATTGAAGCATTTACTCGTTTGATTCTTTTGACAAAAGTAATAACTAATATAACATTCTTTTGACAAAAGTAATAGCTAATATAATAAGGATTATATTTTAGTTGTGCTCATTTGGATAAGGGTATACTATGTATTTTTTATTATGCAGAACAAATAGCTTCTTCAGTAATTAGTTGACATGGTGGGATCTTTTGTGTGCTTAGACAAGAATTTGTTGGATGATAGATTTGTTAGAGTTTGTGTATTTATTGATCTTTATCAAGTTGCTCATTCACTCTATCCTTTTGTCTTCTTCTAGGAATAAATGGATGTAGTTCCTCAATTATGAAGGCCTCCCCTTCCGATGTTTTCGATGCAACTTCTTGGGGCATAGATCGGTAGGGTGTTTGTTTAAGGGTTGTTCTTCTTCTTCATCCTTCTCTTGGGCAATTTTTCGGTGGCATAATCAAGACATTTTCTATTAGCGTATGGGCTCCTCCCTTTATGCACTTGTGTATCCCCCTCCTCCTTCGTAACAGTCTTCTCCGTCAAAGATTCCCCCTTGGAGGCTTTCACCATTTCTTCCTTGTTGGTAACCCCCCTGGTGGCTTCCGCCAATCCCTCCTAGCTCGTTGAGCCTTCTGCCTCTCTTCCCAGGACTATGTCTAAAAGATGCTAGGTGCTCGTTGGCATTGATCCTAAGAAAAAAGGGCGCAGGTCTAAAGTTGACAGATTGAGAATAGAAGTGGAAGTTTTATTTGGAAGCGGCTCCCAATGGTCAATGAAAGACCTACTTTCCAGGGATGAGAGAAGATTGGCTTTACGCTGACCCTGATCATAACTTTGCTTCTTAACATTTTCTCTCTTTTTTTGTTTTCCTTCTCTTGTCTAGTTGTTTGTTTGCTGACATTTTGGAGATATTTTGCGGAAGTCCAGTAGGTTTTTAGTCTTCCCCTTGATCTTTAAGTGAATATTTGTTGACTATTGATTTCAGTGTTTTTATGTACTCTTGTTTTTTTGTTATTTTCCGTTTTGAGATTTGAACTCCGGTTGTATCCCAAAGTTGGGTCATAACTCCAATAAAAAATATTAACCTTTTATCAAATAACAAACAACCTCATTCAAAACATTAGTTCCTTTAACTTTTCAAGATGAAATGCAACCACTTGAATATCTCATGTATTATTATTAACAATCTACTTCTCGATTGAATTAAAATGATAGGGAAGGCATTGATTTATAACTTCGCATTCAAACTTTAAATAGATTTTATATTTGTACGATTAATTATCCAAATTAATGAAGAAAGACTAATAAATAAAATCTTTCGTAACTTCAATAATATCACTATTTATTTCATTTCCAAACAACACACTATCAATTTCATTTCACATTTCCAATAAAATATTATCTATTAAAACTATTTCACTAAACCACTATATTTTTAATAATCGGAAAACAAAATCAATCATATTGTACAAACCAATACTGATATTCAAATTGTATGTTTCCAAAACATTTTTTTCTAGCTTATAACAAAAGTCCAATAAATTAGATGTATGGTCTATTTAAAGAAAAATCCAATTATATAAAAATAGGGGGCTCACTTTTGATAAGCTTCCCATTGAGGCCAAGAAAAATAAGTCAAGATTGGCCTATTAAGAGAACCATCAACACACTAGGGTTGACAGTCAAATTTAGTAATTTTAAATCAATGACAAATCACAAAATTATAAATGAATTTAATGCGATAACCAAATGGAAATTTAATTCGTTCCTCATATTTGAGATCAATTTCAAATTTATCTCACTTAATTTAGGAATTGAAAAATAGTTTTTTCAATCACTATCAAATATCAAGGCTACATTTTTTTTAATTTTTTTAATATTGAATTGATGAAATTTATATTAAGACTGTGCACGAAAAGAAAACAAAACAGCAAAAAAAAGTATTTTTGTGTCTCAAGTCACGTTTGTCTATGTTTTTAAGTATCGAAATGTCCTCAACTAATGATTAAATATTAATTTCCAAAAAGAACGTCAAAACACAAAAACAACTCAGGGTTTTCATAAACAAATACTTTCTCTAACATTTCTTCCCCTGGATATATATTATATTAGCATTTTAAAAGGCAAAGTTGAATGGATAATTGTCCTCAAACAATTTTATGACCGGTAGAATTGATTGTAAAATTAACTTTTTAGTAGAATAGAGTAAATAAAAATTTTATTCATAGTTTCAAGCATACCTTCTTTGATATTAGAAAAATAATTTACGTCGTCTTAAACACATGTTAAATATTTGACTTCCATCTTCTCCAATTCGAACTAATGACACTAAATGACAAAATTCTAGTTATGAGTGAATACTAAATGCAATTGTAGTCAGATTTATTAATCAATCATGACATACATAAAGATATTGCTTATGATGGGCACAAAACATGTGCACAAGGGAATCGTAAAATGTCACAAACGTAGATGATACACTGAGATCGACGAAATTAAAAGCTTCACACGATGGGCATTACAATAACCCAAACATATATATAATTTTTTACAAGTGTTTGAGGGTTAAGGGCCCTCACCCTTCATAGGCAACGAGACATCGAAAAAGGGAAAGTAGATATCGAAAAAACCACAATATTACATCACGGGTATAGCCCACCAAGAATCTAGTTACAAAAAAAAGGTGACCATGACAATCCATACCAACATATTAAAACATCCCAAAATACATAATAAACTATGGAAAAAACACCAAAAAATAGAGAAAACTATTACATCAACTATATTAATCCAAAGACATTTCCAGACCCAACATCATACTCAATACCAACTCCAACCGCCACTTCAACTTCTTAATCCACCACCATAAAAATGAGATGTTCCAAACTTGCCTCACCTTCAACCTGAACACCACCTTCATCTGAACCTACAACCTGGGAATTTAGCCAGTTCGAAACAAATTCAGCCCGACCAATAAAATGCCCACCACGATGACCACGTTTGTAGGGGGAGCCAAACATGAACCAAACAAATCCGAACATCCACGACCACGAACCAAACAAGTCGTACTTACATTAAACTTATCTCCTTGCACTACGCCATGGGTTTACCAAAACCCAACCAACTTCATTAAATATTTTGACCTAGCCATATCTAAGCCAACTACGTTGTTTCAAGGCTACTTGTTTTTTTCAATATTAAATTGATGAAAATTATATCATTTATCTCAAGAGTGTGTGCATGATAAGAAAACAAAGCAACAATAAGAAGTATTTCGGTGCCCCAAGTCACGTTTGTCTATGTTTTCAAGTGTCGAAATGTACTCCACTAAGGATTAAATACTAGTTTCCGAAAAGAATGTTAAAACAAAAAAAAAAAAATCTAGGATTTTCATAAACAAATACCTTCACCTAGATATGTATTATTAGTATTTGAAAAGGCAAAATTAAATGGATAATTGTTATCAAACAATTTTATGAAAGGTAGAGTCAACTGCAAAATAGGTTTTCTGTCAAAATATCAAAGGAAACAAAAACTTAATTCGTAGGTTCCAAGTACATATTCTTTGATATTAGGAAAATAATTTACATTGTCTTAAATATGCAGTAAATATTTGACTTTCGTCTTTGCCAATTCGAGCAAATGAGGCCAGGTGATAACATTTTAGTTATAATTATGTCTCAGTTTAAAAATATAGTGAATGTTAAATGCATTACAATTAGATTTCTTAATAAATCATGATAGACTTGAAGACACCACTTATGTCAACTAATTGGGTGACATGCATAAAATACGCGCATAAGGGAATCATAAAATGTCATAAATGTATATGATATACTAAGATCAACAAAGGCAAAAGCTTCACATGAGGGGTGTTACAATGACCTTCCCCACCCGTCCACCCTGCCACACACACACATAAGTGATTGAGGGTTAAGGGCCCTCACCCATTCATAGGGAATGAGGCAACAAAAAATGGAAAGTAAATATCAGAAAAACCATGGTATTATATACCAAGCATAGCCCACCAAGAGTCCAATTACAAAAAAAGGTGGCCATGACAATCATGTGAGAATCCTTGCCAGCATATTAAAACGTCCTACAATACATAAGAAACCAGGGGAAAAACTCCAAGAAACAAAAAAATTTATTGCATCGACTATATTAGACCAAAGACATCTCCACATGGGGAGATTCAGACCTAAAAATAGAGTCAGTACCAACTCCAACTGTCACTTCAAATTCTAAATCCACCACCATGAAAATGAGATGTTCCAAACTTGCCTCGCTTTAAGCCTTAACACCACCTTTATTTGATGTTGCAGTCTAGTAATTTAGTTAGTTTGATAAAATCTAGACTAACTATTGAACACCCACCATGACAACCATATTTGTTGGGGGGCATTCCTAGTTGTAGCCAAACTTGAACTAGATAGAGCTAAACATCCATGACCATGACCACGCCTTCCACCCTTGACAAAACTCAATTGCCTTTATGCACTAAGCTTATAGCAACTTGATGAACTAGTTTCACCCACTCCAACTTTGAAGGAGTTGCCTTCTACTTCAGACCACTCATACAAAGAAGGAAATTGGCCACCTTGACCACTTGAGGCTCCTGAAACTTAGACTAGAGAGAAGTTAGGTTTGTAATAAGAGATTTACACCCTACCAAGTCCAAAGGGGGAAAAATCCGGCCATGTTTTGAAGATGAGTTTCACAAGAAAGCCAACATGTCTTCCAGGGAAACCACCAAGGTCATAAAATAGGATTC
Source organism: Torreya grandis (assembly GCA_037957365.1). Taxonomy (NCBI): domain Eukaryota; kingdom Viridiplantae; phylum Streptophyta; class Pinopsida; order Cupressales; family Taxaceae; genus Torreya; species Torreya grandis. The sequence continues at coordinate 59,844 of JARHVA010008097.1, forward strand.
CACCATCCGTAACACACCTAGAGGGACCAATCCCCTATTTCCTAGCCTAAGAGAGGAAGTGAGCGAGCATCAAGGAGACCAAACGAAGCCAAAACATGCTCTGAGTCACAATGAAAAAGTGGTTTAACAAAGGTCTCCATAATTTTGCAAACAAGAACCCTAACCTCTAGAATGTAAAGCAAACAATTAGCAAAAAAAGTTATGATTACCGAGTTTACCTTATAACACACATCTCCCAACATAAAATCCTCACCCAACATAGTATGAATGGCATTGCAGACCTAGCCTATGAGGATCTAAAAAAACTTTGTGGAGCTAAGCAGGCAAAATGTAGCCTATGAATGCCATTTCTCATTTACTCGTAGATAGAACAATCATTGGATCAATGTGGGCAAAAATCATCTTATTTGTAACCCTATCTTAAGAACCTCAAAACCCCTTAAGATGCTCTGAAACTACCCATAAAACATAATTTGAAATAACACACATGTCGCCAAATGAGCTCCCAAAGGATACAAAGATAGCTCACACGCCCCATACTCCAAAACTATCACAATTCATAAATATGCCATCAAGGTAAATCGAGAGGGAGTTATCATAAACATTAGCATGCGAGACCCCAAGAAAGAGAATGAATAAAAAAGAGAGGGAGCCAAAAACCAAAAAAAGGGGGAGGGGGAGAGGTCAAACCAATTCCACGTCCTCTAACCCTTCCCAATAAGATGAAAGATTATCAGACTGATAGACTTCATCCTAGGAAATGCCACAATTAGATAGAAGATGAGCATGGGCATTAGCTTTCGAGTAGCAATGCACAACCAACCATGCAATAAATCACAAAAGGATCTTCCAAGCAAAAATCAAAATATATCTAATATTCTGAGCAACAAAAAACTAAGCATAGCCCTTATTACAAACATGAGTCCCCTTTCAAAATCAGATGCTCAATTCGACACTACAAGGCTAGTTCAAGGCCCAAAACCATAACTTGAGCTTATGTTCCATTGTTGGTACCATTCATAATCTTCATAGAATTAGCTCTAATCAAGGATCTAGAATAATCCTTGATGATGCACCTAGCCCTAAAAGCACCTAAATTGCCATGAGTTGTGCCATCAAAATTTAGCTTGAAATAACTAGTTGGGGGAGGCACCCAAATAGAGTGATTAGTTTGAAGGCTTCTATCTTGACATGCCCTTGACCCATTAATGGGAGATAATCCACAAGGTAACTTTTATTTATTATGTGATCGTCTCTTTTTTTCAAATAATCTAATTATATTATTTGAATTTTTATCAAATATAATTTTGTTGTTAATCTATTCCCCCTCTCTCAAACAACACAATACCTTTTTAGCTTTTTGTTTAGTTTTGTTGAAGCTCTATGCTTTTTATTATTGTAAATATTTTATTTAACATCAAAAACCATAACAAAAATTATATGTCGGTACAATAGACTAAAAAATTAACAATAATTCATCAATATTGTGTACATCTTATTTATACATATATTATAGAGGTAAGTTTTTTATTTATAATGTATTTCAAACTTATATATATATTTAAACAATTTAATATGTTTATTTTAATTTCTATCTGCCATAATTTTGTTGTTACTATTTTCTCTCTCTCAGACAATACTATAATAGTTTTCAATTTAATTTTGTTGAAGGCCTATGTTTTTTATTGTAATATTCTAGCTATTATTTCCTTCGCCCTCGCCACGCCCCCACGCCCCTTCCAACGTTGTCGCCTCGACCGCCAACCCCCTCCCTCCCTTCCCATTATGATTCATTACGTAAATGTGTGCATATTATTGATTATAGGATTGCATTCTAGTTTTTGGCATTTTTACTTGTGTGATTTTAATGAAGTCTCATAACTTAAATGAAAAAAGGTTTGGAGGTTATTTGTGTAATTTTAATGAAGTCTCATAACTTAAATGAAAAAAGGTTTGGAGGTTATTGTTAGTAAGTACATTTTTGCTCCTTTCATTTATATAGTTTATTAATATTTATTACATTGAAAAGTTTTGACAGAGAGTAAAGTTTTTGTTGTTTACACTAATGAAATTTTTGAGATTGTATGTAGAAACATGCACTAGCATGTTGTTGTTCTTATCTTTAAAGAAACACTTCATTATAACCTTATTATGTTTATTTTTAAACTAATATTATTAGGAAATTTTGTTGTTGTTGAGACATATGGTTGACGTTAAGTATGTTATTAATAATAGTAATATTATTGCATGCCCCTTTGAAGGGTTTTGAAAGGTTTTATTCTAGCAATTTTTTGGGATGTTAAATTTGATACTAGATCTTCTCTTTATTCTTAGGAACTGTGTTTTTGTTATAATATTATTTGAATTTAGAAAGTCTTATGAGGCTTATATTACTCAAGTAAAAATATATTCAATTATTTATGTAAGATCAAAACTTTAATTATAGTTGTTAGCAAGGACTGTTCTTTTTTTCTTCCAAATGTATATGCCATTCAAATATAGTTATATGAAGATATAAATAGTATTCAATTTTTAATCACTAGATAATTCTTACATATTGAAGCTATGACTTTATACTTATGGAGAATTTTATAAAATTTGTCACCAATCAACATATAATGATTTATTCCTAGCCTTGGATGCATCTTTTTTCTTTCTTGATTTTATTGTTAGTTGGGAGAGTCTTTATATGATTTCCCTTAATTTCTATACTATTTAAAACATGTCATTATTTAATTTAAATTAGCCTTGGTGTTGAGTCACTATTTTCCTTAGTTTCATTCCATGTTTGTGTATTAGTAGTATCGACAATAGTTCTGACTTTATCATTATCTTTTGTTTGACTAATCTCCTTCATGTCATTTTTTGAGTATGATAACAATATGGTTAAATAAATGGAAAATTAAAATAAATAATTAAAAAACTATTCAAATATTTTTTTTTTTATTGAATGAATGCAATTATACAAATAGAAAATAGTCCACAGTGGACTGTAAATAATGAACACAACTTTTCCACCACTAACAACCCTATAACATACTGCAAGAGAAAACTAGTAACTGAAGAAAATAACTACAAATGCACAGTAGAAAAAGAGAACAACTGGAACAAACACAAAGATCTCTATCATCATTGCAAAACACAAACAGTGCAAAGACCAAAGATAAAAAAGGGAACCAAATAGAAGGCCAACCAATGGCAGTGACCTGCCCTTAGCCAATTTGTTAAGCCTTGTCTTTTTTTAGATGTGATATTTGAAGCTTAATATGCTGAAGTTGATTGTCTATTAGCACATATTTATTCTCCACCTTCTGTAGATGCATAAACAAGTAATCAATTCTCATAAAGATATCAGAGTAAAGCCTTATAGTGCCTCCTTCCAGAGGATATATAGAGTTAGAAAAAATTGACGTATACTTGCTTTTACAAATATGCATGAGAATGACCTAAGAGTTTGTAATAACATTATGAACACCCAAACCCAACATAGCTTCTTTCCAGTTCAAATGATGTTAAAAAATAGTAGGTAAACCATTAAAAATAGCCTTCCATTGGTTTTGAGCAAACGAACATTCCCAGAATATATGTTTCATACTTTCTCGAGTCTGACAAAATAGGCATTAGGCACTAATATCTTGAAGTATCTTAATTTGTTATCAATAGGCGACTTAAAATTCAAGATTTTCTAAGACAAAACCAGAGCATCCACATCCATCTTGGATTTCCATTTTTGAGTGCTCAAAATATGCCAAAATTTATCACCGAACTTGCATTTCCATTTAAGGTTCAGACGAGGGTTAAGGAGCAAACAAGGAAGAAGTTGTTTGTAAAATTTCTTCAATGGAAAAGAAGTGAAATGATAAATTGATAGCCATCGCCAATCCTTAAAAAAATTACAAACAACAGGAGTACAAATGTTCATAGATAGCTCAACAAGAACCAAAGATTGGACAAAAATAAGGAGCTACTTATATTTATTATTTAGACCAAAACAAGTTTTAACATGAAACCACAACAACCAATCCAACTCCTTGAAATCCCAAATATCACTAAATTGATGGATCCCTTTTTTGAATAAAAAAGCACATGCCTCGGAAAGCTTATAGCCAGGGGTTGACTATGGTATTGAATAAGTTTACTCCACCAAATAGCAGATGTTGTAAAGCTAAACCCATGTTGAAGAGAATCTTCCCTCCATTCAAGTAGATAAAAAACACGTTGTCATACCTTCCAAAAAGTTTGTAAAGGAGGTGAAGATCTGATCTAAAAAAAGGGTGCAAGGAGAATCTTATCCCGCCTATTAGTAAGTTGCCATTTACCTTTAGAAAATGCAGAATTGATTATATGTCAGACCAAAATTTTCCAAGGTTTCTCTCCTTGGATTGCTTTGATAATCCACTTAGCTGACAAGCAAATACCTTGTCTTTTTGGATCCATGAGACCAAGGCCTCCTCTGCATTTGGGTTAAATACATTGTATCCAAGAGGTGGTTTTAAACCCAACAATGCCATCCCATTTGGACCACAAGAATTGGTGAATAATTTTATTCAAATCTTCATAACCTTGGTTAGAAAGCATCCAACAAGATGAGTACTAAACATGAGTGGCAATAAATTCTTTGTTTACAACTTGGATTTTACCAGCCAATGATAAGAACTTATTTCCCCAGTTAAAGAGTTTGTTCTTAAGCCTATCAAAGAACCACTTCCACATATCAGATAGGGAAACCCTGATTCCAAAGGGAATTCTAAGGTACCTAGAAATCTCACCATGTTTAATTTGTTGCCACTCCCTAGGGATTTATTGGGGAATGGGCCCGAACTAAACCATCCAAAACTTAGTTTTGTTATGAACAAGCTGAGAACCTAAAGTAGAATAGTATAAATCCAAAATTTCCATGGTATTATTGCTTTTAGCTTCAGTGTTCTACAAAAATAGTAGGCTATCATCAACAAAATGTGAATTAATAACCACACCATCTTGAGAATGGAAATTCATGAGATAAGCTTTAAATAATTAGTTTTTTGAAGCAAATATCCCAGCGCATCAGTAGTAAGAACATACAAAAATGGTGATAAAGGACATCCATGCATGATGGAGTGATGTAACAAAAAGACTTCAAACATAGAATTATTGATCACTAGATGAGCGTTGGCATCATTGAATAGCATCTAAACATGAGCCCAAATTTCGGGCCCATACCCAAGCCATTGTATCATTTTTAGAATAAAACTCCACCAAATTCTATCATAAGCTTTGTCAAAATCTAGTTTGATTAGAAGTGCATTTTGTCCTGTTTGTTGGGCCCATTCAACAGTTTCCCAGGCTAGGATAAGGTTATCAAGAATATATCTACCACTAAGGAAACTAGTTTGTTCTGGTCTTACAATGCATTAAACCATGGGTTTAATGTGAATGGCCAATGCTTTCGCAATGATTTTACAAGAAGTGTTTAAAAGAGTAATTGGTCTCCAACCAGAGATAGTTTCCTCTTTTCTCCCTTTAGGTAATAATTTGATGATCCCTCTATTTATAAGGGGACCCAATGAACCTTTATTTAGGGATTCCAAGTATAAAATATAAAAATCATCTTTGATATGTGGCCACATAGCATGGTAGAATTCCACCGGAAGCCCATAAATACCTGGGCTCTTATTAGAGGCCATAAAAAAAGCAGCACGTTATAACTCTTCTAAGGAGAGGGCCCTATTCAGGTATATGTTATAATCAGGGTCAACACTATTAGGAATAAATATTGTAATGATCTCCTCTAATATAGAATGAATATCATTCCAAGATTCATTTTCTTTGAAGAGGTTCGCATAGAAATTCTAAAAAATATGATTTATATCAGTTGGATTCGTATGGAGAACACCATTCTCATCCATTATGGCATAAATTCTTTCCTTCTTATGCTTGTATTTCAAATAGTTGAAGAAGTATTTGGAGCCTCTATTTCCCTCTTTTATCCAGTGAAGTCTAGCCCAAATCTTAGCCCCATGTCCTCTATAATGATCAAGATAAAGTAGTTGTGTCTCTATGGCAGTGATTGAAGCTTAGAGCTAGGAATTATTTGGGTTAGTGTTCAATTTATTTATATCCCACTCTAGTTTTATTTGGAGTGTTTTTTTCCTTTGTCTATGCTGCCAGACCATTCTTCTCCCAAAATCACAAAGAAAGGTGGTACATTATGTGATTGTAGTACACCACCAATCAATCCAAGACTCCCCTTCTTGCAGTTTTGGAATAGAATTCCAAATCCCCACTAGGGCATTCATGTCAACCTAATTTTTTAGGTGGGAAATATTGAGTTTATAAGGCAGTGGAGAAGCAACAACATTTTGTTGAGCAGTAGAAACATTGCAAAAAATAAGAAAATGATCTGATAAGGTGGTGGAATAATCAACTTCAATACAATCACCAAAAGCAGTGTGGACCAATTAAAGATTAGGCGATAAATAGAATCTATCTAGCCTGTTAAGCTTTCTATCATCACCCAATCTACAATTAGACCATGTAAACCAGTTATTAACATGACTATTAAATTGGTCATGAATAGGATCAACCACCCCAAGGGAGTTCATATAGTACAACCAATTACTAAATTTTTCATTGTTGAGTTTATAGGGACTAAACCAACTCTGATATGAGTTATGTTTAACCATGTTGAAATCACCACTAATGATCCAGTCTACATTGGGTAGAGCTTTAGATATCCAATCCCAGAGATTAGCACATTTTTTAGTAGTGTGAGGAGCATTAAATAGAGCAAAAGCCTATAGGTTGTCCATTGATAATCGATAGGGCCCAAACACAATTATGTGAAGGGTTCTCACCCTTATCAACAACAAACTTAGCAATCCAAGGGGAAATTCTGAGAATAGCTCCACCTTTTCCATCTCTATGGGAAGTATATAGAAAAAAATCCTCTTTCCATACATTTAAAAGAGATGCTTCTAGTTTATTGTTACCAAGTTTGGCTTCTTGCAAAAGTAAAATGTCAGGTTTCCATTTAACAAATGTTTCCTTAACCTTGTATTTTCAGTGGGGAAGTGTGATCCCCCTCACATTCCATGAGAGAATACAGTAATTCATGATGAAGAAGTATCAAAACCTTCTTCTTGTGGCAACACACTGAAACTATTGATGAGATTAATTAGTTGATTATTGTTCGATCAGTCAGATGGAGATCTAGATTCCTATCAAAATTTGGGTGGAGGAGAAACATAGCCACGTTCAAGTGGAGAAAGGGTGGTAAGAGAAGGAGAGAAATGGTTTTTTCTAGGAGGATGGTTGTAAGAATGTGAAGAGGATCCTTACGGTTCTTTCCTCTTCTTGATCATTCTCCAACTATCAGTCATATTAGCATCCTTATAGGATGGAGACCGTACAGGTGGTGCATCCATTTCATTATTAGAGGCAAGAGGTGGTTACAAGTGAATTTGTGGTGGAGGAGATGAAGTGGGGAAAGTGGGTAAGATACGAGGAAGGACAGAACTCAAGGAAGGATGAGTAGCCTAGGTGGATGGGATAGAAGAAGTGAGCATTGAATCGAATCTTGATTTTTTGACATGATGGTCCTGAATCAGATGGCCTTGTTTTCGGTAGAAAAAACATGCATTTGGTTTATTCAAATAAACCAACTGCTGCTCCATTTCAAATCCTGGGCCGATCAATTTAATATTCTTGGGCAGTGGTTTGTTTCGGTCTATTTCAACACAAACCCTAGGGTGTACCCTAAGGCTAGAAAATTTATCATTATTTTTTTTGCACCAAATAACCCTGCCCAGTTTACCTATAATATCTTTCAAGGCCTAAATGCAAGATTTTAGTATGGAAATTCTATCCACATGGGATATTGGGAATGGGAGGGACCTTTGGGATGGAAGTCAAACCTCCAAACTTGGAGATAATAGGTTTGACCATAAATCACCCATGTACCATATTACAACATAGCTTGAGTGTGGTCATTGTTTTTAAACATACATGAAACATAACCTCTCCCAAGACCTCTGATTGCTTCAATCTCCCAACCACGGTTTTCCTAATTAAGATGAGATCATTTATAAAAATCAGCTTCAGAAGGAACTCCTCTAAGAAAAAAAGAGAATAATAGTTATAGCTTGGCATTCAGATATTACTTCCATCACATCATCGAGAAAGAGGAACTCTAAGGATTTACTCGAGTCATTGGTTTTTTCCTTAGCCATTGTCTTGGTTTCCTCATTCGGTGTAATCTCTCCTACAAACTATGCATTATCTATTTTCACTGCCTCTACAACTTCTAAGTTGGGCTTTGTAACATTCACCATTTCCTTTACATTAGTGTATGCTTTTATTATTTTTTCTCCACTATTCGTTTCACCAGATTGCTTGGCTACCAATTTCAACCTCATCTGGAATTGTATCAGTGTGCAAACAATAAGTGAGCAAGGGTTAGGGCACTGAGATCCACATGCACCTAAGATTTGGGTTTCCTCGTTGTCGATTTCTCCAACACTATTCAAATGTTACTTCAAATAATAAACATAATTACTACTTTACCATTCAATTAAATATTTTAGCGAAATAATATATTTTGAAGTTCCTTTCCCTCCTTGATTTTTCATTCTTTCTAAAATAGTATTCTTCAAGATAGGCCTCTTCTCCAAGTTTGTTTATGGACCTTTTTATTAGAAGATGGTTATTTAATTTTTTGGTGCACTACTCAAAACTTTATGAGCTTATTTTTCTCTTGAGTTAAAGACTTATTTCATTGCTTTAGCTTCAACACTAGGGAAGCATGATGCTAACTCCATTGCCCTATTGATTATAATTTTTTTCTAAAGTCTTCTCATTTTTAATTCTAAATTGGTTTTTGATGTTTGAAGACAATAATTTTATTTACATCATCATTTGAAACATACCTTCTAATCTAATAACCAACTTGAAGAACTGTTTTATCATCTCATTAACTAGACATATTTTATCATGTTCAAACATATTTTTATACTATAAAGGAGTGCATCTTCCTCCACCAAATTTGGTAATCAACATTTTCATCTCCTTGTGTTTACATTCCATAACCTCATTCATTAACCAACCAAATGTAAAAGGATGAGATAACTTAGTCATCTGTAAGGAATGGACTCCTTGAAAATGTATATAAGGGACCATCTTCTCTCCTAGACATGAGTAATGCAACCAAATCCACTTAGTGGATAGGTTTTCAATCTAGTAAATGAATACTCAATTCAATTTTATGTGATATAAAAAATATAAATCATAAAAATACTAACAAAAATTAACATTTTACATACCTTTTCTCACATTGAACTAGTGCGGTATGATCTCCTCTATATGGTTCCATCCACAACACATGGAAATATTTTTAACACTAACACATTCTCAATAGATAATATACTTTTATTAATCTAATAGGCCTTCAATTACCTAGTTAAAAATAATAAGGAATGAGTTCCCAAATGAAGTCATTAATATATAAAAAACATCATTCCTAATAATTTTATTTTCATTATTGGTAAATGGTTTTGAAAGGGACCATACCCAATACAAAATAAAGCTTAAAATCCAGATAAAATAAGGAAACCCATAACCAAAAAAGGCTTAAAAGTCAAATAATACATGAGTACAGTAGTGGTTTTTTTATGAGTGGGGTCCACCCCCCAACTACAAAAAAGGTCTAAAACCAGAATAAACAAGAGAGGGAAATAATAGGGAATATATTTCCAAATAACAATACCAAAACAACATATCAACAATAACAAGTCAACAAAATAGAGAACTAGAAAGTAAGAAAAGGAAGCTTCACTTGAGAAGCTTGTTGAAGCTATTCTTGAGTCCCTCCAATGCATTAAATAGATTGAGAGTAGTAGTTTTAGATGGGTCTATCATGTCAATGGTGGTTAGAGCACAAGTCTTCTTAGTGCCACCCTTCCACAAGCCCAAATGCAAGTTGCTAAGGGTGCAAACATGCCTAACTTGAAACTCAAGGAACACTAGAATGGCCCGGTGTATGGCCATATGATCGATCTGCCTACTCCTAATATGATCCATAATTCCCTCCAAAGACTTTATTATTTTGAAAATATCTTCCATCTTAGTCTCATAATGGGAGGAGTTATCCACCTTATTCTTACCCTTATCAATAATCTTGTTGAGCTATGCGACCATCTTGAACTCACTGATCCTTTCTTCAAGCTGCATAACTTGAGCTTTGAGCCTAGGTTCCTTGAAAATGTGTTGGTAGGGACTACAATCCATAGAAGCCTATCCCATGTCAAGGAGACTCTATACAATGGCAATTTCCTTACCCATGTGAAATCTAGGATCTAGACCTTTGCCTTTATCACTACTTCTAAGCACCCTCTTGGGAGGAGAAGGAGGTGAGAAATGAAATATGGGATTCTTAGTCCTAATCCTTCTCTGAGCAGGGGGTTCAAATGGGGGAGGGGGAGGAATATTGTGAACTGGAATGTTAACAAAGATTAAGTTGTAGTGCTGATGCAAAATAAAAATAACCCCTTCATAAAGAGGCAAGGCACGTTTGCGTGTCTAAAATTCTTCAATAGAAGCTTCCATGGATTTCAAGGTATAGTATGGGAGACTAACCCTTGGGCCCTTATGGAAATCATTCAGAAGGATGAGATGATGAAACAACAGAGTGTTATACCTACCCTCCAAAGTCACATACCTAACCAACATACAAGCCACCTCATCAAAAGGAGCAGGGAGAGAGGAATGCACAATACCAATTTTGACAAATTTCAAGGCATTAATCGAGGAACCCTCAAAAAACCTTTTCTCCACCATAGCCTTGTCAAATTTGTTTCTGAAGAAATTCAAACCATCCCTATTGAGATCAATGACAGAGGTAATGAGTTTTTCAGTGATAAAGAAATTATTATCTCTATAGACAACAACCCTATTCTTCTAATTGTTGACAAAAGTGACAGAAATGTGGTTATCATGTCCCTTGATCTTCTGAATGAAACTAGTGAAGCCTCACACATTTAAATTCCTCCATAGTTATCAATTTGCCTTCTAATTTGGGTCACACATTGGCTCAACACGACATGGAGAGCCACCCATAGCATTATCAGTAGGTTCTCGATACAAGGGCACATGGAATACAACTAACATACCACTCCCACACTGCCTTTTCACATCTTGATACCTAACAAAATGATAATGCAAAGAAGACCAATGCAGGATACCAATGGAATAATCCCAAAGAAGGCATGTGAAATCCAAATAGTGATTATCCTTCACATGAGTGATCAAATCACCAGTACCACATCTAAGCATAACCATTGCCCCTTTATTAATAATGATATCCTTAATATTTTATGGGATTTGGTCATGAACAAACCAAAATTTAAGTTTTTTATTAATCACCCCCATATTAGCAAAATAGTCTGCCAAATGGTTACCTTTTCTATAGGTTTGACATATCTTGTAATTTAAAAAGGCCCCACATATGCTAATAGCCTTCAGGATGAAGTCTCTAATAGTCCAACTAGTTGGATGAATTCCATTGAGGTGATTAATGATATTCAAAGAATCACCTTCAATGATAATATTTTTGATATAGAAATCTCTTACTAACCTGATCCCCTAGAGAACAGCAAGCAACTCAGAATAATGGCTGGATTGTATGCCCATAGGTCCAACATAGGCATCAATAAGATTGCCTAAGTGATTATTGATGATCCCATCTCCTCCTTCAGCTCTTGGATTGCCTTTAGAGGCACCATCAGAGTTTAGATTGTACCAATTTTTTGGAGGGATCTATTGTATAATAGATCTATCAATAGTAGGAGTTCTGATCTAAAAATCACCAATATTGATATTCTAATTAGAAAGTAATTTCTCGTCATCTTTAGGCAAAATTTGATTTTGGGGAGGCTTGAACTTCAACACATTTTATTTTGCATCAATAGAGATGTCTTTGGTTAATTTTTTGTATGAATTCTTGCAATCTCTAAAAATGACCACATTTCTAGCCTTCCAAATCCTCCAGAAGGTGTGTGGGAAGATAAGTTTCCAAAATCATCTAAGCATGCTATGTCTGAATGGAGTCTACCATTGCTCCCAGGCCTACAAAATATCTTTTGGAAAGGTCTAAAAAACCTCAAATCTAGAAAATATAAGACCCCACAACTTGTTAGCATAAGAACAATGTAAGAAAAGGTGATGAATGTCTTCAACTTCTTCCCTGCATAAGCAACACATGTTAGGCATAATAAAACCTCTTTTGATAAGGTTATCATTGGTGAGAATCTTTTTATTGAGCACCATCCATAAAAAGTGATTAATCTTGGGATTGAGCTCCTTGAACCATATCATGCTCCAGTCAAAATCAATGGGTGTCTCCTCAGAAAGCAATCGATAACCAACCTTAATAGTATAAGAACCATCAAAAGAGTTGACCTAAATAAAATCATCCCTAGGACTTAGCTAGCTGATCCAAATGTTATTAAAAATCTCTTGGAGTGAGATCACCATATCTTTCAAATCAGACCTGTTATAGGAGATAATATGAGTGAGGTCCTTCCATTGAAACTTACCATTATTATAGTAAATGTAATTACTAACTCTATCACCAGTATGTTAAGAAAGATAAATCTCTAGCTGAGTCCAAGAGTTGTTCTGCTATAAATTTTGAAAATGAGCCCATCTATCTTTCCAGAACCATCACCAAGTTTCCATTTAGAACCCTTCTCAATGCAACCCCTTATTTTGATGGGGTTTTTCCAGAAAACAAATCCATTAATAGAAAAATTATAAACATTTAAAATTCTTTCACGTTGAATGAGAATCCTATAAAAAATTGAACCATTTGATTTTCCATAGTTAAGATCCTTGTAGTCTCAACCTTTATAATGGTACATTTGCCCCAAACTATATGAAATCCCTTTTTTATATCATCATAATTCATAATAAATTTATCTTTCTCTTATTTTTTTATGGATGTTTTTAATCATAATCTTGTGTTATCTTTTGAACTTCATGAAGTATCTTCACAATAATTTGAACTTCAACATGGTGAGCATAATAAAAATAAGTTGGCCATCATCCTAGGTGTAAAATGTAAATGATAGTTTCCATCAAGCAATTTCAAACTAGGTCGTGTTAAATATATGTTTTTATGTAAAATAAAAAATAACGTGACATAAAAAGTACCTTTTTGTTGGTAATTATATTAAAATTATACTTCTTCATAACTATTAATTCACAACCACCTAATCATAAGTAGACATTTTTAATACACTCATCAGACTATTCTTCCCATAGTTTACTTGGATCCAACTCAAAGTCCAATTTTTGATAGTTATGTAATGCATTGTCAAGAAAATAAGATAAAACAAAGAAAAGATTTAGTAAGGTTAAATTAATTAAGAAAGTACTATTCATTAAATTTTTTGGAAAAAGTTTGGTGTCATTGAGTAAAACTTGTAAATAATGTGGAAAATATCACCATTAATTATAACATGCTTCTTTCTTGTAACCATGTGCATGTCTTTCTTTAGGATTGTGCATCATACACAATTATTTTTTCCCATAAATAAAACATTATTATTACATACAAAACTTGTTGTGGTCATGTAATCATGGCATTCATACAATTTCATATTGATAATCACATTATCAAGAATCTTAATACCATTTAGGCATAGCAACAATAATTGAATTTTTATATTGTTTTGATATTTAGGATAAAAAATATTGGATGAAACTTGTTTATACTCCTTACCATGAAAATTTTCAATGTTTATACATGACATCATACCATTATCTTGTAGTAGCTCAAGTAATACCTCACACACCTAATTGCCTCTATCATAATGGACACAAGAATCAATACCAAGTTTGAAAGCAACTTCATCAACTCTTTATCCATTTTATTCGCATATAAATCAACCATAAAAGATGCATATGCATTTACATCATTAACTTTAACATCCATTATAACACCCTCTGTTTGGTCCCCTCCCATATTCATTTCTTCAAATTGTTTGGCCCACAACTTTATCTCCTCACAAATTGAGGTTGTGTTAACTCTATGAAGCACTCCATGAGTGTCAGTACATTTTATATATGTCAAGGTCTTATGGGACATGCTTGATTCAATAAACATCAATGTTAAGTTTCCAGGCTTAATGTCACTATGAATCTCATCCATAACAATTGATTGAATATTTTCCAGCAATTATCAAAGTTCACAATCGTGTCTTCCATTATAGACCTTTCATCATAATTCTTACTTATGTAACACCTCATTGCACTAATAATTTCATTTTCATCCTAATAATTAGTATATTTTATAGAGAACCATGACCCTACATCCCTAAATAATTATTTTACATCTTCCATTTTATAATAATACCATCCTTACCCTTTCTTTAGGTTCAAATTTTTTTTCTTTGATAATCCATTTTTGTGGCATTGGGTTCACTATCTTCAATTTGTAGTGAAAATTGAACAAGTTGAGTAATCATTTTTTTTAATTTGTGTTGTGTATTATGAATAGTTACATCAAAATTTGCATCAATAGTATCATTGTCCACAATTTTTATAGATAAAATTTTATGACCAACTTGCTTTAGAGAAATACCCATGTTTGTCATTTGATGACTTGCCATGAAAGTAGTTTAATGGCCTACCATGTTGAATGGAGTTTGATGACCTACAATGAATAATTTTTTATGGCCTGCCATGTTGAATGGAATTTGATGACCTACAATGAATAGATTTTTATGGCTTGTCATGTTAAACGAAGTTTGACCTCTTTCCATGAAATGAGCTTGATGCCCTTCCATGTTGAATGGAGTTTGGTGTCTTGCCATGAAGGGAATTCGATGCCTTACCATGTTGAATATTGTTTGATGTCCTACCATGAAGGAAGCTTGATGCCTTGTCATATTGAATGGACTTTTATGTCATGTAATGAAGGAAGCTTGATGGCTTGGCATGTCGAATAAAGTTTTATCTCCTACCATTAAATGAGTTTGAAATTGAGTCGTTGGTAGGTTGTTCAACGATATGAATTTTTTAAGCTAACATTCATTAGTACTTTCATTGGAAGGAATAAACTTTAGTTCATGCTCTCAAAAGGCTTCCTTGTAATTCAAATCAATAGGTTTTGAAAAATATTACCACATATTGACAACTAGTTAAATTAGTAGTCAAGTTGTTTTGATCACATTATTTTTTTATTGACTAGAAACACAAGCACCACATGCAATGACTATTTTTTCTCTAGGTTGAGCATATTCTAGTGAAATGTTACTTTATGAGAAAATGGGAAGATGAATAAATGCAGTAGCCTTAGGTTTGTGATCCCTATTTGTTTGCATAATTTTTCATTCTAGAGTAATTACATAAAAAAATTAAACTCAACTATAAGAGAATTTAAAGAAAAAATATTCATATAATTCAAAAAAATCAATAAAAATTAAAAATATTATACAAAATGAAAGGAGATAAAAAATATGGTTGATGACCAATAAGATACTTTTTTTTTTGTTTTTGTATTAGCTGACTAGCGAACATAAGGACAAATTTTGTGTGTTTTTATATTAAATGGTTGGCTAACATGAATGACAATATAATGTATCAACGGTCTGATAAACATAAATGATAGTGTGCTTCCATTAACCAACTGAAAAACATAAATAATAATGTGCTTGCATTAGCTAACTGATGAACATAAATGATAATAAAAAATATCTTTCTGCAATGTAGTGTGTATGATATTTTTTTTGTAAGAGAGGATCAATGATCACAAAATTAAAAAAAAACTATGATCAATATAATATTTTTCAAAAGAGGGTTTATCAACATTTACCAACCTGGATCTAGGCACGTTGATAAGTATTAGTAAATTATCCAACATCGATATATTAACGTTAAAAATATAAATTAGATGAATGTGTAAATAGACAAGATTACCTCAATAGCAAGCAACCACGAATGCAAGACAAGATGTGTCAAGTGAGGAAACCGACAAATGAATAAAAATACCATATATATTAGAAGGCTTGTAAATTATTGATCTCAAAGTACAATCTCCAACAGAATTCAAGAGAAAGAGAAATAAGAATGACTTTAAGCCATAAATAAGCATCTCAAGATAGACCAAAGCAAGTTAGTAGAATGAGAGATGAGAGTTCAATAAATAGAGCTAGAGAAAGGAAGATGGAGTAACAAAGAATCTCATCATGACTTGCACAATCTTCTTAGTGTGTATCAATTATCCATAATTCTCATAAGGTGAGGAGGTATATGTGATAAGTGTGAGAGGAGTTACATGTACAAGTAACTCTAAGATTCCTTACCAAAAGATAAAAGAAGTGTGACACCTCATAAATCTAGGATAAAGTGAATTTTTTATAATAAGAAATGCATAACTAAAATATGCATAGGCCTAGCTTTATTTTAAAATTACAAAAGAGGATAAAATAATAAACAAAGAAGGAAGTTGACATTACATAATTATCCTCCTTAATGGAAACTTTTTTCAAGAAAAATTAAAATAGTATTTAGAAAGAAAGAATAGAAGATGTTGTCAAAAGTCACAAAGATGAAGGTGTGATCATTAACAATCTTCAAGAATCCTCTCTAGACAAGAAGTTCAATTCATAATAGAACAATTATCAACAAGAAAAAACGTGATAAAAATGATCAACAAAACTTGAAAAATAAAAGATTACATTAATTTTCATGTTAAGTGAACAAAATACCATAAAAACATGATCAACATACAATAAAATAATAAAAGTAGATCTAATACAAGGCATATGGATTAAAAGACAACTTCCATAACAAAGTACTAAAACTTGCACACAAAAAAAGTTAGTAAAAAAATAATTAGCTCCAAACAAATCATATTTCCTTGATAACCTACAATAAGAAATACGTATAAAAGCAAGGAATACATAAAAATTAGAATTTATCAAAAGGGAGACAAAGAAGATGTGTCACTTTTAGCAAAATATCTTATTGAAGTAATAAAATAATTATCAAAATAAGACACATCAAAGTCTCAAGAAGATACACAAGTTTAAGGATCCAAATTAGTTTAACCGTTAACTGAGATTTTTTAGTGGTTTTTCAATAATGCAAAATGTAATTAGGTGATTTACCACAAGATTTACATGGATATAATTTCTAAAATTTAGAGATATGATATCTGTGTTTATGACAATGCTTATAAATTTTATTGTTTTTAACCAAAGTATGAGAATAAGAAGCATTACAATCAAAAGAAGTCTTATGAATTTGAAAAATATTTTGGTGCAATGTCCTTTAGAGAGGAGGACAATATGACTTCATATTAGTGTTAAAATTATGGATACTAATAAATTATAGCCATGCACAATCTACGTTAGAGACAATTGAAAGGGGCTCAACAATGCCATTTAACACACTTAGTAATACCACTGCTCGAATAACCTATACATTGCATAATTTGTAAACCAGGGTTTGAAACATTATGTTTTGAAGAAATACACTCTTTAATAGTTGAAAAATAATGTTAGAAGATTATGCATTTTCAAAATACTCAAGTTTGGCGATAAGAGAGCCAATTAAAATTTGCATGTCACTTAGTTTTTCATTGTTTTAATTATGTTTTGAGTGAAAATCTGCTAATTATGTGAAGTGATCAGAGAACAATAAAAAGAACTTAAAATGAAATTAAAATAATTATAAATATATATATCATGCCTAAAACAATATTTTTTAAAAATTAAATAGCTATATGGTAAATTTAGTTTTTGAGAGGAAAGTATCATAAAAGCATCATGTAAGAATTCGGTACGTATCATGGAAATATCATGTAAGGTATTGAAACATGTGCCATATTACAATCCTATTTATATTTAATAAAAAATTAATGAGTGCTTTCTAAATGGTTATTATGATTTATAAAAATAATATTTTTATAACAAGATTAATGATTTTGAAATAAAATTATAAATTATCTAGTTAATAACTCAATCTTAACTCACTTCTAATTTAATATTAAATGGTAAAATGAACAAATTTTAATATTTTTAAATAGAATCAGACTATTTAATATAGAAAATGTATCATGTAACAAAAAATTCAACCAATAAAAAATAAACTTTTGAAAAAAAAAAAGAAAAATACATATTTGAAAACACAGTAAGATACCCTTATTCTTACCTTCATTGTGATATGTAATATATAAGTTTCTATATTTAATTCCATCATTAAGTTCTTCAATTTCATCATTAGGTTCTTCAATTTCAACATTAAGATCTTCAATCCTTTCATTACATTCTTCAAATATTTCATTAGGTTCTTCAATTCCATCATTAGTCTCTTCAATTTTGTTCCTACATGTTTTAATATAAATGTTTATTCATGTGGAAAATTTTAGTGATCCATAGGCATCATAATGTTGGCTTCTTATTGTTGTTTCTTTAAATTCATTTGGAGTTTTTATGTTCATTGATTTGATTTCATTGTTTTTAGGACCCAAAATTGAAGTTGAAGACATAACTTGCCTTTCATTTGTAGCTTTGGCTGTTTCCTTCACAATTAATATTCATTTTCTATCTCTCTCTCAAGGATATTTTCTTCCCCGAGGTTTTTTTTCATCTTTTATCTTCTTTGCTTCGAAAAGAAGATCATACGATGGCACAACTAAGAAAAATTGCTCTTTGACTAATTGACCCTATATGCTTTAAAATAAAAAGTTACGGATTGTAACCATTGTGAAACTGTGCAAATAATTATTTTTCTTAGGAAAAATGGAATGTGGGATCATTGAAAATCATACTATGAAGTTTTACACTAAAGGGAAATATATATTTAATCCAAATTGATATCCATTCGAGATGGATATCTGCTTGGGATGGATAGTTTTTACCCTTTAGTTAGTCACAGTGACTATTATAGTAACATTTAAATGTGCCTTCCATTTCAAATATATGTTATTGATTATAGAGGTGTACACCTTGATCAGGGAAAGTATATATAAGAATAATATTACTTACTAATTAGGTGTTGATTGTTACGTATTTCTTATCATATTTAATTGATATATTTATAAATCAAAATTAAATTATGCATTTTTTTTATAGTCTGTTATTAATAGTTTGATATTCGATGTGATTAAGTCATTTATAGAAAAAAATTAGCAAAAACCTACCCCATGAACTTGCAACTAGATTAATGCAGGTCAATTTTGGCCCAAAAAGGTGTGATAGGCAAAATAAAGATTGAATTGGGGCCTACCTAAGTCTAATAAGAGAAATAAAGGTGGATATAGTGACATATGCACACCCAACCACCAATGTTTGACAATATTTGGTGTGAGGTCATTGTAGATACCAAAATCTGATTATATATAGCATCTCAATTTTGTACACTCACTAAATACCAAATAAGGCTCTAGCCTTAAGTTCTAGACCCTCTTGTTGTCGAAAGTCTCGCACTTGCTATCTCATTATGTCTAACTGCTTATCTTATGAACCCACCCTATCATTTTGATGATCCACATAACCTGTACGATATAAAATATCCACTATTAGTTATAGTCCTTCAATAGTTTTCTATCATGTCAAATACTTACATTTTCACATGGACACTAGTGTTGACGCTAGTGTCCAATTTATTTATCAAATGTTTGTACCTCAAAAGTGATCCAAATTGAAAATCTTTTGAATTTTATGGGTCGACCTATTTATCTTATGTAATGCTTCCATGAGATATTTTCAAAAAATGTGGTATAAATACAATCAAAGCCTACTCATTATTCATCTAGCAAATACTAAGCAAACACCTATTCAATCTCATTCAATCAATTTTACAACTGAGTTATACAACCTTATTCTTTGCTATTTCTATATCAATCATATGAGCAGTCAATCACAGGTCTGAAGCACTCAAAGAAATACCCATGAGCAGTGTTTTTCAAGTTATAAGCTAGATCATTATATGTCATTGCATATAACATATTACACCCTTATGCACACACAAGCCCACACTTGGGGGAGAACTATATATGTCTAAGGCCCTCTTTGGAGTATTGGTTATGTAAGAAATGCTCATTGATAGAGGTGTCTTTGAGGTCAACTCGACTTCGTGAGCCCACTAACCTTCTTTTGGCAAAGAGACATGACCTAAGGTGAAGAACTAGGGTTTGAACTATAGACAATCATATAAAGCTTATGCATGTGATCCAAATACATCAACAAAAAGATGATAGAAAACCCTAACAGTCATAGGTGGTGATTTTTCAAGACAACAAATATTTTGTACATGATAGAAGTGTCAAGCCACAAATAAAAGTGTTGATGCAAGTGTTTAGAGGTCAATGCAAGTGTTCATGCCTCCAGAAATAATAGTTTTAGAATCTAATGACTGGAACCTGATCATCAATATGCATGCTTCCACCTATTTACATCTTAGATATACCTACACATCTATAAAAAATCTAAGTATTATCTCTTCTTTGTGTTACAATTATTAAAATATCAACATTAGCATTGTACTTTCTATAGTTGATAATTTTCTAGATTCAGTATATTGTGTTATCTGAATTAATTTAATTGTCCTATTTTAAAATAGTTTTATTCATTGATTTTATTGGGCTATTCTACCCCTTTGACCCCATAAAATATTAAAAGGGGTTAAACATTTTGTGAACCTAACCTCTATGTCTTCTCATACAAATCCTAGTTGGCTCTAAAGTTTTCAGACTTCTAAGATTTTTACTTGACGTATTTATTCAAATTTATTCTATAATTTATATGCAACCTAGGCCTAGTCCTAGATTAGGTGGTGTTCATATTTAATATTTTGAGATAACCCTTGGGCCACCTAAAATGTCTTGCATTAATACCATGTCAACTTCTGCTAATAATGAGAATGCTAATAATGATGATAAGCAAAATAATGAAAAAAATATTATAAAAATTGAATCTGATCATGAGGATAATGAAACACATGAAAACAATGAGCATGAACATGTAATCAAGATCAAGTCAAATCTATTGCATTATTTTGATAGTGCATTCATGAAAGTCATTTAGATATCACCAAGATCCTAAATACTATTTTGAAAACTATAAAAATAAAAGGTGTTAGTGAATAACCATTACTCTCTGTTGATATAAATATTTAGGCTACTAGATATGCCTATCACACATCCATTCTAATCTCCTTCCCCTTGAGCACAACATTTCATATTACATCTATTGGAGTCACATGATATGTTTTCAAACCATTGTTCCTTGAAGATCAATTTACTATTACTACATCCTCTATGGGAAGAATTAATACTTCAACTCAATTACTGGTTCCAATGCCTTCATCAACACAAGTGGTGTTTGCATCCTCTTTGGTGACTTCTCAAATCTCAAATCTAAATCTCCGTGGATCTACTATGCAAACTCTTCTCTAATTTATTCAAGCTTTGGAGGCTAAGGTTACCAACATTGAACAAACTGCTTTGACATCAAATCATGTTATTGACTCACAAAATGTATTATATAATTTTCTAGCACCTGAGATATATTTGCACCCTTTGCCAACCAATTTTGTTGCACCCAAGTTCACATTTGATGATGGTAAGGGTGATCCTAAACAACATATTTGGTCTTTATGTGCAGCATGTTTCGATTATGCTTTAAATGATAAAATTTTGATCAAATAATTTCCAATGAGCCTAAAATACTATGCTTTAAGATGGTTTTATGACTTGAAAATTCAATCAGTGAAAGCATTCAAACCTATAGAGGATCAATTTCTAGCATATATCTCTATTAACATCACTAAAAATATGTCATATGCACAAATTTCTATGATCAACAAGGAACAAATGAGCTTATTAAAGAATATATTTTGAAGCACAAAATAATGTTGGCCAAAATGATAAACCCAGTGGTAGATAAAGAGCTTCAAGATATCTTTAAGCAAAGTTTGTTTACATTGTTACATGAGTCTATTTTATTCAAGAAGTTTAAATATTTTGATGACTTATGCCATATTGTTCGAGATCATGAAATGAAATTATTTTCATTGAACAAGCTTAATTATGTAGCAAACACACTAACTACATCTACTAATGAGTTTCATATCAAACCAAGCTATAAGGTAAAACCTTTAGAACGTAAAAAGGAAGAAACAACAATGGTTAATGTAGTGTCACAATAATTTAATTAGCTCATCTTATCCAATACATCAAAGAGATAATTTACACGATTCTTTGAGTCTCCAACTTCATCACTAAAGAAGCTTTTGGAGTTTCATCTCATATCTTTCCATCCTCTTATAGAGGTTGATGTGCGTCAACCTCTACCAAAAAGATATGGTGTTAATGCATATTATGACTATCATCAAAGTATCAGGCATTCTACAAACAAATGTTATACCTTGAAACACAAGATCCAATACCTTATCGATAATCTTACAAATAAATGTTATACCTTGAAACACAAGATCCAAGACCTTATTGATAATCAACATATTACATTTGATAATCCTCCAAAGGATTTGGGATCACAACCTAATGATCATCAAAATCAAAATATATTCAACAACCCATTGCAAGATCATTCTAATAAAAATGTGAAAGTGTAAATATCATATGATGCAGATCCTGCTCCATCACATTATGGGCACCCATTGGATGAAATTATTGGCACATTTAAGCGTACTATACCTCTTATGGCTTGGAAACTTTCTATTACATTCAATGAGAGTGAAATTATGGATGATGATTTAGATCTTCACTCATTCTTTATTAGATCATACATTGATTATCAACACATAGTGTTATGATTGATAATGGTGCTAGTGAGAATGTATGTACTATAATATAACTCACACATCTGGGATATACACATGATAATTTATACCCTTCGACCAAAAGGATTAGAGCATTTTATGGGACATCATAACAAGTTATTAGTGAGATTGATTTACCTTTACAAGTTGCTCTGACACATGTGGTCACCAATTTTTTTGTTATACCATACATGAGAGTCTTTGATATGTTATTGGGAAAACCTTGGATACATAATATCTGTGTGGTACCTTTCACAGTGCATAAGTGTACTAAATACATTTGTATAAATAAGGTAATTATAATTCTTGGAATACCATATGAACATCCACTTAAACAAGAGTTTATTCCAAAAAAGTTAATTATAGAACCTACTAAATTTAATCATGCATGAAAGGGTAAGAAAAAGGAAATCCCTTTTCCTATACGACCGATACTTGAGAGACCATTGCACTAGAAATACACAATGGACTCCATTAAGTGTGTACACATGAAAATAAACATGCTAACATGTGCACTTCTTGAGATCCGGTCAAGAAAAACAACGTAATGGAAGATAATGCGAAGCCTAAATGAAAAATTATGAAGCTAGACTCGAGGACAATGGAAAGAGAATGTGGAAGACTCAGATTTGAAGGTTATTTACTTGGCAGGGAAAAATACAATGGGGTCCCACTAATGGGACTATTGGCCTAGATTATTTTTCTACGGATTCAAATTGACTAAGGATAAGATCTAGGTAGTGAAATAATTGAATTATTTTAGAATAAATATCACTCTAAAGTACACTTGCTAGAACCAGAGCTATCACTTTGGGAAATGGACTTGCTATATGAGGATAGGGACACTCAATAAGTGTCATACAATGGTAGAGAGAGATTAGGAATATTCTAAACATATGACTTATGTTTAATGTAATTTAAAGGAGGAATATTCTATTTGGAAAGTTATCATCAAGGCTTTTGCTTGCACTCATTTTGGCAAGGTTTTTTTTATAGATTATTTTAGTACTTGTACATATTTTGACAAGATTTTATGCAAATAAAATGACATTGAATTGCTTACTAAAATGAAAGTAAATTTACAATGATTGAAGGAAATATGAAATTAAGTGAAATTAAATGCTATTATTATTACTATTTTCAATGATATTTTGATGCATGCAACAATAAAACTTAAATCTAGACTAAGAGTGCAAATGTTGATTTTACCATTTTTTTAGACGCAATATTTTATCTATACACAAGTTAAATGAAATCTTTTTATGTAATTTTATTATTATAAATGAATGAATTTATTGTGAAATTAAGAATTTTAAAACATGCAAACAAAAAAAAATCAGATTTAAGTTCTAGGGAGTACAACTTCTAAGTGCATCTAAAACTTATTTTGTGTATGCAAGCTAGAAACTAGTTTTTGGTGTTCTGAATGATTGTTTATCACAACTAAATAATCTAAAATGAAATGAATGCAACATCAATTTTTTTATTTTCTGATTTCTTAATCTTAGAACATTCCTTTCTTATAAAAATGAATAAAATCATATTTAAGATGCAAACTTTATTTTGTTTAGGTTGTCTAGGTTTTATACGTACATGTGTGAATGCTTGTTGTTTGTGAATGCAAGGATTATTTAAAACTAAAAAATAAATTGTTCTGAAAATTGAAGTGATATGTATTGTTCCTATGATTTACCCTAGGTTTTGATGTAAACTATGTGCTTAGAAATATGCTAAGATGTAATGTAAATAATGAAAATTTAAGTTATGTTTTTTTTATGCAAAAGAAAAAGAAGAGGAGAGTTCCTTTCAATTACTTTTACATTTTTAAAATGCAGATCATTATATAATAATAAAATAAAAAACTAGACTAATTTATTCTAACAAAGCAAAACTGTAAAAAAACCAAACCTAATCAATGATGATGACCAAATGAAGGCAAAAATTTGTTGTAGTGTAAAATGTCCTTAGTAAGCTAGCTCCTTCACTCAATGTAACCGTTAAGAACTCTCTAACAAAATAATTAAAAAAAAAAAAGGAAAGATAAACACAATATTAAAAAGAAGATCAGTTGAATAGTGGTTACGTTGATTTAAAAATAACAAAGAATTGGTTGTTGATTCGTATGAATTTTCCTCTCCAAAAATTGTGGAATGACCAAAGATGGAGCAAAGCTATTTTCAAAACTAAAATTAGGTAGGATAAGGTTCTGTAGAGCTTGAAATCACCAATATTTAATGTCAAATTTGGATTCAAGATTCATCTAAAAATGAGATATTTGTAGAAGCAAAGAGCTTCCAAGAATGAGTTTAACTAATGGTTAATTGAAATTTAAACTTAAAAAGGATGGGGAGTGATTAAAACAAGAGTGAGAGTAATATGGGAAATCATGAGGTGAACTTAAAGTGAACAAGAATAAAATGTAAAGGGAAACATGCAAAATGCTAAAAGAAACAATTATCAAGCTCTATTTTTAAAAATGGATCAACAGTGACGAAACCGCCTCTATTTATAGGTGACGACTACAAAACTGTCACTTTTCATGATGAAACTACCACATATTGTAATGAAACCATTGCATACAAATACAAAACTACTGCATATATGAGGCTTTTATCAATGATGATTACAAAACCTCCATGGTAGAATCATCATCAAAGTAATGGTTCCATCATGAAAAGTGGCAGTTTTATCACAGACTGTGGCGATTTCATCATGAAGGAGGAAGTTCAAAGACTAACGCAAAAAAAGATTAAATAAAGTAATTTTTTAGGTTTACAAAGATCAAAAGGGGGATAGAAAGTAAGATTTTTAGAGAGAACCAATATTTATCGTATTGTGGCTATCATTTCATCATCATCAGACATTTCAAAAATGTTGCACCATGTAATTTTTAAGTATGTATAGTGTCCTCATCTATACCTACACAATCCACATAGTTGTTAAGATCAAATAAATATGTTCCAATCATAACTGTGTTGGGTGAATATTTTTTCACCAACGTACTGATGAGCAAAATAGGTCTGATCATCCACATCAAGGGAGATTGGTCATCCAAAGTTGCAGGTTTACCACATTCAAAGGGGACAAATATCTCCTCTCATCAAGGGGAGGTTCCCTATAGGTATAAAGGGGGCTATATACTATATATATATAAGTAGGAAATAACACTCAGGGGTAGAACAAACCATCCATCTCTCTTTTTTCAGAGATGATGCTCACAAATCAAAGGAGAAATCTTGGGTGATTGGTGAAGGTGCTTCTCTTCTTTCAGAAGTAACATTCAACCAAGAGCCAGATCCCATCCTGGATAGTAGAAATCTTGGTGAAAAGATAGAAGGCACTTCTCTTCTTTCAAAAGTGATTGTTCTTGCAGATAATAGGAATCTTTTTGGTAACAAGTGACTGGTAATAGAGTACAGAGTAACCAGCAATCTAAGATGTAGCACAAAGTCTCCACTTTAACTACCCAAGAGTGAGATACGAAGAACAATGGAGAAAAAAATTCATCCCAAGGTCCTTTACACAGAAAGAAACTAAAAACACACACTGAAAACAATTATATCAGCACAAAGTCTGAAAGTAACTGGTTTTAGGACACCTTCCTGATCACTTCCACTAGCTCTGCCTGTTAAATTAAATAAACAAGAATGCATCTAGAAGATAGACATAAGAAAAATCTCCTAAAATAGCACAAGATATAACAGTACAAAATCTGCAAGTGTCTTGCTTTCTCATTCAAATAAATTAAAATGATCAACAATTTGAGCTCAAAGTCTCAATGTTTGCCTTTTAATTTGGGTAGAGTTTTGCTTTTGGTTAAGGGAAGATCTCTTTTGCATCAAATGAGATATTAAAATATATAGAGGCCAATGGAGGCTTGGCACTTTGTCCCATGGAGCGACCCATGTTGTGCAATTAATGCTTTGGATGCATTCTTGGTTCTGTCAAGGAGGGCCATGCTAGGGCAAGGCGGCTGCCTTAACTGTGGTGTGTTGATTCATCTCCAGTGTCTACTCCCAATCCTAAAACACTCATTTCATCACCTGTTATCCATGCAACTATCTACTCTGCCTTTACTCCAAAGGGGACAAAGAGGCTGCGCTTTCAATGCTTGCAGGCCCCAAATACCTACCTGGCAAACTGCTCCACCTACTGGGAATAACTCTCGCTGAGATTTCCCTCTTTGTTTCTTCTTTCATTTGGCCTTGGCCTTAGGGTTTTTGAATGAATTGGGTCCATATTTTAAGCATGCAAAGATCAACAGATACTTCATGGTAGCAAATTTGACGTCCGCAACTCTTTCATCTTTTGAAGGTTAATGGCTAGCCAATCGCCCTAAATTTGACGTTTACGGGTCTGTCATTCTTCTTAACAACAACTTTGTGTCTTTCTTGCTTGCTATGGCTACTTTCCCCTGTGATGCAGGTGAGGACACGTGGTGGCATTTGTAGCTTTGAAATAAGCTTATCAAAATAAGCTTTGAAACTTGTTAGAGGCTGGAAGCGCGGATGCAGACACTTGGCAGCTTCTATTGCAATGGGATGGGACACGTGGCAAGTTCCACTACTTTAAAACTTGTTAGAGACTATGTCTCAGCATGTGACACTTGGCAGCTTCTGCTGCACTTTGAGGCTTGATCCTTCTTGAAGGGAACCTGCCCTTCGGGGTCTTAAAATGGGTCCATTTATGAGTGTTAAGCATCCCCCCACAAGGGTACCTACCCTTCGGGATCATCTGGGTGGCCTTCAGGCTTTAGTTCTTTTGGGGTACTAATGTCTCCTTATTTCCTTTAGACAAAATGTCTAGAGAAATTCTTTTGAACAATTTGTTCGAAGGAGACCTTTCCTCGGCTCTGAGTCTCTACATTTGAGAGTGCTTTGTCTTTGACACGTGGCACCTTCCACTGCTTTTAATGAGAGACACATGGCATCTTCCTTCAGAACAGGTGAGGACACGTGGAAGCATCTTCCTAACTCGAGGAGATTTTAGAAACCTTTGAGAGTCTCGCATTTTATGATAAGTGGCAACTTTTGCCAAACTCTAGAAACACTTATAGAAACATTCGGGACTCATCTTAGCAATCACGCAGACGATGACACTTGTCACGCTCTGATGAACTTTAGTAACTCACTCAGGGTCCATCGCAACCCTTATGAAACAAAGGAAGAAACTGTGGATGATGACACTTTTCAGCCTCCACCAATTCTTACGAGGGACATGTGGCGTCTTCCACTGCATCATATGGAAATCTTCCCCCGCTGACACTTGGCACTTTCTGCTCTCAAGTTTTTGTAACACCATAGAAACATTTGGGGCTCTTTTAGGTTTTCACAGATGATGACACTTGTTGCATTTCGTTTGTTTTAGTCATTCGCTCGGGACCCACCATGGTCCTTGCTCAATACAATGAAATGAAAGGAAGGGACTGCAGATATTGACACTTGGAGGCTTCTGACAAGCTTTAAAAGGGACACGTGGCAGTATCCACCGCTTTTTAGAAACAAAGTATAATGTTTCTCGATAGATGACACTTGGTAGCTTCTGCTGATTCTTACCTTTTGCGTGTG
Organism: Torreya grandis; assembly: GCA_037957365.1. Classification (NCBI taxonomy): domain Eukaryota; kingdom Viridiplantae; phylum Streptophyta; class Pinopsida; order Cupressales; family Taxaceae; genus Torreya; species Torreya grandis. The sequence goes on from JARHVA010008097.1 coordinate 88,235, forward strand.
TTTTGGTTGAACCATCTATTTGCTGCTTCTTTCCTGCGGAGTCTATAATTTTAAGCCCGTGAAGTCTGTAGAAACGTGTCTGCTAAGTCCCTTAGCAAAAAAGTTTGAAAAATGATGAATTTGAAAGCTCATAACAAATTTTGAAAAGGGAAGAGACAATTTGGTCTATGTAGGGCCAAAATAGTTCATATGTTGTCCCAAAAAATGAGTGACATTTTTCAGGGACAACAGCTGGCTCCATTTGGGGAACTACCTTCAGATGGAAACTTGAAACACAACTGAGGGGAGTAGAAACCAGAATCTCTAGTGCCTTGAAGTATGTCATTGGGCTATGGAGTCATGCTACCCAAAAAGAAAGGCTTCAAAAAATGAAAATAAAAAGTACAAAATAGAAACAAAAGACTGTACAGATATACATATATACAAGTGAACTCATCTGATACTTCAAGAGTTGAAGTGCTTCAAATGTTGCCCGTTGTGAGGCAGAGAAAAGAGAGTGCCATCTTGATACTTCAACAGGAAACTATTTTCACGATTGAGCTGATGAATAGTAAAAGGGCCCCTCCACAGGGAATCAAACTTTCCACGCATCCCCTTTGGTTCTCTTCTCTTGTCCCACAGCAGGACTTGATGTCCAATCTAAAAATCTTTGCTTTCTGGTCGAAGAGCTTCTTCACCAGACCTTGATGGGCATTAATTTGATCCACCACTATAGTTCTCTGCTCGTCCAACTCTGTAAGACACATGATCCTCATATCAAGGGAGCCTTCATATGTTTGGTCTTTAATTGCCTTAGCCAATTTCAAAGCTGACAATTCCAAGGTGATTGGTATCTCAGCATGGACACCATAAAGAAGTTGGAAAGGAGACATATCAATTGCTCTCTTTGGTGTAATTATGTCTGCCCATAGAGCATCAACCAATGCTTTATGCCATGTCCTTTGGTTGTCATCCACCAACTTCTTGATGATAGTTATCAAGTTTTTATTGCTTGATTCAACGTGTCCATTCCGTTGTAGAAAGTAATCAGAAGAGTGGGAGAGCGTAATCCCATAGTGAAAACAGAATTGAGTAGTCTCCTATAAAGTGAAACAAGGTGCATTATCAGTGACAATCTTGGTTAGGACCCCAAACCTAAAAATGATATTCTCTTTGAGGAAATTACATCCTACTTCTGAAGTAGCATGCTTGGTTGGAATTGCTTCCACCCACTTGGTGAAGTAGTCTATTGATGTAAGGACATAATCATACCCAACACTTGAAGATGGGTTTATAGCTCCAATAAAATCAATTCCCCATTGATGGAATGGCTCCTCTATGACCACTGGCTTGAGAGGCAGGGCAGCTAACTTGGGTCTTCCTACAAACTGCTGGCATAGTTCACATTCCCTAACCCACTTGTATGCATTTTGAAAGAGAGTTGGCCAATAGTACCTGGCTCGTAGGATCTTATGGGCAATCACAGGGGCAGAGAAATGTCCTCCATAGGCCAAATTGTGGAAGAACTTCAAAAGTTGGCTTTATTTCTCCTTGTCCACGCAACAAAGGAACACTCTATCAAGGCTCCTCTTATACAGGCCGTTGTCCCAAAGGACAAAATTGGCAGCTTTCAACTTGATAATCCTCCTTTCTTTGTAAGATAGGTGAGCGGGACACTCACCATAAGTAAGGAAATGAGCAATACCTGAATACCACTCATTTATGGTGGAGACAAAGAGGATTGTTGGTGTGTCTTTCACCTCTGATTCTCCATGCTCTGCTCCTTCTGGCTTGTTGTCAACAATTAGTTGGCATAGCCCCTTTCCACGCACCAGCTTTGTGGGCTTGATGACTAGATCAAAATCCTAGATCTTAGCAACCCAATTGCCTCTCTTCATCCCAAACTCTTGCTGAGTCAGTATGGATTTGACCGTGGTGTTAGGAACCAGGGCAGTAACAGGTGAATTCAAGATGTAGAAGCGAAAATGTTTCACTACCTTTACTACTGCATAAGCATGCTTCTCCATGTTTGAGTACTTCAGCTCGTGAGCTTTGAGAGAACAGCGCATGAAAGAAATGGGGGATTCCATACCTTCTTTATTCTACTGAACCAGAATTGCTGAAAGCATGTGTTCTGAAGCATAACTGAAATGGTGAACCCTTTGTCATAGTCTGGACAAACTAGAATTAAGGCATGGGCAATGATAGTCTTGATGTCCTCAAATGTTGACTTGCCTTCTTCAGTCCAGTTGAAGGTGGCCTTTCCCTTTATCATGTTTACAATATGCTTGGTCTTCTCACTAAACTCAGGGATGAACCTCTGTAAGAAATTCACCTTTCCAAAGAAAGAGTGAACAACAGTCTTACTTGTGGGCAAGGTAGGTTCTTGGATAGACTTGACTCTGTCTGAGTCAATCTTTATGCCCCCTTTGGACACAATGTGTCTGAGAATTTTTCCCTCTGTTACTCCAAAAATTGACTTCTTGGGATTTAAAAAAATGTCATTCTAATGGCAACGTTCCAGCACTTGTCGCAAATGGAGCACATGATCTGGGTGATGCTTAGAAAATATAGTCAAGTCATCAAGATAAACTATGATGAACTTACCCATCTCATCCTTGAAGGCAAGGTCCATTGCTCTTTGAAAGGTGGCACCAACATTTATTAAGTCAAAAGGCATCCTTTTATATGCAAACATGCCCCAGGGTGTGGTGAAAGTAGTCTTATACTGGTCTACCTCACCAACTTGAACCTGATTATATCCTGAGAAGCCATCTAGCATTGATAACATCTCTGAACCTGTCACTGTCTAAAGTACTTGATCCATGATTGGCAAAGGATAGTTATCCTTCAAGGATGACTGATTCAAATTTCTAAAATCCACACAGAGGTGAATTTCACCATTCTTCTTCTTTACAGGCACTATGTTTGCAATCCATGTGGAATGATGGATTGGAAAAATGATCCTAGCATTTAGCATCTTTTGTATCTCAAATAGAATAGTACTTGATATTTTTGGATTATAATGCCTAGACTTTTCCCTGTAAGGTGTCGAATCAACCTTGAAAGGAATGTCATGTCAAATTTCATCAGGCTTGAGTGATTTCATATCATCATAGGAGTACGCTAGAACGTCCATGTACTGGTTGAGCAAAGTGGTGAACCTGAACCTCTCCTCAAGAGTACAATATTTCGCAATGTTCACCATCTTGGGGTCTTCCTTGGTTCCCAGATTTACTTGATCAAACTCCTGGGAGGAGCTTGGATCTATTTGTTGCTATTTGATAAATCTATCATGTTTGTCAAATAGTTTCTCAAGGGAGACCAAGCCTCTGGGAATCTTATTCCCTTTATGTTGCAAGATCTCCTCACTTGTGTCTGCATTTGATTCAGGAGCTGGTTCACATTTTTGAGGTTCACTGCCTTTAAAATGCAGTTGTTCAAAGTTATCTTTTTGCTTCAGGAAGGCAATGATTTGGTTGTCATTGTTAAACACTTACCAATGACTGGCATTATCAGGTACACTTGGCCTAAAGACTAGCTCAATAATGTACTTATCTCCTTTGAAGTATGGGTGAGAGACCAAGAGAGTAGCTAAAAAAGCCAATGCATCAGCCCAGTCATTAAATTCTCTAAGAGCTGCAGAGATGCTAAAAGCATCAAAGTTTTCAAGTTGATTCCAGACTAGATTACAGTAGTGGCACAATCTTTCATTCTTAGTTTGGTATAGGTTCCTCACCAGACAAACCACCAATTCAGCATCTCCTTTAGCATGAAAGAGTTTAATGCCTTTGTCTCTAGCAACTTGCAATCCAAGCAACATATATTCATACTTAGCTGTGTTATTAGTGTTGCTGAACTACAACTTGTAGGATGAAGGAAAAATATCTCCTTGAGGAGATATCAGCACAACCTTAGCTCTTGAACCGGTAGAGGAGTAGCTGCCATCAAACTCCAGAATCTTTAGACACTGATTTTTCTTCAGATTCTTCTTCATTCAAAGGAGGAGATTTTTTCATACTTGCATTATGCTCTACCCATTCATCTATTGTTTTAGTTGAACACATTTCTAGGCTGTCACCTTCAGGGGCTTCATCAGATGCCTCATGGACTTCATTCGTGGATATAAAGTAGTAACCCATGCCTGAAGACTCAAACAGGATTTGCGTTTCAGGTGTCGAGGTCTGGATAACCACGTATTTTGCTTTCTTCTCAGGGAGCAGCCTCTTCATAACACTTTTAACTGGAATCCTCACCTCTGATAAATCCATGCTCAATTCACCACCAACATCTTTGCAAAAATTTCACCCAAGAAGGATGCCATACGATGCTAGGACGTTAGCTACCAAGGCAGTCATCTTGATTCTTTTGTCTGGGAATGCTGCAAATGCAAATTGTGCATCTTTAATTTGCCCCAACAGTGGTAGTTGCTTGTTCTCCATGGAGAAACATCTACCAAACATATTGGTTAGTGTGAGGCCAAGGGATTCAGCCACTTTAGTAGGCATGACATTGTCTGAAGCTCTAAAATCAATGATGCAATTGTTCAGTTGATGCCCATTTATTAGCAATGAGACATAAAAGGGGTGAGTCCTACCAGGAGCAGTAGGAGGGTTAATGACAAGATTGTTCTTGGTGGGTGCATTTTTGGGTGGATCATGTGTCACTTTAGGAATTGCTTGTTCAATAGGGATAGCCTAGTTTTTAACACATTCAATCAGTTTGTCTAATTGCTCAGGATGGGATTGCAGAAATTCAAATTCAGACATTTAAATTTTAGTTTTCTTTATATAATCAATGATATCAAATGTTGAAAAAGAACCAGGCACGGAGGATGGGAGTTCATCCTTTTGAGTTTTGAAAGGGAGAGGACTAGACTGCGAATTTGAATTTGAAGGTGCATAAATGTTAGGGGTACTTACCTTTCTAGTAGTCACTGGGTCCTTTGGCTAGAAAGGAAGAGTGGACCCCCGCTTAGCAATTGAGACTATTGGTTGAGGTCGCTCCTCTACTTTCTCATTATCAGCTTGTTGAGTTGATTGATTCTTAGAACAAGTGAATACAACATATGATCCCTTAGCTGCATTTCCTTCACTTCTAGGTTCGTCCTGATAATTCAAGAAATTGATATTGGAGTTGCCAGCTAATTCTTCTTCCTCAGTGAAAATATTAGCGTCATCTTCAAGACTTAAATCAAGTTGAAATGAGAAATTTGATTTAGCTTCAAGATATCCAACCGCTGAGTTATTTGGAGGTGCTTCAATGGCAAGGTTATTCCTCTGAGGGGGAGGAAGACGATTGGTTTGCCCTTGGTTCCTAGTAGCATGGCCCTGATAGGACTGATTAGGGAATGTCCTCATTGGTACATCTCTATATGAGGGAGCAGATGTCATTCTTTGGGCCATTTGTCTTCTAAGGGCCAGCAATTCATTTGCTAGCTTCTGCACTATTGGATCAGTGGTGGCTGAAGGGGAGTATTCAAAGGAAGAAGATGATTTACCTCTGTTTGGATCTCTCCTTATCTTTCCTGCTAAGATAAGGTCACCTTCATCTTTGGTAGCCAAATCTTGAGCAACTTCGAGGTCTATGTGGCTAGCACGTCTTAGCAGAAAACTCACTTCAAGCAATTGTAAGTTGATGAAAAAGCTTTGAGGTTTTTAGGGGTTGGTTGAGCAATAGCAGGAATTCGGTTCCTCAGCTTATCAAACTTTGCTATAAAATTCCTCATAGGCTCATGAGGTTCCTTCTTCATTTGTGTGAGATGGGTCAACAAGGCATGTGCATCTTCTACAGGCTTGAATATGGATTTGAATTTAGCTTTGAGTGTGTCCCAATCAATTATTGATCTAGCTTGCAGATGGTAGAACCAATCCGTAGTAGCACCTTGCAGTGTTTCACTAAAAGCCTAACTGCCACATCTTCAAATTCCATGCCTATTACACCACAGGCTATGCTAAAGGCTACAATGTGTTCATCAGGATGAACTTTTCCATCACCAAAGAATTTGGAGAAATTCTTTTTTGAGCTGCGTGGAAGTTCATGCAGGGGTGGAGTCAAATTCAATGGGCCAAAAGAGTTACCCCAGGGGCCTCGAACTGCCATGATTGGATTATTGAAAGTAGGGATAACAAATTTGGGTGGAATTTGGATAGGCAAAGCTCTGCTAATAGCAAGAAAAGTAGCTCTACTTTGTGTTGGTGTCCTGGTACGGGTAGGAGGGACACTCCTGGATCATTGAACTCAAAGTTGGGGAGAAAGTAAGTCAAAATTTCTTTGTTGTGCCAACTCAAAGACAGGGTCAACAACACCTTGAGCTCTCTGGCTTTTGGTATAGCGTGGAGTTGTCATATTGTGAAACAAAAATGGAAAAAGACTGATCTTACTTCAATTTGAAACTTTAGGCTTCAAACTGCTTGTCCTTCCCCAGCGGAGTCGCCAAAAATTTGTTGGGTGAATATTTTGTCACCAGCGTACTAATGAGCAAAATAGGTCTGATCATCCACAGCAAGGGAGATTGGTCATCCAAAGTTGCAGGTTTACCACATCCAAAGGGGACAAATCTCTCCTCTCATCAAGGAGAGGTTACCTATAGGTATAAAGGGGGCTATATACTATATATATAAGCAAAAAATAACACTCAGGGGTAGAACAAACCATCCATCTCTTTTTTTCAGAGATGATGCTCACAAATCAAAGGAGAAATCTTGGGTGATTGGTGAAGGTGCTTATCTTCTTTTAGAAGTAACATTCAACCAAGAGCTAGATCCCTTTCTGGATAGTAGAAATCTTGGTGAAAATATAGAAGGCACTTCTCTTCTTTCAGAAGTGCTTGTTCTTGCAGACAATAGGAATCTTTCTGGTAACAAGTGACTAGTAATAGAGTACAGAGTAACTAACAATCTAAGATGTAGCACAAAGTCTCCACCTTGACTACCCAAGATTGAGATACGAAGAACAATGGGAGCACAAAGTCGTCCCAAGGTCCTTTACACAGAAAGAAACTAAAAACACACATTGAAAACAATTATATCAACACAAATTCTAAAAGTAACTAGTTTCAGGACACCTTCCTCATCACTTCCACTAGCTCTACCTATTAAATTAAATAAACAAGAATGCATCTAGAAGAAAGACATAAGAACAATCTCCTAAAATAGCACAAGATATAATAGCACAAAGTCTGCAAGTGTCTTGCTTTCTCATTCAAATAAATTAAAATAATCAACAATTTGAGCTCAAAGTCTTAGTGTTTGCCTTTCAATTTGGGCAGAGTTTTGCTTCTGGTAAAGGGAAGATCTCTTTTTCATCAAATGAGAGATTACAATATATAGAGGCCAAGGGAGGCTTTGCACTTTGTCCCATGGAGGGACCCATGCTGCGCAATTAATGCCTTGGATGCATTCTTGGTTCTATCAAGGAGGGTCATGTTGGGGCAGGGCGACTGCCTTAACTGTAGCGTGTTAATTCATCTTCGGTGTCTACTCCTGAACCTGAACCACTCATTTCATCACCTGTTATACGTGTAACTGTCTACTCTACCTTTACTCCAAAGGGGACAAAGAGGCTGTGCTTTCAATGCTTGCAGGCCCCAAATACCTACTTGGCGAACTGCTCCACCTACTGGGAATAACTCCTACTGAGATTTCCCTCTTTGTTTCTTCTTTCATTTGGCCCTGGCCTTAGGGTTTTTGAATGCATCGGGTTTGCATTTTAAGCCTACAAAGATCAACAGATACTTCATGGCAACAAATTTGATGTCCACGAGTCTTTCATCTTTTGAAGGTTAACGGCTAGCCAGTCGCCCTAAATTTGATGTTTGCATCCCTGTCATTCTTCTTAGCAAATTCTTTGTGTCTTTCTTGCTTGCTATGGCTACTTTCCGCTATGACGCAAGTGAGGACATGTGGTGGCATCTATAACTTTGAAATAAGCTTATCAAAATAAGCTTTGAAACTTGTTAAAGGTTAGAAGCATGGATGTAGACACTTGATAGCTTTTGTTGCACTAAGACGGAACACGTGGCAAGTTCCACTGCTTTGAAACTTGTTAGAGATTGTGTCTCGACATGTGACACTTGGCAGCTTCCACTGCACTTTGAGGCTTGATCCTTCCCAAAGGGAACCTACCCTTCGGGGTCTTGAAATGGGTCCATTTTTGAGTGTTGAGCATCCCCCCATAAGGGTACCTACCCTTCGAGATCATCTGGGTAGCCTTCGGGCATTAGTTTTTTTGGGGTACTAATGTCTCCTTATTTCCTTCAGACAATTTGTCTGAAAGAGACCTTTCCTCGGCTTTGAGTCTCTGCATTTGAGAGTGCTCCGTCTTTGACACGTGGCACCTTTCGTTGCTTTTAACAAGAGACACATGGCATCTTCCTCTAAAATAGGTGAGGACACGTGGAAGCATATGCCTAACTCGAGGAGCTTTTATAAACCTTTGAGGGTCTCGTGTTTTATGACAAGTGGCAACTTCTATCAAACTCTAGAAACACTTACAGAAACATTCCGGACTTATCTTAGCAATCACGTGGATGATGACACTTGTCACGCTCCATTGAACCTTAGTAGCTCGCCTGGGGTCCACTGCAGCCCTTATGAAATAAAGGAATAAACTACGGATGATGACACTTGTTAGCCTCCACCGATTGTTACTAGGGACACGTGGCGTCTTCTGCTGCATCATATGGAAATATTCCATCGCTGACACTTGGTGCTTTCTGCTCTTGGGCTTTTGTAACACCATAGAAATGTTTGGGGCTCTTTTGGGTTTTCACAGACGATGTGACTTGTTATGTTCCATTTGTTTTAGTCATTCGCCTGGGACCCACCATGGTCCTTGCTCAATACAGTGAAATGAAAAGAAGGGACTGCAGATATTGACACTTGGAGGCTTCCGACAAGCTTTAAAAGAGACACGTGGCAATATTTTCCACTTTTTAGAAATAAAGTATGATGTGTCTCGACAGACGACACTTGGCAGCTTCCACCGATTCTTACCTTTTGTGCGTGCTTTGGTTGAACCATCCATAGAACCATCTGTTTACTGCTTCTTTCTTGCGAAGTCAGTAGTTTTAAGCTTGCGAAGTTCGTAGAAACGTGTATGTTGAGTCCCTTAGCCAAAATTTTTGAAAAATGATGAATTTGAAAGCTCAGAACAAATTTTGAAAAGGGAAGAGACAATTTGGTCTGTGCAGGGCCAAAATAGTTCATATGTTGTCCCAAAAAATGAGTGATTTTTTGGGGACAACAAACTATACCAAAGAAACCATGTGACACTAAACAATGGGTTCTAAGAACCACTACTTCTTCTCTTACATCTTCATGACCACATAATCTTATGAAACATATGCAAAGTACCATCGATTCTACAGTTCTAGATATGACACCTATACATGTTGCTTGGAAGTATCACTAATTTGATGTACCATATTTTTAGTTTGAAGCTTACTATGAGCATCCCTTAGATGGGATCATAGACTAGACTTTTCCTTCCAAATATTCCTAAAATCTAAAAATATATATATATATATATATATTCCAAGAAAATACAAAAATATTCAAATAAATCAAACATACAAAAATTATTTAGCATACACATGTTTACTAGATCCTTAGCATCTATGTTGTTTACTTTATGTTAGTAGATAGCATATAATTTCTTTTATATCCCCACATATATTTCATAGGTACTTGAATGTGATACATGCATACATTAGACCCATGATACATGCACATGCATATGTTGGATATTTCCTTTTCTCGTGTTGCACACTACATTGGGGGCATCTTGATTCTATTTGATCATGATCAAGACAAGTTATATTATTTATGATCACTTCTACATTATCATGTTGATATTATATACTAACGATTACACATGCCTATACATGCGCTTACATCTTACACCGTGTACTTGATATGCTATGTTATAAGACATTTATTGTTAACATGTATATTCAAGGACTAGTATGATATGTTTATGTTGGCTTCTTATACTTCATTTAATCACATTGTCACTTCTTTGAGTGTACTTCTTGATTGATATTTTCTTGCTTGTGAAACATTTAAATGTGTTCCTTGATTATAGGTCCTTGTGCCACTGATTGTTATGTCTTTATGTGTGGACATTTGAATATATCTTCCCTTCGAGTGTGTGGCATTTTAAAATGCCCATTGTTTGTGGTCTCTTTAGACCCCCTTTGTGTGACATTGAGTGCTCTTATGTATGCTCTTGATTTTTGTTGAGCTTGTACTATTACTTTCTAGACGTTGCCATGATATATATCATGCATCTTAGAACTTATTGTGATCACATAGTACGAGCTTTATTATATATCTACTTAAACATATGACTCTTATATGCTACATGATTCATACATAGATAATATAGTTATCTTTTTAAGGTAAGGTGACTACCAGATTCTATTTCCATCACCTCAAAATGAAGGCATATTAGTGGGGGCATGTCATATAGGCATGACTCCACACATACATAGTTGAAAGAATTTGATACAATTTATATGATTCTAATATACACTTAGGTCAGAATCCTATACATTCGACACTAATTTGGATAGAGTTTTTTAGATTTGTGATAGATATTATACTTATTTATATATTAAAGGTTATATTTTGACAAATACTTCATCTTGAGATTCATTAGAGGTGCATATTTCATGCAAGTGCACCAAAATTTACAAATACATATTTAAAATACTTTACCAAAAATTATAATTTTTACCAAGAAGTACCATTTTGAGCCTTTCATGTCTATAATAGTTGGCTCTTGAGTAATGTGGTGGAGAATCTACACCCTCAATGACATTAGCACTACTTCCCTTTATAGTTTGATTTTGTTATACCACTTAACTTGAATGTATTATGCATTCAATTGAGTTGTACGATTGAGATTATGTGATCTCAATGGTCATGTCACAACTAATGCTTGCACCATATTGGGGGAATAATTACCCTCCAAATTTCACTCTTCAAACCTCCAAGGTTCAAGTTTGAACATCTCTCATCTCTAATTCTTCATAAGGAAGCATCTTTACCAAAGCAAAGTACTAAGGGGTAGCATGGATACATCAAAACACAAGTGTACCCCTTCCTTACTCTTTATTTTTCAAGGATTCCAATTATTCAATTACAGATTACATGCAAAGATTTATACTGTAACATTATCTCGGTTACATGTTATATATCAGTGATAAATTCACCAAAGATCAAACAAAGTCAAGGTATGTTTTACACACCTAGGTACACATTTATTTCCTTTAACATAGTAATTTCATCTTTATGCATTACTATATTAAAAAAGGACATGTAGATCTTAAAATCTCGTTATATATAGCATCTTAGTATTGTAAAGTTGACAAATACCATTCAAGGCTCTACCTTTTAGTTCTAGACCCTCATGCTTCCAAAATGCTCGCATTCACCATCTCATTGTGCCTAACTACTTATCTTACGGACCGACCATATCATTTTGATGACCCAAACCACCTGTACACTACAAAAAAGATTAAAATATGATTTGTATCCTTCACTATCAGTTATAAACCTTCAATAATTTGATAACCCACATGGCACTTATATTTTCATACTGACACTAGTGTAAATGCTAGTGTTTAGTTTCCTTATCAGGTATTTATACCTCAAAAATCATCCAAATTATAAATATTTTGAAATGTATGGGTGAGCATGTTTGTCTTATCTAACCCTTTCGTGAGATATTTTCAAAAGGTGTGTTATAAATACAAGTCAAATCTTAATCACTATTCATCTAGAAAATACCAAGCAAGCACTTATTCAATCTCATTCAATCAATTGCACAATTGAGTTCTACTACCCTATTCTTTCCTATTTATATATTAGTCATAGAAGCAGTCATATTATAGGTTTGAAGCACCTAAAGAATAATCCATGTAAAAGTATTTGTCAATTTATAAGCTAGATCATTGTCTGCCCTTGCTTATAACATATTGCACCCTTTGAAACACATAAGACCACACTTAGAGGAGAACTACATGTGTTTAAGGCCCTCCTTTGATTATCAGTTATGTAGGTAACACGTATTAATAATGGGGTCCTTGAGGTCAGCTTAACTTCGTAAGCCCACCAACTTTTTTTATCAAGGTGACCTAACCTAAGGTGAAGAACTAAGATTTGAGCTATACACAGCCATAAAAAGCATGTGTGTGCAATCTAGACACATCAATATAAAGGTGATATAAAACCCTAACATTCATAAGTGATCATTTTTCAATACAACAAATATTCCATATAGGATAGAAGCATCAAGCCATGGATAGAAGTGTCAATGCAAGTGTCCAAAGATTGACACAAATTTCTAGGCCTCTAAGAAAAATATTTTTAGAATATGATGATTCGATCTTAAGCATTAGTCCACCGGCTTCTACCTTTATAAATCTTAAATCTACCTACATATTTATAAACAAGCTAAGTATTATCTCTTCTTTGTGTTTCAATTATCATATTATCAATTGGCATTGTACTTTTTATATTTGGTAATTATTCATATTTAGAATATTATGTTATTTAAATTAATTTAATTGGTCTTCTTTAGAATAATTTTATTCATCTATTTGATTAGTATATTCTACCCCTTTAACCTCACAAAATCTTAAAAAGGGTTAAGCAATCACTAATAGTCCAAAATAAATAAAATAGTAATCCAAGCACTTGTAATTAGAGTAATTATAGTCAATTTGTACTATGAAGTTATATATTAAAGGGAAATATATATCTATTCCAAACATATGTCCACCATTTGGGATGGATACTCTTTACCTTTCAAGTAAGGTGACTACTATAGTCACATATAAATGCACCTTGCATTACCAATATATGGTATTGGCTATAGAGGTGCAAACCTTGCTCATGTAAGGCATACATGAGACAAAGATGAATCAATCACTAATTAGGCGTCAATTATTACATATCACTCCTTAGATTCAATCGATGTATCTATTATGCAAAGTCAAGTTATACATTTTCCTTAGAGTCTACCATTAGTAGTTTGATATTCAATGTGAGTAGGTCACTAATAGGCAAAATTTAACAAAACACTAGCCCAAGCGCTTGCAACTGATCAATAAGGTCAATTTTGGGCCAAATCAAGTGTGATAATAAAAAAAAAGGTTGATTTCGGGGCCAATTAGGTGTAAAGCAAGTAATTTAGTTCAATTTGGTGATTTATGCACAACCAACTACCAATGTTTGTTGATATTTAATATGAGTAGGTCACTAATAAGCCAAAATAAATAACACAATCACTTGTGATTAGATTAATTACAATCAATTTGTAGTTCATCACAGTTTGATTGAAGTAATAGAGGTTAATTTGGGGCCAAATAGGGTGTGTTGTGAGTAATGCAAAATGATTTTTTAATCGAAGCACACCCAACTACCCTTATTTATTGATATTTGGTGTGATTAGTTTGTTAATATGCTAAAAATGACAAAATAAAACCCTAAATGCTTGTGACCAAGGTAATTACAGGGGATTTGGGGCCCGCTCATGTGTGATCAAAAAGATATAATTTGATTTGGGACCAAATTATGTGTGATGGTAGTAATGTAGGTAGATTTGGTGACTAATACAAAACCAAATTCCCGTGTTTGTCGATATTTGGTATGAATAGGTCGTTAAAGCCCAAAATCAACAAAATAAATCTAAAACAACTTGCAACCAAAGAAGTTATGGAAGATTTGGGGCTCTTCCATGAGTGGTTGTACCAATAAAGGTAATTTGGTGCCCAATAAAATGTGATGAGAGTAATGCAAGATGATTTGGTTACCAACACACTCAACTATCCATGTTTGTTATATTCGGTGTGAATAGGTTATAAATAGGATAAAATCAACAAAACAAAACACCAATCACTTGAGACCACATATATTATAGATAATTTTAGGTTCATTCAAGTTACGATCGAGAGATAAAGGTCGATTTAGGCCCTGATTATGTGTAATAGGACTAATATATGTAAATGTGGTGACATACACAAATCTAACTACCTTTGTTTCTCAATATTTGGTGTGATTAGGTTAGTAGTAGGTTGAAATCAACAAAATAACTGCAATCACTTGAAACTAGAGAAATTATAGACAATTTAGGCCTATTCATGTATGATCAGAGCAATATAATTCAAAATTGTACTAGACACACCTAACTAACCCTCATTTTTTAATTTTTGGTGTGAGTCTAGTCACTAATATCCCATACTTGGAATAACAGGACCCTAATGACTTATGATTGAATTAGTGAAGGTTGATTTAGGGTTACACACACCCAAATGACTCACTTTGTTGTTATTCAGTAGGAGTTTGATTATTATTAGGGATAGATTAACAAATCAAGGTGCATTATTAAATCAATGAAAGTTAATTTAACCATTCCAATATGAAGTCATATATGAATCATGCATATATATAAGGAATACAAAACTTTGTGCACATGAGATCATATACTTGGACTCCAATGGTAATTCCCCATCTCTCTAAATTTTTAACATAGATTATTATCTCTAAATGTTGGTATGTTATTTTGAACATTTTTGTGTTATTAATATCTCTAAGGAACATTTACTATTCGTGATAAGTGAGTCATTTTCCATGTGATTATTACCAAGAACATGAGAAAAATGTCATTAGGGTAATGACTATTTATGGAAGCCATTGTGAGATGATTTAAACACACATGAATAAAATCCCACAAAAAATAATAATAATATTTAATTTCTCATGGAAACCTTCAATTGTTTAACACAAATAGAATGTGTTATTATGTGGGAGTAAACAAATATTGTCACTTTTCTAAGACTTTTTCCCTCCACTTTTGGATTAGTTGTGCCTCAGTTTTTGGCATGGATTCTCAAACATCCCTGATTTTTTGCAACTTATGGACATGATGAAATTTTATGGACATCCCTTATCTTCAACTATATATCTATCTTATTTATCAAGATTTGTAATTAAAATGGTGAAAATGGTTTGTCAAGTTAGTTGTATAGATTCAAGATATGTATCTATTTGGGGAATTTAAAGTTAATTATTAATTATTATTGATCTATTTCCTTCACAACATCTTCATTTTCATTAGATACACACATTGAAATTATCTACTAACTTTTAACTTGTTCTATATATATTTTTTAAATTCATATATATTTGCATTTTACACATAGTGAGATATAATCTTTAAAAATATTTATAGTTTTTTTGGTACCATGTTAAGCTTGATGTAAAATTGATATTGTGTTTTTTTAAGCAGTTAATGAAATAAATAATAAAAATATTTAAAAATAAAATAATTATTGTTGCACACCTCCATATATCCAAAAAAACTATGACAAAATACCTTTGCTTGATATAAATAATGCTTAGTAGAAAAGTGTTTGCTCTTTATGAACCTAAAAAAAAATGAGTATTATGTTGAAAATGACCATTTTCATGTACCAAATTTAATTTAATTTTTTTTTATAAAAAATATGGGCTTATAAAGTATATACAAATGCTACAATTTCTATTCTTACATTATGATGAAAATTCTTCACGAAAACCCCTTTAATCGCTAATCAAAATTGAGGTATGCCTTATTTTCATAAATTTCATTTCAACTTAAGCCCCTTTTTGGCTCCTCATTACCTTGTGCTTACCTCTTGTCATGCTTATCTTCATTATATTTATGCTTTGTGATGTTTCCATGTGTTTTCATTATTTTACTCCTAAGAGATATAAATGGAAATTATGCACTAATACATATTACAAAAGATATGGAAATAAATACAATAATCAAAATTTAAAAGGGTTATTTGACACTTTAACTACTTGATCTACGAATTAAGAGACAAAAGAGGGATGATGTACTTAGTTGATTTAGACTATTTGTTGTTCATAAAAGATGTCACAAAATCTATAAATGTTCTAGATGTGTTTCATCAATCGCTTGGCCCTGAAAAAAGAGCTAAAAATTTGCCTGGATGCTATCAACATAGTCAAATGCTTGTGATAGATAGCATTGCCAAGGTTTACTAGTAGTGTTTATGTGCACATTAGGGGTCTGCAACTTTTGGGAGCATTATAATTGTGCATGCAATTTATTTATTAGTGTGTGTACTTATTTTATCATGTGCAATAATACCTTTTTATTTATATATTTTTATGAACCCTAATTGTGTTAATTCACCATAAGATGCCCCAAAAAATGGATTTGTATTTTGGGTTAAATCAACCCCAACCACTCCCTACTAAATGGTTGAGTGTTGCCTAATTTTCAATACTCCAAAGAGGGCTTAGATGGCACATAGTTCTCCCACTTGTGTGTGTGTGTGTGTGTGTAAAATCATTAACAATCTACAATGTAATTATGTTTTTGATCTTTAAAACTTGGAACCATGCAACATTGACTTTTTTATATTCAAATTTAGCTATATGTACTACTCTAGGGATACTCCTTTAAGATTTGAGAAGTGTGTATGCCTTCTTAATAACGGTCCAAGAGAGTGTTAGGTTTTTCAATTGATGTGCAACTAAATATTAACCATAGGGGTGATTTGTATATATAGATGACTCTTTGATAATTTACCATTATGATTAGCCCTTGATACATGTATAGGTTGACCTAATGGAGACTTCCAAATTTTAAAAATAGACTTGAGGGCCTCTGGACACTATTGAAAGAAGGATACACCTTTGGTAACTAGCACTATCAAGGTTTACTAATATTGTTGTAGAAGTGAAATATAAGGATACGAAGTTTGAAAAATTTATGACTAGGATTCTAAAGATGCTATTGTATAGACCAAACTATTCTAAAATAAATACGTTTGACAGATATAGGTGGGTAAGATAGTAAAAGTGTCAAGTGATATAGGGAAAGTGTCCTCATGAGACCAATATATTTGCATTGTCAAAGTATGTCAAAGTTGGTGTTGCCAAAGTGGCAATAACTGAATTTAAGTGTCTATAGATGCCCCCATTTTAATATAGTATTGAAAATGCTAAATTAAAATGATGAAATACCTTTGATAACCACACTTGGTGTTGACAAGTACAACCAAAATGTATCATTTAATCCATGTGAAATCTAAAAGAAACATGTTAAATCAATGCCCTCTCACACTAAGAAATATGAAATAATGTAAATCATTTTAAAACCTTGAAATTGAAAAGTTAAGGAATGAATACACTTGATGGTATGTGAACCAAGCTGCCATTTGTTGAATTTGATTGGAGAATATCATGGGGTGAACATGCCCCAATGAGATGCAACTATTTAAACTGTGAGTTGAGGATGGTTTTATAGCTTGAATGATGCATTAATCTCATTAAAACTACCCCTAGTATCAAATAACTTCTTCATGGAAACCCAAAATTAGGTTTTTAAGTAAAATTAGAAACCCAAATTAGGTTTGTATATAAAAGTGGAACCTTGAATTCAGTATGTATGTAAAAGGATCGACCACTATCTATGGATATAGACCCAAAGTGCTCATGTAGTACCATCGTTGCCCACAAATCCTATGTATTAGATTGAAAGTATCTACATGAATAAATTTCATGCCTCATGTGATCCATTTTTTCCTCAAAGTGAAGTGAATGTCAAAATTTATCTCAAAATATCATAGAATGTCTCAATTGTTCCTCAAAATCATATAGAATTCCCAAATTGTTCTTCAAAACCATGTGAATATGTCTCAATTTAATCAATTTGACTCATCTAGACCATTTATTCTATCTTAGAATATGAAATGTTTTGTTTGACATGATTTAAATCTCTAGAAAAAAACCCGTTGTATGCCCCTTTTATATGAGGGATGAAGCCTGTGAATCACTCATCTCAAAAGAAAAAGTTATGCACATCATGGGTTACATAGAAGAAGTATATCCATGTAAAGTACATATAAAAATATGATAATATATATCTTTATAGGATAATTTTGATCATTGCAATTAATATGAAACATGTAATCCAAAGTAAGGGTAGTTGTTTCTTAATAGCACATAAGATATAATCATGATAATTCTTTGTAGGCACAGTTAACAGATTAAACTAAATATATCAATGAATCATGTAGTGATAATAATTATAGTAAATGCATGATATAAATCATGGAAACACTAATAGAAACAGATATCACACTATTGGAATATGTGATAGTGATCATGACACCAAGCACATGGTAACGATCAATTTGCTCCATAGAAATGTGTGTAAACAAACACATGCATGTAGTATCATAGTGAATAAACCATAATCACATATATCATTGTAAAGAAGCACAAAAAATATATAAGACATGACATGACTCAAAACTAATATAGACACGACATGGACTAGAGGATCCTTTGACACATGATGCGACAAGACACAGTCAATGTACTTGTAGAAGATATAACATAGAGATGATCAAGCAATGTCATAAACATCAACATCAAATAAACACAAAGCAAACAACGTTAATCTGCATAATCATTATCTAGTACAATAAAGTATAATGTCCGTATGAAATAACAATGTAGAAGGTATGAACAAGAGCAAGTCATGTATGAGAAGTCTAAATAGGTCAATATGATCAATGGAATAGCATATAAAGATATAAATTGAAAAAATGTGCAAAGTTACCCCCAACATGGGCATACCCCCAATGTCAAAAGGTTTCCCTTGGGTGTGATCCATGTCATGCAACTTGTTGTTGCTTGCACAACACACCTTAATTCCTCTAGAATCATCATACTACTATTTTACTTTTTATTTCGCTCTTGCTTGCACTCGTGGGCTACTTGTCTCAACTTTCTTGAGTTGCTTCGGTGGCTCATCTTGATTTGTGTGTTGAATCGAGTCCTAAAACCACCTCTATTTTAAATATTGCATCCATGCATTAAAGTTTCATATTTAACACTTAGAGTGAAAGCAAAGTCTTGATGGCCCTACTTGCATTTGAAAATCTTGCCTATTTAACACTCTTAGGTTGCTATCATGGGTCATCTCAGTTTGTGTACTGAACCAGCGCTTGAATCCTACTTTATTGTGATGACCAAGTTCATGCAATAAAGTTTCATATAAAACACTTGGCATAAAAATGAGCTTTTGGTGCATTTATTGCACTTAGATAAATCTAGTCAAATGACCCAATTAGGTCTATTGTAGCTTCAATTGAAAAATTCCTAACTTCGAATTAGGTCTGCGGGCTTAAGTCTCTACATTTATTTTGTTGGTCGATCTTTTTGGCTCCAATTAGGTCTTTGTGCAGTTGTTTGTGTCATTTAGACCTAATTGGAGTTTTAACCCTGATTAGGTCAAGTGTGTTTCTATTTGTTTTGCCTAGTGTTACTAAAAGTATTTTATCAACTTGGGTCTACAAAGGTTTTTATTGCATCATGGTAGTTCTATTTGGGGGGCTTTCCCTGGCTAGGTCAGGGCTTGTCCCGTCCACTCAATACAATGATAATCAGGGTTGGAGCCTCAACTAAGTAGTCAGGGACCAATGGCCCCTTGCTTAATACTATTCGGGCCTACAAACCCGACTAGGTATGTGAGTCCCCATATTCATATATGAATACCTATGTAGGGTTTCATACCCATTTGTAATTATGAGGTGCCTTTGCTTAGTGGGTAGTGTTATTCAAGCATTCAAGCCCGACTACAATGCAGACCCCAAACTCACCTAGAAGTTTAAGAGCTTAGTATTATTCAAGGATATTAAGCTTGATTTGGTCTATAAATACCATCTAAATAGCCCTAATGTTAATCAGAATTTGGGGATTTGATTAGCACTAGAAATCAAAATTTTACAAAGTACATTTCCCACCTCAGGCAAAACTTGATTAGGTTTATGGGCTAAATTTTGACCCATTTTTGGTTTTTTGAGCATATTTTCACATCACAACTCCATTTAGAGATTTGCCTGCAACACCAAAAAGATGGATCTAAATCAGACGTGGTGGTGCTTTAAATTAGGATTTTGTGTCGCTTAAAATCTATTCACATTCTTCTTTTTGCTTGTTATAAAGTGCTTTCAACTACAAATTTTAACTTGGCTTTTGTCTTTTTTACAGCCAAAGGAGAGAATGGCATGGCATTTTGGAGGGAAAAGTTAAAGTTATTTTTGGAAGGAAAATAACTCACCCATTTTGGAAGGAAAACACCTCACCCATTTTGGAGGGAAAAGCTATATATTGTTGTGTTGGAGCCATGCAAAGGGTTGGCTCTTTGTTGCTCCAAGGAGGAACATTGAACCAACCACTTTCCTTTATATATTTTATCATTTTCATAGTGTAATTCCTCTCTCTTACTGCCATACTATTAAGTTGGCAAAATTTAAAATTGATTGATCAATGTTAACCCTATTTTTGTTATTCAAGCAAATATTTTATTAATTAAAGCTATGGAAATTTGTTTTTATTTCCTGTGTGTGTATATGTTGGATGTGTTTTCTTCTTTTTGGATATGATTTCCTTAGACTCTAGCATCGTCTACGTTTTTTATTGTGCATATGTTGTCTAGGTAAGAGAACAATTTGTGGGTGCATTCGATCAAATGGATTTGATTTGGCTATCATTTCAACAAAGATTTTCTCTCTTTCCCTCTTTCTTTTGCACCTTTTTATTAAATATGTTAGCTAAGGTTAGAGTAGGATATGAATGCAATCTACTTTTCATGTTTATTTCAATTGCAAGTTATCATTTACTGCAGTTATTGCATTGTTGAATGAATGTATGCATTAAACATAATATTAAAAATCAGCTTTATTCATTTTATGTAAAACCCTTAAACATTAATTTTCATTTTGGAAAAATATGTATGCTTATTATTATTCCCTGAAACACACATGAAACCTACATGAATGAAACAACAATAATTTGCATTCCTCTAATGTGTTAATACCAAAACTACATTTAAAATCATGTCTAAATTCCTAAACCAGCATGCCTATTAAATTGGAACGTTTGCACATTGACCAATTGGGTTACCTAGTATATCATGATCTAGTAGATAGACTTTGGAGAGACTCATGGGTCTCTTTCAGGAGAGGTTGGATGGGTGACCATCCCACCTAGTGTTGGTGTGCCAAACAACCCATCAACACATTTGTATGTCCATGTCTCATATGTAACCTATATGTATTGTTCTAACTCATGTATACCATGAGAATCTTGTGCATATAAAATAGATATGTAACTCTACATGTATATGACAAATGACATGAATCAAATATATCTACTATTGAATCAAGTCATGCATAGGTCCTAGTTTTGTATTTTTGGATATTTGAATGTTTTTGTACTTTTTGAAATATTGATATAAATAAACACTCTGTTAATAAATAAATGTTAAGGGACAAAGCTAGGAAATATAAAACAGGAGGGATCCAAACAATCAATGGTGTAGGTCAACATTTAATGCACACCAAGTGTAATAGCAAAGTAAATGAAGAAGTCAAATAATATGCCTCTAGTGTATGGTAAAGTCATGTCTCAAAGAAGTATATGAAATAAATAATAATAGATGGATGCCCTAGTAGGCAAGAATTAGTGTGTGAATTTTATAAGATATGTATGCATAAAATAAATATGATCATGTAAGCTCAATGTGTGCCATGAAAAAAGCAAACATAGATGATCAATAAGGAGAAGTGGGAAAGTAGTATGTTGCATCAAGGTGTAACATGCCTTAAAAAATGAAAAATAAGATTAGATTGTTGTAAAGGATGTACATGCATATGTCATCGTAGGATAACTATCATGAATGCCCAGATCGGGAAAAACAATCAAAATGTACGAGTTAGTGAAACACAATAATCAAATCAAATGCAAGGGCTAGAAGAATAATCAAAGCAAGAGCATATGTACAGATCCATGTTAAAATAGAAAAAAAAAGAATCAAGCATTCAATGTAGGAAAGGGTGACCAAACAAGCAAACAATAAAAATTTATGTACAATAAAATTTGTCCAAGCTAACCTATGACCCCATCAATGGGATGCTCAAGTGTAGTTATTATAGTGATCGATATAAATGTTGCATGTCGTGGATCTAAAGAGTAGCATGTATATCATTGTCTGAATTAGAAAAATGGTCATGAGGTGTAAAATAATATAAGTTGTGAGTACAATCATATAATCATGTATGTATTGCTTATCTCTAATAGTTAGAGTAACATGTGGACTATGCTATATGTCATGAGAATGCATTGATGTTCTTTATGGAACACACTCAAAATATTGTTATAAGACTACCATAGGATGTGACAAACTAGGTAATGTATGTTGATCTTGAATAGTCCGCTGATGTAGAGGATGTTGGAGAATTGGTTACCAAGGAAGAGCAATCACTTATCGTTACAATGGAATTTGTATTGTTTGCAGAGGCAAAACTTATACAAGTTGTACTATAGGCTACAATGGAGTCACTAGAGAAAATGTCTTGGGTTAAATAGGATACTCATATGAAACACCCAGAGCTTTACCCACTTGTATATTATGGATATACTTCAAGCATCGATGTAACACAGATGGGATCACACATATCTTGTGTATCCATGGGCATCTTAATAACATGTCAAATGTGCCAATATTAGGCAATATTAAGAACCAAGTAGTGATAGTTGGAAGTCCAACCAGAAGAGGTAACACAATCCCCTAAAAGGGTTATAACATTTTCATTGAAACCTTTTATTATGCTTTTAGTACTAATCAAGTCTATATGTGTACCAAAGACTAGTAAGTAATGTCATAGTGCATATATTTTCACTTGACCCATTCACCACCATAATGTTTTGTATGAGATGTGAGTCAACAAAAACGTGTATAAATAAAGACACATTGGTAGAATCATCATCAATAATTTCAAGGTCATCAAATATAATCGTAGGTGATTATACTTGTGTATTTATACGTGTAACAATAAGGCCATCTATAGGATGAGCCTCCTCAGCTTTAGGAGCATAGGATGCCAAAGGAGGATGTGCATTATAAGTCATATGTACCTCAAGATTAGTCTTGGTTTCTTGTGCCTAATGCTTAAAAAATGGATCAGTAAACATCTTAAGTTTTATGTTAGGTTGTGCAACTAAATCACTAATAGGTGTGTTATTATCGTTAAACTCAATAGTATTATTCTTAATCAAGTCTCAAAGCTTATGTCTTAAACCAAAGCATCTATTAGTTGAATTTATGTGCATCTATGTCAATCACAATATGTGTTGATATAAAAATTCTTAGGTTGCGGCTTTTTCATGTCGATCTCCTTAGGTGGAGGAACAAATATGAAATTCCATTCGAGTAAACCTTTGCAACATTTTTTTAGGAGGTTTTGATAATCATGCAAATTGTTTCCATTGAGGAGTATAATCAACAAGCATGTTATTAGGTTGTGAAACTACATTAACTATTATTTTTGCTTCATTCTTAGTATCATTAGTCTTAGCTTTGAAATTTAAGATTTTTGCATTGAAATAAATAATCGCATTCACCAAAATATATTGATTATTTTATACCTAAGAGATATTAAATAATGAAAACTATGCATTAATTCAATTTACAAAAAATATGGCAATAAACACAATAATCCAAATTGATATTGAAACTACTTGATTTAGATATGACAAGACAAGATAGGGATGATGTGCTTAGTTGATTTTGACTACCTGTTACTCATCGAATATTCATAGTTTGAAATCCTCTAAATGTGTTTTGTCAACTACATAGACTTGAAACAAGGTTTGAAAAATTGCATGGACGCTACTAGCAAAGTCAGACGCCTATAGTAGTGTACACTGTTAGGGTTTAACGGTAGTGTCTTCATGCATAGTGGGGGTCTACAACTTCCAGGAAGCCTATTTATGTGTCTGTGATATGTTTCTTAGTGTACACACTTCTTTTATCCGATGTGATAATACATGTTTTCTTTTGCTTTCATCTAAACCCTAATTGTGCTCAATTGACCATAAAATGCCATTAAAAAAGAGGTTAATATTTTGGGTTGGATTGACCCTAGACATTTTCCACTAAATTATTGTGCATTTCCTACATTCCAATACTTTAAAGAAGGCTCAAATTGCATGTAATTCTCTGAATTATGTGTGTGTACAAAATCATGAAAAATCTAGAATGTAGTTACATATTTTGATATTTTATACTTGAAAACATGCAACTTTGACCTTTTGTATACATATTTACATTTATGGATTGTTCTAGGGCTGCTCCTTGAAAAATTGAGATGTGTATATGAATTTTGAATAATACTCCAAGAGAGTGATAGGTTTTTCAAGTGAATAATAATTTTAGGGGTGATTTGTACATAGAGGTGACTCTTTGTTAATTTCCCACTATGACCAACCCATGAAAAGTTTCCAGGTTGACATATTGAAGACTTTTCAATTTTAAAAATATTCATTGAGGGCCCCTGCACATTGTTGACAAGAAGTGACACCTATAATAAATGGCACTATCCAGGTTTATTGGTACTGTCCTGAAAGTGAAAAACAAGGATATGATGTATGGAGAATGTCTATTGAGGATTCTAAAGGTATTCTTGTATAGGAAAACCTGATATGGAGTACATATGTTAGGCAGATAAAGGTGGTTAAAACAGTAGATGGGTATACTAATAAATGGAAAGTGTGCTCAAAAGTCAAATATATGTGTGCTTTCTATGTATGTCAAAGTTGTTGTTGCCAAAGTGCCAAAGAAGAAATTTAGGTATCTGCACCATGATCCTTATCATGTATGTTCTTTGAGACAACTTCTTGTTGCCTTGTCATGATCCTCATTGTTATATCTTTATGTACTATGTCTCAATGTTATGATGAATTCAATGTTACATCTTACTATGTTACAAATGATCATACCTTGCCTATATCTTGAGCCCTCATGAGGAAAAATACCTTTGGTGCATGCTACCATTTTTTTTTGTCTTTGTACAATGTATTATTTGATCATATACTTATTATGTTCTATTGTTATATCCAATCTTTTGGTTTTGAGATGTGAGAGTCACAAGTTCACCCAAATTCTCAAAAGAGGGCATGTATGCTACACACTTTATTCAATGTTTCAGAATTGGAGGCATGTCCCCAAACAACAAGGCTCCAAATTCAATTCCAGATATTCATTACCCTATGAATTAGTGACCCAATAACTTAGATTCTTTCTTGGATGTGGGGGCTCGTTGCAAGATGACACAAAATAGTTCCATCAACACTTCATTTGTTACCTCCTTCGATGATATGACAGACTTGTGGGACTTCCATTGTATATCAAGGACAAGGGAGGATTCATATTTTTTAGATTTTTTATGAGTTTTATTTTTGTACTCACCCATGCTTGTACAATAAAGGTAAAGTGGTTTTGCAGGTTACGAGACTTAATGACTCAATGATTAAGAGACTTAGATCAAGGTAACAATCGTATTATTTTATACATCATTTTATGTTCTACTTCGAAGTAGATGCTTATACCAACTACTTTGTGGCTAAGCACACACCTCTAAGTGTGGCAAAATTTATACATTCAAAAGAGGCCACTTGCCCTTTATTTTCCATTATCTTAATTGTTTTGGTCACATTCATCTATGTATGGATGATTGGTCTAAATTAGGCATTATTGAACTATTATGATAACTTCTTGAAGCTCTTGTTTCTTGTTTGGCACATCCCGATGCAAACCCCCTTTCACTTTGACCCTTTCCAGGGCCATGTCAAGAGTGTTTATGTGGCCCTCACACCTGTCAGGATTGTTCATACCAAGGTGGATGCATTTAACCCTTCCATATTTTTCACTCCTAGTTGTTGGGGGCTGAATTGACATCAAATATCTATAAATAGACAAGTGTGATAGCTCATTTGATCATCTAACACATACATGTAATAATGAGAACATATTGGATATGTGCATGGCATACAATTTTTATGTTCTGCTTTTTCTATTTCTTATATGTTTTATTCCAATTTGTAGGGTTTGACTATTAAAGGGCTAATTAGTTCACACTAGCCACCCCAACCCTAACATGGAACCCCAAACAAAACCTTATCCATTTTAGGGATATGCAGTTATCGCATCACACATAATTGGGGCAAGGAAGCGAAAGAGCAGAATCAGACAAAGAGACCTAAAATATCATATATCACTTGACAATCCTTAACCGTGAGCATTTGTATAATCCTAGTAGCCTATCAAGTGCATTTTTACAGTCCTAGTAGTAATTATTCCAGGCCAGTTTAACATTTTGATGCGATAGTTGTGATAGTTGGCATGGGCACATGGAAATATTCATATCACAACAATTGGTTTAGAAATGACTGAAAACCCCTTGTGGCAAAGCCTAAACAATCTAAAAAGCTTATATTCCTCTTTATACCTAATTGTTTATTTAATTAAGCATTATTTGTCACAATTTTATGTGTTTATTATGCTTAATTAGAGGTAAGCATATGTTATGCATACAATAAGACCAATAAGTAAAAATATGATTTATACTCTAAAATATAGTTCAAATGGTTTTGGGGGATAGTTCCTCTAGCGAGCGAGTGTGACTCTTGATTAGATATATATGTTTAGCCTTTGGGTGTAACTCTTAATTGCAAAAATATTTTAATCTCTCACAATACATATATTTAGATATTCTTACAAAAACATTTTCAACCTCTCAAAATAGAGATATATCTAATGTTTTCTAGTTAAATTATTGTTTTAATTAATGTGACATAGTGATAAAATAAATGTACACTTTTTGAGAGTAACATTAGTTCAACCCATTCATAAAAATATAATATCCCTTAAAATTTAAAAAGAACCCTAGTAATAGGGTTGGTAAAAAAACATATCCAAAGTTGCAGTTTGAACCCTACCAAGGGGTTTACAAATCAAATTGAACTTCAATGGAGTAGCAAAAGAAAACCTGAATACAATGGTGTGGGTGGCATATTCCGAGACGACAAAAGTACCCTTTGTTGGGTTATTGCAAGGCACTTGGAAAGACTTCAAATAACTTCACAAAGGCCAGGGCTCTTTGGAAAGGGCTTAAGATTGTCAGCACTAAGAATTATAATAATTTAGCTATCACAAAGGATTCCAAAATCATTCTTCAAGTCATTCAGACAATTCTTACAAGAACTTGCAATTGTGTACGGTGATAGACAATTGCACTAAAGTGCTTTTAGGGCTCACTCAGATCTCTATTTCTCATATTCGAACAAATGGCAACCAAGTGGTCGGCCATCTCGCTAATATGGCAATTTTGCTTATACTCTCAAAGACAAGCTTTGAAAAAATTGCCTTCACCCCTCATAAATAGAAAACTCAAATCATTGATTGACAATGACATCAAAAAGAACCTCTCAAGCCACCTAAGCCATTTTCACCATTATCAAACATTGGGAGGGATGATAATTGCGTGGAAGATTTGGCATTTATTTGATGTAGTGGGGGTGCAACAAAAGGTCGGTGTGAAGGCCTATGAAGCCCACCATCCGCCCCTGCCTCTCCCATTTTTGGCAAACAGAGGATGGAATGGCAACCTCTCTAGGCTTCACGCAAGTATGCTCTCAGATCTTTGGATTCCTATCCTCTTTTTGTTGATTCATGCATGGGTCCCTTTCTACTTCAATCCTTTGAATTTGAAATTCTCTCTTTTTGGGTTTCAAATTTATGTTGATAGTTTTGGTAGATGCCTTCAGTTTTAAAGGACGTCTGAGTTTATTCCTTGCAAGGAGGATTTTTGGGTGGTGGAATTTTGGAATGCTTTCTCATTTTTGTGGATGAAATTTTGGTTAATTTCTTGCTATAGTTCTTCAAATTTGGAAATTTCTCTACACGGACTTCGAATACTTTTAGATAGCTTCTCTAGATGTTTTTCTTTTTGGGTCTCTAGCATTCCCTATGTCATTAGTTTCCCTAGGTGGTCAAGATGGTTTTAGATTTGCATTAATGAGTGAAGAATGCTCTTAGATTTTGCTCTGGACTCTGATCCATAACGCTCTTATTTTTTTAATTTCCTCTCTCTGCTCTATTAACATACCGCTAAGCACTTTTTGTTGTCATTTTTTGCCCAAGACTCTTGATTTTGAAGAAATAGTAGCCAAAAATTATGATTTTGATTGTGTAAGGCCTTCAAGTAAGACCAAACAGAGCTTCAGTAAGGAGTCTCCATTAAGACTATAAAGGAGATGAATAGGGGCATGATTCAGCATTACTCCCTGAATGATGTCCACACTTATTTTGTGGGTCTGGTAAACAATTTGAAGCTTAGGAAGTTGCTCAATGTTGGGGTATTGTTGGATAAAACCACTTGAATCACCACATAAAAAGCTTTGAGCTTATGGAACCCTGCCTTGGTGGAAGGAATCAAAGATGAGAAACTTCTTAAGTGGATTGCCAACAATCTTTTTTGGCATTGCTTGTAGCAAGAATGGGTGAAGAGGCCTTTGTTGATTGTATCCCCTCCAGATCATGAAAGACCCTGAACAATCCACTCCTAGACTCGACACTTTGAAAGTAGCACAATTGATTGGAGTGCAGATGGTGTTTTTTGGGGCTAGTAACATGCACATCATTCATGAGGACGTGGATTACTTTGGTTTGAGTCTCAAGAATTGTCTTGATCAGGGGTGGATCCTTCTTAAAGAAATGGGAGTTGATAAGATCTTTAAAGAGCAGAAATTGGACGCAATATGTAACAAGC
Organism: Torreya grandis; assembly: GCA_037957365.1. Classification (NCBI taxonomy): domain Eukaryota; kingdom Viridiplantae; phylum Streptophyta; class Pinopsida; order Cupressales; family Taxaceae; genus Torreya; species Torreya grandis. The sequence continues at coordinate 116,919 of JARHVA010008097.1, forward strand.
TAGAGATAAACACCTACATTTATTGTTTCATAGCTAGCAAAATCCTTTGTTGCTCTGATGGTTGAAGAAGAAGAAAGGGAGAGAAACCCAAATGTAATGCTTTTTTATTCCAGTGATAATAATTCTACCTAGTTTAGTGTCGTTAGTTTTCATTAATAATATTGTTTTCTTTGGTTGTAAAGTTTTTAGTCTTTTGCTTCGATTTCTACCACACATAGAACCTTCGATAGAAGGTGGCACACTGTTACTATCTTTTATACTTGATTTTTTCAAAGATTTTGATCGTTATTATGATAAATGGGTTTAGCCCCTTTTTTTTCATTTATTAAAAAAATATTTCAAATAAAAAAATTAATAATTAATATTACTTTTGAAAAATATAGGAAAAAATTTAAATAAATTTTTTAATAATTAATATCAATGTTTAAAAATTAATAATTAATATCATTCAATAATTATAAACTTAACATATGATTGACATTTTTTTATTTTATTTTTTATTAATCAATTTCACTTTAAAAATAGTTATTTTTATTAATTATTTATTCTTTTTATTTCCCACCTCCACCTCCACCTCCATTAAATGATAAAAATGAAAATAAAATTTAAATAACATTTTAAATACCACAACATATTTAACATTTAAAATCTTATATTATTAAGCTTACTAATGGAGACCAAACATTTTAATATCTCATAAGTCATTAATAAATAACTCTTATAATAAAGTTTCATGGGTACAAAGAAAACCCTGACAAAGTTGGGGCATATGTTTGAGTTACTAATAAGGCATTAACGAGCATTAACCCTTATAAGATAAATAAATCATATTGAAATTTAATGGAATTTTAAAAAAATACGACGAAGTATGAAAAGCAAGGAGTTCTAATTTTTCATCAACCTAAAATCATAATTGCTTATTGTGTGGGTTAAGAGAACGCCAATCAAAATAAATGTTTGAGCTTTATTTTTTAAATGAAAGATTAATCGAATATGAAAATAAAAGATAAATATATTTTTAATGTATATTTGGAAAAATAAATATTAATATCTAATAAAATATTTTTAAAAAGTCTCTTATTAATGGTTTTGGTGTTCGTTTATCAATTTTGTATAAGGAGGAATGTTCGGTATAGATTTCTCTAGAGTACTTTATATCAAATTTTGGAAGAGTGACTAGAGGTAATTTGGAGGTGTTGGGGGCGAGTTACATCATTAGAGATTGTTCAGGGCCTCTAATTTAAGCTACTTCCTCGAAGTTGGTGAATAGAAACAACTAAGTAGAAGCAAATGGTTTGGTCTGGGGCCTCGAGGTGGTGGTTCAATATCGTATTGAAAAAGTGATTGTAGAAGGCAATTCGATGGTTCTAATTTTTCAATTCAGAGAGTGCAATTCAAAAACATGGAAAATCCAAAATATCTTAGTTAGAGCTTGGCCAATCTTGGCTTCTCTGGAAGCGTGGAAAGCAAGACAATACTTTCAGGAAGCCAATCGGGTTGCAGATCTCTTTGCAAATCAAGGCATTACACAATCAGATGACATGGTTATAGACGATACTCTTGAGAGGTGGTCAGGGTTAGAAAATTTGGCAAGGGGATTTTAATTAATTTCTTTTGAGTTTACTATGTTCCTCTGGGTGAAATTGTATCCCTTTGTGTTCCCCCAGAAAGTATCACTTTGTTTTAGCTCCTTTGGTGGGTTTGCTCTCCTTGCGTGGCATGATGGAAATGATTTTTGGGGATGGAGTGTCGTGTTTAAGAGGTGGAGAAGGTTTGATACGTGTGATCTTTCATTAATTGGAATGGATAATCATTCTCCGAATCTCTTCTTAATCACCATGTATGCAAGTATTTCGATTAAACAAAGTTGGGGTGTGTGGTTGATAAAGCCCTGGGTTGTGGTTTGTTGTTTGTTTTTTAATCTCGATGGATATGGGTTGGGCAGACGAGCTAGTGGCCATGGAGCCTTTCTTCTTCCTTTACTCTGAGAAAAGGGAGATGGCCTTCTGTAGTGCAGTCCCCAAGGGTAGGTTGAAGATAATATTTTGGACACCCATAGGCTTAATTATCAAATCCATATGAGATGTTGTCAACCTAGATTACGTATAGATGGAAATAGGGACCAATGACAATTCAGAGGTGGCCTTTGTTTTTTTCACTAATCCGTTGAAGGTTTAAGACACAAGGAGCTAGTCAGGGAAGTAGTGGAATCCTTTATGAGGCCAAGTTTCAGGGGGGTTGAACAAGGCACTTGAGGTGGTCGATTTAGAAACTCCTCAAAGGCTCTCCCCTTCTAGTACTAAAACAAGGGGTTTGGTGTCCCTAAGAACCTTCAAAGAGCTACAAGAGCGATTTTTCACTTTGGTTTCCTTTTTTGAACAAATGCAAGGTTTCATGCAAGTTGGTACTTCTATTCATGGTAAGTTCTTTCCTTCTCTCAACCTGGATGCTCTTAAACCTCCTCTATCATCTCTTAGCCCCCTATTGGAAAACTAAATAGTAGAAAAAACCACTGTGACAACAAATTATCTAGTCAAAGTTTGTAGGGTGGAAGGGCAAAAAAAGTTAGGAAAGCGAAAATTGAGAGACACTACGTTGATGGCAAGACAAGAAGGGGTTTTTGAAGGGCATGGAAAAAAAACCATGAAGAACAATATTGGGACCTATTGGAAGTGTGGGAAGGGATGGAAGAATGGCAATATGCACGGGGCAATCTCTTTTGGAGAACAGTTTGAGAAAGGTGGCAGGAGCAAAGGTGAAGGTGGTGATAGTTGCAGACGATTGGGTGGAGATTTTTTGAGGCTCCCAATGGTCGCAGACAGGTTAGTGTGCACAGCTCTATAGGTGACGCAATAAAAAGGGACGTTTGCCTGGCAACTAGCAGTGAACAAATGGGAAGTGTGCATGTTGGTGATGTTTTCGAGTGAGATGGTTGAGGAGGTGAAAGTGATGGAGACAATGGAGGTGGAAAAATGATGGGGACAGCGGATGTGAACGTTGAGGTAGTATTTGGGGTCAACATTGGAGAGATGTTGTTCTCCCCTTTTGCTTTTGTCTTCATTAACGTGGACTCTAGTGAGAATAACGAGGTGGATGGGTCTTTGCGACTCATTCCTTGTCCATTTTTTTTTTCATCTAGTAATTGGCCCATATGGGAGTCCTTTCCTTCTAGGTATCTAGTGGCCTTGTTTTATCCAGGTAGTAATAGGGTAAGCTCTTGTTTTGACAAGTACTGTTATTGGCTTATGACTCTTACATGTCTACTTAGTCGCGGATGTTTCCAACAATCATTCATGTTTTTGTGATCTTTCATATCTAATATAGGGGAAGGTGACCTTAAACCCTCAATGACTTATCAAAAAAAGAATTGAAAAAAAAATCCTAAAATCTCCTTCAAATAAAAGGTAAGCGACTTTACATTTAATTTAATTACCTTAATATATATTTGGTCAACTTGAGCAGGTTAATAGTAAAGGTAAGCATTTTTTTTTAGGAGATCGTATATTTAAATCCAAAGGGTAATGTTGTATATTTCATTTAATGAATATAAAAGGTAAATAGAAAAATAATCCCCTTGTAGATTTCCAAAAGAGTCTCATATATCATACACCAAATTAGTGTCTAACTTTAAAGAAATCTAAAAAACAACCTATACAATTATTTAATTTTGCATAAAATTTTAATAAATTTTTAAATAACGATAGGGCTAGACTTTAGTCACTACCTTTCAAAAACAAAGTAAAAGCCTTCAAAAATTCACTAGTCGGAGATATAATAAAATCCAATACGCAAAAAGTTAAAATAATCCACTATTTTAAGTATGGTTCAATCCTTTTTTCAAAATTTAAATGGGTGTAATGCTTCACAACAATAGCAAATGAGACCTCCCTGATTGACTACATATGTGGCATTGGAAACAACACCCCCATCTTACAATCGCTCTATCGCATTGTCATGTATGTTTCATCCCGTAATAGACATGTGTGTACCTATGTGGCATTGGAAACAACACCCCCATCTTCCAATCTCTCTGTCGCATTCTCATGTATGTTTCAATCATGTCCCAAGGATTTTCAACTCAAAATTATTATTATAACTTGTATCATTTTGATTTGATTGGCCTTTATTTCAGTGCAAGGCATTAATGTCTAAGAAGATATTACTCAATTTATCACATTTAATTGGTGGTTGATAAAATAAAATACTGATGACAAAAGGCCAAAATTGGTCAGGACACTGGAGACATATAATGTAAAGTAATGAATAGAGAGTGCAACAGCCTTGACTGGAAACATACAATGTAAAGTAATGAAAGAGAGTGCAACAGCCTTGACTGGAAACATACAATGTAAACTAATGAAAAGAGAGTGCAGCAGCAACTCCAACAAACCCAAAAACTAAAAATAGATATGCATCTGTAACTTATTTGGAGGTTTTGTAAGAATTTTATTTGTAACTTCAAGTCTTCTTGAGATGACTTTCATGACTAGTCATTACAACCATTATTTAATTATATCCACTCATATTTTTGTAATAATCAATGGGTAATGGGATCACTTAACACATAAATACCATATACATTTATTAGTAGGAGGTGAAACGATGAATGTAAAGGTTTTCACTCTAATTTATTTTCCTTTTGGCAAAGCTTTTGCAACATGTAATGTTTTATAAGCCACACTAGTCTCACAATTCTTGTCAATGTCATATTAACTCAATCATGTATTTGTGAGATGTTCAAAAGCATGAAGCATTGAGACTTGCTAGGAGGGGTGATGAATGTAATCCATTGATCAAGAGGTTTCCCTCCAGTTTATGTCCTTATTGGCAAAGCTTTTAGAGCATGCAGTGCTTTATAAGTCACATTTGTCTCACAATTCTTGTCAATGTAGGATTAACCCAGTCATATATTTGTGTGATGTTCACAAGTGTGAAGCATTGAGACTTCCTAAGAGGTACGATGAATGTAATCCATCAATTTAAGATTTTCACTCTAGTTTATTTCCCTATTGGGAAAGCTTTTGAAGCATGTAATGATTTATAAGTCACATTTGTCACCTAGTGCTTGTCACTGTAAGATTAACCCAATCATGTATTTGTGTGACATTCACAAGTGTGAAGCATCAGAGTTTTAAAGTCACCCATTCCACTACCAATCCAGCTCAAACACACTTTAGCCATGGAGTTTTCCCAACAATCAAGGACCCTTAGCTTCTTACCCCATTTGCAAAGCCTTTAACAACTATCGGACTTTGCACTTGACACTACCTAAAATAGAGGGCACAAAAAATAAAAGATTTGATAAGATCCACCCTCAATTGATGTAAAAAAAACAAACATCAAGAATAGACTCCCTTCTTCCCCTAAAAAGAAAGAAAGAATAAGAAATTATAATAATATCCATAGATAATCAAAAGTAGGTCAATGGGATTCAAGGATACAATCGTTAGCAATATAAAGTTCAAGGAAAGATCATCTAAAATGCCAAACAAAGGAATACAAGTACATAAGACAAAGTAATGCAATGTACCACTAACAAAGGTGGTAATAGAACCAATACAAATAGCAATGATAGACATACAAGAGCCCCCAAAAACATGTGTCGATGAAAATTGGAAGACCTCATCAAAAATCTTTCTCTGTCCTTGAAGTGGACAAGCCCTTTGACCCATCATCAATCACTGTAAAAATATTTGATAGTGCCTCCTCAGAGAATACCCAATGTCAAAGAGCCTAGGTTGGGAGACCCTAGAGGGAAGCAAACCGCTTCCTCTAAAATCCCCCCTAACATCCAAGGTCGATGTACTTCCCATAACACAAAGAAACTCGTAATGTTAGCCTACCTCTATGATTTGGGGGGCAATTGGTAAGTAGTGGATCCATATTGCCAAAAAGTTCCAGAACAATGTTAAGTCCCCTAAGGCCCTGACTCTGTGGATGTAGAAAGTAAACACGAAGTAGTCTCAAGGTGTAGTGGTGGAATGGCAAATTCAACTCGGGTGATGCGGAGAGGAATTGTCCGCTTGCGATGGATCATGTGTTGTAACATGAGAGCCTAGACCCTCTCAATAGCCCAGTCAACAACCCCCAAGCTAGGTCTCCACACCTTTGAACCATATGAAACGGTAGATTTGATGATAGCATCAAAAAGACATAACTTCGAAGAGATGTCCTAGAAGTGGATCTGAAAACACTAACATTCTAAAACAAAAAGAAAGACATACCCATCACAAAGGCGCAAATGAGACGCAGACTTCATGCTAAAACATGGACCAAAAAATTGGACCTCAAATAGTGTAGGTTGATGTGATCTCTAAAAGTTCCCCTTTGTATAAAAATTTGAATCTGGAGAAAGCCCTTAGAGATAACGAAGATCATGACCTTATCTTTACTATGGTTGACCACAAGTTGTTAGAGTTCACAAAAACGAACAAGGGCATCAAGTTGTTGTAAGCCCTCGAACGAGTGTGAGAGGAGGACATCATCATCAGAGAAAGGAACGATGGCTATAAGCACCTACAAAGAATTTTATTGAGCTATAATAAAATTATTTATTGGACCCCTGCTTGATTCTATTGACTAGGCAAAACAATTCTACGTCAACTGTAACTTTTTTGCCATTATCTCTCCTTATTGCATGATATGAAGATTAGCTTGAACAATACCTGAATGTAAAGCACAATGTACCATCCTACATAAATTAATTCAGACGTGTACTCGTTAAGAACAATGGAATTACAAATTCAGACGTGTAATCATCAAGAAAAATGGAATTACAAATTATAGTCCTAATATTTGAAACAATTTTTTGCTCGAAAATCGTTCTAAACTGTGGCTTGAAAGTAAGCACGTCTCTTATCACTTAACATACAAATTCATGAGCTTATGCAAAAATAGTACAGCAATAAAAATTTCTCTAACATTCAGCCACAAATCTAAAACAGTGCCTTGATTTCATGGTCATAAATACATATCCATTTTATACCAGAAATATGTCCACTGGAGCAGTAAATGGCTTACAAATCATATATCTTCAAATTTCTCTGCCAAATCTCCATAAACAGTTTCTTCTTTACGAGCCATGTTTCCTTTACGATCTCGCACATTAGGGGAACTACCAACATCTCTTTCAAATGGATCGTGATTTCCCCCATTTTCAGGATACCTAAAACTTTGAAAGAAATCACGAGCCATCTCTTCAGCTGCATTTATAAATGTATCCAAGCCTCCATCCAGGTCCCATTGAAATCTTTCAAAGTTGCCATTGGGTTCCAATTCACCCAGCTTGTCACCTAGAGGGTTTGAGACTATAGAAGAATCTCTTGACACAACATCTTCTGTGTATTCAGTATTGGATTCCACCAGTTCAGCAGACCTGTGATCAGCTCAAGCAGAAAAAAATAATAATTTACCAGAACATAGTCCAACATCATTCAAATTGCGAAGTCGTTTTCAAGCCAAAACACCACAATACAATATGTTCTCTTTCCAAAAGTATCAACTATAAAATTTCTTGCTAGTTAGAACTTTATAGTGTGAATCCTAAGTCAAAGTGCGCTGCACACATCTACTACCGCCTCAAAGCACATACCATGAAAGCTATCCAATAGGAAGCCCTCAAAAAATAGTTAAGAACTCCAACTGTAAGTAAATAACTCTGGAAATAGAGCTCATTAGACCGAGATGGAACATCCTGGATACTGCTTTATTTTGCTCTCTCTAATACTTAATATGCTAGCACAAACAATTCTTTTCAAAACCTAGCTTAAACTGTGAACCTCCAAAATTTTGTCATAACCACCTACCCTGCCAGGTGCTTGGCTACAGATCCTTTAAACTTGGAACCCAGTTTGCTACCAGAACTAGACATTGTGCACTGTGCAGCAACCCCAACAGTTATCAAATGCAATAAGATGAGTGAACCAGATAAAAGACATAGTGCTACAAGATGAAGGCATATTAAACAGAATGTGAATAATGACATTAGAAATTAACTCAACTCATAGTTTCTAATAAGATGTGGGCCGATTGGTTAAATGGGTTGGCTGTTTCTAGCTGCTCTCAGATTCAATTCTTGCAGGCATCATGTTAAATGGATATGTGGCCAATTGTGGCAGATTGTAATATAAATTCATAGCTCTGGTCAAAATCGTTTACCCTTAGCAAACAAAGGTAAACTAGATCATAGCAAGGGGTTGTGGCTTTTTTGGTTCATTGTTATGTACACATTCACATTCCAACTAGTGAATATGATTTGATCCTCTAGAGCCGTGAGAAATACTTAAAGAAACAGCATAGTTACACTGTTTTAATGAATCTAATCAAATTGTGTAATGTCCATCTTGTCACCAAATTAAATGAAACTGGAAATTGCGGCAAACCCTAACTGAAAATTTTAGAATTCTGAAAATAGCTTTTTATGCACTAAAATGAATTTCCAACCTTCAATAAATTCTCATAAAAATTGCATAATTGCAATATATCATTTGACACCAAAAGTCTGATTTTTCACATCAAATTCAGACCTGAAAATTCTTGGAAATTATTATCATTGGTAACTAGTGAAAATGATTTGATCCTCTAGAGCCGTGAGAAATACTTAAAGAAACAGCATAGTTACACTGTTTTAATGAATCTAATCAAATTGTGTAATGTCCATCTTGGCACCAAATTAAATGAAAATGGAAATTGCGGCAAACCCTAACTGAAAATTTTAGAATTCTGAAAATAGCTTTTCATGCACTAAAATGAATTTCCAACCTTCAATAAATTCTCATAAAAATTGCATAATTGCAATATATCATTTGACACCAAAAGTCTGATTTTTCACATCAAATTCAGGCCTGAAAATTCTTGGAAATTATTATCAAACCAATGACAAAAGACCCTGAATTTTCCATCCACAAAACAATGCTAAAACTGTTGGGCAAGCTTCCCAAGCAAGTCGCCACACTCTAGGTAGCTGGAAATGGCTACCTTGACCCTCAAATGGCTGGTCCACTGCTGCGTCCACTTTCCAAGGCTGCCAACTAGTTCGTCCCACTCCCAAGGCTGCCCAAACTGATTTGATCCACTTCACAACTGCCCCAACTGATTCGCCCACCTCCTAGGGCTGTCCAACCGATCTCTGTCCACGCATGATCTCTAAATAAAATCATCAGCTGAGTATTGAGGGTTTTCGTAAATACTTGAAGCCAATGAGGGTTTCAGTCCCCAAGCGCTGATTGTGCGAGTAAACGTGCTTAGCATCAAATGAATAAATTGATAGATGATAGATGCCAAAAATAGACCTCTCCACCTTCTTTTATACCTTTTCCCATTCAAACTTCAAACTTACTTTATTTTAATAACAAAATATAAGTTGCCGACATTACCTTTTGGCCACTTAGTCATATTATTAAGTTCACTTTAAAGTATTTAAGAATATTTTTTATTTTAACAATAATATTATTATTAAATTGCCCAAAAGATTAGAAATGACCAGACCCAACTTAAATAATATTATTAATTATTTTAATATAGAAAAAGGGGCATTACAGTACGTTCTTCCCAAAATTGCTTGCCCTCAAGCAATTGTAACCTCTTATGCTCAAGTATCACTATGCCAAAGTGATGAGTCATGTTGTAGTGCTCGTAGAGTCTAGACCCTACACCTCTCAAATGAGGTAGCTCCTGCCAGAAAACATAGTGTGATATATCCCCAATGGATGATGAATGCAATTCATCCTCAAGTTGATCCTCCAAAATTTGTTGATACTTGAAGGCATCCACAAACTCCTATAAAACTGAAAGCTGCCATATGTTCTCCCCATTGTGTAGTTGTTATCCCACTTGGATCCTCCCATGCAATGAAGGATCTGGAATACCAAACCTTCGAGTCCCATTGGATCCTTCCATGATTTGGCAAGCTCCCAATATATGGTGAAAATCAGGTTGTGGATAGGCTAGGGGCAAGTTACGATAGCCACAAATCACTTGGAATTTCATCCACATCAGGGTTGTTATGTCTGACTTGTTTGTTCTCTTCCGCTGGAATCTTCTAACTATATCATCCAATGATAGAATCCCCTTAAGGTCGGCAAACTCGCAGCTGTTCATGACTACTAACAACAGTCCTAAGCCTGATTTGTTTTTTAAACCCTGCCACATGACAATGGTATAACAGCTACCAAACTGATATTTTATTGGAGACAAAACTATGAGCAATGTTGAAGTTGATAGCCACCATATAAGGACTGAAAATTTGAGATCAATAGATCTAAAATTTGAAGCCACAAACATGTACCTGAAATAGAGTTGTGCTAACATTCTCATATTGTGAATTAATATGAGAGTGCTTACCATAATGACAACAAATATAAATGGCATGGTATGAAACAACCACCCTGAAATATGAATTTTCTTTTTATACCTTGGACTGGAATCCAATTGTTTCTCTTTTTTTTTTGATTTAGAAGTAAAAGCTTTTGAGAGATTTGCAATGACACAACCATCCTTGTAATTCAGAATTTCATAATTAGTGGCATCAACTGAAACATTCTCTTTGCTTGCATGTTCATCACTATAGTTACTCTTACTCTCATACAGCAACTACTCAATTTTTGCAATGTTTGGAAGATTGATAGGTGCTTCTAGGCTGAAACATCCTCAATTTCGAATACTCGCCATTCAACCTTTAATGCACGTTCTTCCTTTACATTGTTGAAACAAACATTTTTTTTAATCAAAAGTCATACATGTTTCTATTGAAGACCCTACCCTTTCCACTTGCATGGTGGATTCCTTTATAGGCTGCTCACTAACTTCTTTTGCATCTGAATTTTCTTGCTTCCTGATTCTCCTTGGGATTCTTTTAAGGTTTTTACTTTCCATCCTTCATCCCTTTATCTGACCACACTTCCTTATGGTGCCCTTTCCCCCACTATGTCTCTATCAACTCCATAAAGTCTGTAAAAGAGATTTCTGTTTGAATCTCTTCTAGAAGAGTTTTGTATGAATCAAAACTAGCCAAATGCCCTTATGTAGTAACCCAATGGCATGAAGAAAACCTATACAAATAACTCAACCCCACAGTTGGTAAGAAGTCAGGGTCTAATATCACTATAATGTTCCTCTTGGATTGAAACTGAAAATTGCAGTAAATCCTAACTGAAAATTTCAGAATTCTGAAAATAGATATTTATGCACTAAAATGAATTTCCAACCTTCAATAAATTCTCATAAAAATTACATAATTGCAATATATCAGTTGACACCAAAAGTGTGATTTTTCACATCAAATTCAGACCTAAAAATTATTAGAAATTATTATCAAACCAATGACAGAAGAACTTGAATTTCCGTCCACAAAACGCTAAAACTGCTAGGCAAGCTTCCCAAGCAAGTCGCCACACTCCAGGGGCTGGAAATGGGAACGCTAACCCCCAAATGGCTTATCCACTGCTACATCCCACTTTCTAAGGCTGCCAACTTGTTCGCCCCACTCGCAAGACTGCCCAAACTAGTTTGATCCCCGTCACAACTGCCCCAACTAACTCACCCACCTCCTAGGGCTGTCCAATTGATCTTTGTCCAAGTGTGATCTCTAAATAAGATCACCAACGGAGTATTGAGGGTTTCCATCCTTGAATACTTGAAACCAATGAGGGTTTTCATCCCCAAGAGCTAATTGTGCAAGCAAATGTGCTTAACATCAAATGAATCAATTGATAGATGATAGATAGATATCAAAAATAGACCTCTCCACCTTCTTTTATACCTTTTCCCACTCAAACTCCAAACTTACTTTATTTTAATAATAAAACATAAGTTGCCAACATTACTTTTTAACCACTTAGTCATATTAAGTTTACTTAAAAGTATTTAAGAATACTTTTTATTTTAATAATAATATAAGTTGCCCAAAAGTTAGAAATGATTGGGCCCAACTTAAATAATATCATTAATTATTTTAATCTAGAAAAGGGGACATTACAAATTGATATTTGACCATCTAGTTAACATTGTCATAGAGTTTAGACTTGTGAGGTGGGAATCCAATAAATGCTCATGGTAATATCTACTCTCTGTATTCTAGGTCACTATTGGAATATCAATTGAGACGATAAATCCACAGTTGAATTAAAGGTATCTTTGATAGCCTTGATATCTTTACATTTTTTCAGTGTATATTTCACTATATTATTAGGATTTTGGTTTTAACCTAGTAGGGTATTCCAATAGAAACATGCCTTTTAAATTCTAGCTTCGCACAAATACTTTACCAAACTTTTAAAACGGCTCCTCAGCTGAATAAGTCAACTAAATTTCTTGGATTGGGTCCTCAAACTTTGGCTCTTGCGTTAGACCATCAAGTATAAACTATAGGTATCCCCTAAGTCACAAGGTTCGTTGAATTTTCCTTTAAAAAATCAGAATTCGACGAATCTAATGTCACGACAAAAAATTCGGTCAAATACACCTTGTTCGACAAATTCAATGTTGTGCAAGAGACCTAAAATTAGTCTGTGCGAGAAAAAGACAACGGAAAACACCCCTAAGCCCGAGAAGAAAATATAGGGTTCGGGGTATTAAAAAACAACGATTTTCATTCAAATCCATGCAAAAAAAATTGTGGCTCGATTGCAAGTTGTTTGTTTGAAAGGAGGAACTGAGGAGGAGCCTTATCCGAGTTTTAGACCTGTTAATAGTTTACACAGTTCGGCCATGGTTGTTGCGCACGAGGACTTCGGTGGACCAAGTCGTCGCTGCTGCAACCCTATGCGTGAGGACTTTGGAGGTCTGTGTGGCAACTTAGAATGGCTCCGCAAACTATAGAATACCCTGCATGCAGGATCTTTTTTTTATGGCTTTTGATTTAAAAAACATTAACTCTAGTCTTAGGGTTTATTTATTTTTTAATTTGTTTTATTTTTTTTCCTTATATATTTTTTTATATAAGTTTTATTTATTTTTTAAGTTTTTATTTTGTTTATAATTTGTTTTTAGTTTATTTTCATTTTGTTTCGTTTTTATTTATTTTTAACTATTTTTATTTCATATTTGTTTTTCATAATTTTTGTTCTGTTTTTCTTTAATTTTTATTTTTATTTTATTTTTTGAATTTACTTATTATTTTTTTTTCATTTATTTTTATATATAATAAAATTATTTTAATTTTTTAATTTAATATCCATTTTATTTTTATTTTTATTTTTTTTAGAAAATATATTTTATTTAAATTTATTTATATATATTATAATTTTTTATTTTTATTACTATTTATTATTTATATCTTTTATGTTTTTCTATGGTTCGAATTTAATGGCGAATTTTTTTCAAACTTTATCAATTGGTGAACTTGAACCAAATTTTATCTTCGTCGAACTCAAACTCGAACCTTGTGACTTAGGGTATCCCTAAATCATATTCTTTAACCGCAAAGAATCTTTTGAAATAAGTCAAAAGTATATGAAGAAGCTTATATGGCAAAAGATTTATCAAATATCGCATTGTACAATGACACACTAGAACCAGAATAGTGTACCCAAGCATTCCTATCAGCTCTTTCTGGCAATAACATTTGTAAAGATATGTGCGATCTTTCATATGATAATCTAACAGGTATAGCAATTTCCAGAGAGAAGATTAGCTCCATCTTCAATAGGCCAGAACTTCGCAACATAGCAGAAGAGAAATGAGCAGATTTGCATTCCTATGCCACTTTATAGGGGCAACCTCCTAAAATAATAGCTCAATACCAAAACACAAGATGCTTATTAAATGACAATAGGAGCCGCTAGATTCGAATTGTCTATTAACTTACATAATTAACTATTATGACTGATCCTAACCAAGTTCGGGTTATCCACATCTCAAAGAGAATCTTCTGTTATTATGAGAATTAGGACTCGTCTATAGCTGGTCTTTGTATGAGAGGTAGTCACCAACCATGCCACGGGTACCTTTTGAGGATCCAGCAAGGTATGCATCTGCTATATTTTTTGCCAAGTAGCAGACCACTCATTGTGGGCTTCTTGACTCCACCAGGATCCATTGATGGAATGGAGCTGAGATAATCCATTATTGTTCCATTTGTCTAGAAAGGGCACCATTAGCAAAATAATCTTTTTCCTCTTGGTAGACGATTTCATGGTCATAGTGCAACATCTTAGGAATTCATATCCATTAATCTTCGAAAGACAATCTTGGTTTGTCTAAACCTTGAAATGCCATAGATATTTCGATGCTATACCTGACAAGGGTTGTATGTACACATGCTTTGAACCTCGGGGCATGCATATATTGAGGTCCAATTTGTCCAAACCTAACCAGCTATAGCATCTCAAAGAACACCATCTGTTTCAACTGAGAATTAGGACTCGGGTCTATCTGTTTGACTATTAAATTTTTTTAAGTGATATCAGAGCAGCAACGTGAATCTAGCCTTATAATTTTGGGTAGACATCATTTTATCTGCATTCAAATTTATTAGCATTTTGATTTTGAAGCCAATTTTAACTGAACCACATTCTACTGTTAGTTTTGTTCAGTCAGGTCTTTAGCATTATTAGTCTCTTCTGGGCCAACTATCTTCCCAACTGTTAGGGCTTTATGCCATTTGGATTGAAGTCCTAACCCAGTGCCTTAACTTGGGGTCTGAAACCTGAAGTCCGAACCCTGACCCTTTATTTGAAACCTTAGTTTTCCAACTGCAACCTGTTAAAACCTTAATTCCCAACTCTGGCGACCTGGGTTGATTCCGAACCAAAGCAATCCCAATCAGTTGTTCCCCACAAATGGCATGAAATAAGCCTCCAGAAAGGCTGTCAAAAACTAAGTCCCTTCAGTCTCTGAAGAGTTGCAATCTTCCATCCAATCATAAGTGGAAGAAAAGCTGGATTATCGTCAAGGCCTTTGCACAAGTGTTGCTATAATGGGATAATCATGTCAACCAGACTCTCTCATTGCTCAAAAACAGATTCAATTAAAAAATAGGAGACCTCAAGCTCTGGAAGAAGGGCAGAATACTAAAAAGACAAAGCTACAGTAAGACAATTTCCTGTCAAGTACAATGCCACAATCACAATCCCAGTATTTACACAACCAAATATCACAGTTACAACACAATTTCCAATCCATCATCTATAGTGGTATGTCACAAGGAGGAGCACCAAATTCAGGCTTCACTTGCACCAACTTTAGTCCTTGTTTTAACCTGTCAAAGATATGCCTTAATGTAATTTAATTGAACAGGTGCTTTGACGCAGATAAGAAAAATAGAACGGTATTTTGGACTACAATAAACCCTTCTGGATCAACCTGTGGGTTTGACATCATTATATTTGGAACCTGAGCAATATCAGCGGTATTAATAGGTGATCAAAAGGAGGCTGCAAGAAACAATCTACTAATAACAGGAGACTTAGTGGCTAAGTATCTTGAAGTCTACAAGGACTACTTCAGCAACTTGACCAAGCTCCGACAAATTAGATTTATGGTGGAACCATGGTAACAAGGTTCGACAAGTTCGGTAGGTTCAAGAAAGTGAAAGGCTCGCCAAAGTTCAGAATTTCAAAAAGGTTCGAAAAGGTCCAAAGCTATATAACATAAGCATTATGCATAACCATAGAAATAGAATATGAAAATAATATGTAAGATTTAAATGCCCAATGTTCACAATAATACAAAATTTGATACATCACACTATCACACAATATTTAGAGAGTGGCTCTAGTTCTCAAGTATCCATAGTCTAGAGTCTAGACCCTAGCTCCACATAATCAAATTCATTATCATTAATACAATTAGTGCCACATCTTAATTCAATCATCTGCATTACCACTACCGTATTCACAATGTCCATCATGGTTTTCAAAGCACTCAGGCTGGCAAACAAAGTTTACGTGACAGAGATGAGGGCTGATGTCACAATCAATGGTTGACCTGCTATGGGCAGATTCGGTACAACAGGTTTGGCTTTCTTAAAAAAATTGAGGTTTGGCAGAGATCCTCGAGGTTGGGTCGAACCTTGTTACCATGGGTGGAGCACACACTTCAACATCAGAGACTGGCAACATGAGAAGAGGTTATGTAAGAAGCTAATGAAGTTTAGAACCATATATTGGAGGATTGCGGGAGTTGATTCAATGCAAAGTAAAAATTCAGCCTTCAACATATAAACATTTATTAAGGAGAACATCCAGCTAGCTAGAAGCATTGGGGCTAATTGACTAGTCAAAACTCTTCAAAGGAGCTACATCAGCCTGCTCATCTTACACAACAACAACATGAGGAATGCAGATCCACAGATGTGTGCTATTTTTGCAACATTTAGTGATCTAAGGTCGACAAGAGTGCTATGTAACATTCATTCATAAATTGAGAATGCAATAACAGAAGTGACTGAGAAGGTGGGGAAGAAGAATCCCTTCCAAAAGGCATTCACGATAAGGAATCTAACACCAACATTGCCACCATCTCCCTTCATGCTCTGGCAGGAATCAACATGCTGCAGACACTTGAGATTCATAGAAAAACAAATGGTGGTCATGTTGATTGACTTAAGCAGTGCCCACAACTTTAATGACAAGCTAGCAGCTTCACTGAATTGCAGGTCATGTTGATTGACTTGGACAGTACCCACAACTTTGATGAGAAGCTAGCAGCTTGACAGAATTCCTTTACTTAACATCCAATTTCCATGTCACAATTGCTAATGCAGGAAGCATCAATTGTGGAAGTAAGTGTTATACCATTATACTTTGTATAGACAATTATCACCTTGCTTCAGCTGTGTGTTATTCCCATAGGAGGCATGGACATTGTCATTGGTGTGCAGCGGCTCAAGGCATTAGGTAGTTGCACCTTGAATTTTCAATAATTGTTTCGTTGATTTAACATGGCAAAAAAATATCAAGTCAATGGTCTTCACAGCCCTCCCAATCAAGTAACATATTCCCATCTATTAAGAGGAGTCCTTGTGAAGTTGTGTAGATCTTTTCTTTGACAGCCCAGTACGACCCCCACATAGTCTACAGGACATAACTCAACATGAGGTCTTCTAGGCCATCCCTGTAGGTTTTCCTCCTATATGTGAGAAAGACCATGCCATTGAGTTGGTTCGTAGGAGCCTGCCTCCCAATAAGAGGCAATATTGTCATTCATATGAACAAAGGAGAAAACAACTCGAAAAAATGGTCAGTCACACAAGAAGATGCTTCTTGTAGGTTGTGCACCAACTACATAGAATTGAATGATATATCACACTCGAAGATAAGTTCTCTATCCCTTGATGAATTGCATGGAGCAGCCTTTTCAACACATTAGACTTTCATTCAAGGTATCAAGGAGGAGGATGTGCACAAAACAACCTTTAAAGGTCAACAAGGCCATTATGAGTTCATTGTCATGCAGCATGCCATTCGAGCTCACTAATGCCATATCTAATTTTGAAAACCTCTTGAATTCAATCTTCAAACAACTACTTAGGTTATTTGTGCTAGTCTCCTTTGACAACATCCCCATCTATAATTTGGCATGAGAGGACTAAGTGTGCTTTTGGGGTGCAGAAGGTCAAGTATATAGGACATGTGGTTTCTGGTGGAATAAAAGGGAATCCTCAAGAAATAAAGGCTATAGCAGACTTGCTAGGACTTCATGTGGTTTATTGACTTGCTAGGACTTGGTAGCATTAAGTAATTGTTAGAATAAAGATTGACTTCGGAAGAACAACAAAATGAATTACTAAAATGTTGAGATATAAATTTTTGCAGTTACCAAGTCCAAAAATTTGGATTCGTTTGGGAGGACAACGAAACCCAAATATCCGGAAATCTTGAAAAAATATGGAAAATATATATATAACAATATGGGCATCACCCGTTCATGGGCTAAGACTAATGAGATTAGATAGATCTTCAGTATAACAGCAAGCACCTCAAGTAGGATGAGCCATGCTCAATTTTGACGAAGCCCCTCAAGGCAATCCAAGAAGCGATGGGCCAGGATGTGTCCTGCGATCCTCTCAAGGAAGATTCATAATTTTGTAGTCTTCATTTGTTCCCTTTGGAACATTAAGCGGAAGTCCTGGCATTGGTCAAAGGTCTAAGGCTTGTGAGAGTTAAAGGACTGGAACGCTTGGAATAGAGGGGGATTCTCAGCTTGTCATGAATGCAATGACAAAAGGCAAGACTCCCAACTAGAAACTCGACTACCTCATCTTCCCTACCCTTGACTACCAGCATCAGTTTACTAGCATTTCCATCTCATAGTTCTTTCAAGAAGCAAACAAAGCAGTAGACCTTCTTGCCAACGTAGGAGCTGATCAAAGGGTGTTTTCAAAAATCGAGAGTTTTCTCCCTTCCAAATGGCAGGGACTAACACTATTCTGCAACAAGACCCGCCACTCTTCAACTAACTGAAGTTGCATCAGCAATTAAAAGTCATTTTTCTTTGTATGCAAATTTTCATTCATCTAAGGTCCCTTCACTAATTTCCCCTCCTAGAATGTCTAATATATAATGCAACATCATTATTGCAGTGTCTTTTGCCTCCGCCATACTCTTCCTCCTTGTGTTGCATGAATGCAGTAATGTGACATGGCCTCTCCTATGTGTGGCAAGTCTGAGTCGACACATTAAGGGAGCTATTTCCAGTCTCTCTCAACTTCTTAGTGTCATTACCTTTTGTCTATTGTCTTTGTTGCACATTCCCCTCCTGCATCTTCATCTCTGGACTCCCTCATCCCCTATGGTTTCAAATGGCATCTGGTGCAGGCTCATCTCATGGGTCAAGAGTAATTGGATGCTTTGTATTGTCAACCTGCCTATGTATCTGATTTTCTCTTGATGGTATGGGTGAAGACTTAGTGCATCATTGAGACGATGGGTGTGGGGACACCTTGAGGATCAAACACACTATCGACACCATTAGGGATGAATTTCCAGGGAAGCTTGCAGTTGTGACCCTTGCCTTCTATGTTTTTTAGTTCATTGTCAAAATTTATTTCCCTCGCTCTTCTCTTCCACAAGTGGCAAAGCTTAAGGTTAAATTTGATCAATCTTCAGGCAAGCTATTGCACCTTCCATTCAGAATAAAGACAAACCCACTTTTTCGTGAGAAGGCCTTGTTGTGTAGCCCCTAGACTAGCGCCCGCCACAACATTAGGCCATTGTTTACTGAGTTGTTGGAAAGAATAATCCATTGGACAACAAAGTACTACTCTGAAACATCGTGCATGTGCCTTTGAGAAACACCTTAAAAAGTTCAAGGCAACTTATCTGCCTACTAAGAAAGGGTAGGCACAGTGAGAGATCATTGAATCCCAATTATAAGGACCAACAATGAATTCAACACAATGCACGTGATTTCATACTTAAACCCTAACCAATTTATGATACATACATAATGGAACAAAGAAGGTTTACACAAAGTTCAATAAACATTCAAAGATCACATATATTCCTTTATCACAAAAATAGTCATTACATTCAGATTGCAAACTGTCTACCATTAGCAACTTGGAAAGCTCCAAAAAGAACAACAATCTTTACCAACTTATCTCTCTTACCTCTAAACGTGGGCTTCCTTCTTGATCTACATGTCTCTTCTCCTTCTATGTTTTCTCCAATCTATGTCCATCCGTCCTCTCCATCCCAAGGGCGAGGGGGTATTAACAAACAAGGTTTACACAAAGTTCAATAAACATTCAAAGATCACATATATTCCTTTATCACAAAAATAGTCGTTACTTTCAGATTGCAAACTGTCTACCATTAGCAACTTGGAAAGCTCCAAAAACAACAACAATCTTTACCAACTTATCTCTCTTACCTCTAAACGTGGGCTTCCTTCTTCTTGATCTACATGTCTCTTCTCCTTCTGTGTGTTCTCCAATCTATGTCCATTCGTCCTCTCCATCCCAAGGGCAAGGGGGTATTAATAGTATTCTTGGACCTCCCCTACTTGCCAGATGTTGCCTCACTAGATCCAGTTGCCCTTCTAAGAGATTCTAGAAGCTCCTTTGAATCATCCCATGTACATTTCCAATGGATCGACCCCTCATCATTTGTGGGCTTCTTTGTATGACCGCCTTCCACCTGTCAACTCTTTATGTGACGCTTTCTTCCTTTGGTCATGCACCCAAGTCTGTGTTTGAACTCTTCTTGTGAACCTATGTGGGGATTCTTCGTCCTTTCTCTTCTTACACGCCACTCTTGCACAACTTCATACTTGGTCTTTACACCAAGTTACTTCTTAATATGCACAACTTTGGGGTCAACATTCCCCCATACTACTTTTGATGTCTACCCTCAAACAACTTCGTGCTTGTGTTACTTGTTGCTTTCTACCTCTCACGCATAGTTAACACTTTCGTTGCTTGTTGCAGCAATTCTTGTTCAAACTTATCCCAGTGCTTAGCCATTGACTTGATTTTTGGTCCCATTTCCTATGCATCCTTTACTAGCCCCTCAATTAAATCTGCCTCCTATAAATGATTCTCATGCTTTTTCATCGTGGCTTTGAACGTCATCTTGTGTTGCCCATATATATTTTGCACGACTTCCTCTTCCATTGCTTGCCTTTAGAATTGCTCAAACAACAACTCCATGTTGATGCACTTTTGTGTCAACCCTACTTTGAATGCATACGCTTCATCAAAATGCTTCGCTTTCTCGATCTTATCCTTCTCCACATATCTGCACGTCAATAATTATTTATGCAATGGCCTACAACCGTTCATATAGTCCAAAACTAAAGCTGGCCAAGGTCAAGATGATGGGAGAAGACTTTGCGACAACCAGGCAAGTGGGACACATTGTCTATACCAAAGAAACTACCTTCTTTAGATAAAAAGCCACAATAGTCTAAGACAAGTAAATGGGGTGACAATTACAAACGCAGCTACCACTCAAACTCAAAGTGCCATGCTCAAAAGAATTTGCTTACACTAGTAGAAATAGAGTGTCATAAAGTTAGGTCCTTTAATGGAATCAATGACACGGATCCAAAAATTGTAATAGCCACCACAAAAGCTACACCAATAACACAAGATGATGAAGCAAAATGCCTATTTCATTCGCATATGTGGGTGCAAAGGCAGCCACTAGATTTTTTGATCGATGGCAATAGTATGAAGATCCTCATCTCTAAAGCAATCGACAAGTGACTGAATTTGCCAACCATGCCTCATCCACAACCTTACAAAATGGGATGGTTCAATTCCTACAACAACAGAGGTATACATGTCACTCTCCAATGCCGCTTCTCATATGTTATCTATCCTTTCCAAGAAGAGTTAGTTTGTATTGTACCACCGATTGATGTTTGTGATGTAATCCTTGGGCATCCATACATATGTAGATAGATGCCCATGTGTGTACATAGCCAATCAGAGGATTGCAGTTGTATGAGTGGACAGTGATAGATATTGGATTCCTGAAGAGAATCAACTGTCCAATCATTTCCCAAGAATATTGTGCCATACAACTATGCATATTCAGCATTCAGAACTTCATCTCCACTGACGCACGACCTCAACCAACAAAGACAGATCAGATTCTAGAAACCATGTATACATTAAACTATTATATGCCAATGTACATAACGCCATAGTAGGTTAGCTTCCACAACAAGCAAAAAGGTTCATGAGGTATTAGCTAAAGATCAAGGTTCCACACTTGTTTCTTGGACTCTTGGACCAAACACAATCAACACTACTGCTTTTCAAGGTGGGGCAATTGATCCAAATAATCACCTAAAAGTGGTTCCAGCAATACCGCCAAACCCATTCTCACAGCATGCGAACATTGCAAATTCCTGTTCCATGATATGCGATATCCCAAAACAACTTATAGAGGTTTGCGGTACCCCCAAGATCACACAACTATTCTATGCCAGTGTACATAATCGTCATAGCAAGTCAACTTCGACAACAAGCAAAATGGTTCACTAGGTATCAGCTAAAGGTCAAGGTTCCACACTTGTTTTGGACCTAACACAATCGAAACTATTGCTTTTCAGGGTGGGGCAATTGACTCAGAGAATCTCCCAAAACCAGTTCAAGTGTTATCACCAAGCCCATTCTCACAACTTGCAATTATTGCAATTCTTGTTCAACAATGTGTGATATCCCATAACAATCTCCAGAGGTTCGCAATACCTCTAAGATCATCACTGTCTCCAACAAATGCCACACACACTTCTACACTGGTGCAGTGTAATCTGTGCACATCAGGGGTGGCGCCACCCATGTGTGCGTCAAACCTTATACAGTATCAACCAGTGGCTTCATCAAGATCCTACACACCTTCAGGCCACACTACGAAGGCCAACTTACACTATGCAGTACTACAAGAGGCCAACTACTTGTTGCCTCCAATCTGATAGACGAAGCATGTAGCACCAAATTGAGTGTTACACTTTTGATGCTGATTAGTGCAATTGTCGAAAGGTAAAAAGTCACACATGGAATTTCAACAATTTCGACTTTCGTAATATTTCTTTATGCCTTTGCGACTTTTTAATATATGTATACACATTTGTAGCTCAAAATAGCAATAAGAATAGAAGATCGACATCCATACATCTTTCTCAAGAGTATGCCACGTACATGATGCACATATTAATAAAAAAAATTGTTGCGGTTCTGTTATCTCTCACTCTCTTGATAATCTGCATTATACTTCACATAGCTTCCACATGAACATACAACATACCTAGATTCTCATTTAACGTGTTGTCCACCGGGTTCCTCCTAGGCCTTGGATCGATCATCCTCCCAAGTTGGCCAAGTCATAGCTACTTCCTCTGCTGCCCCCTCCCAAAGGAAAGCAAGCCCTCAAGACTAGGGGTTGGTCAACATATGAGCGTAAGGTTCCTAGAACTGACAAAATTCCGCTCATGGAAATTATAAATGGGGCTGAACTGATCCTTGTCAGAACTGATGGACATGAATATGAGCACTGCCCTAGCATCAAACGTGATTTTCATCCAATGAGAAAATGATAACTAGCTTGAGTTTTACGCGCGGAGAGCTTGCTTCATGGAAAAAATCTCAAGCCCCACGTCCAGTCCCATGGATTACTCAACCCTACAACACAACCATAAAAAGACACTGGCATCAACTCCCAAATCTCAACATGGAGGCTTGTAAGTATTTCAACTAGGGGGTTCTGTCATGTAGCAATCGGTGCGCTTCTTCCACTGCTCCCTGTTTAGTATGGTTATTCCCTGGTGGCAAAAGTGGTTATTTTAGTTTCTTTTTTTGGCAGAGTTTCTGCTCTTGCCAAATTCTATTTTGGTTTTTGCCCAGCAGATATGATATAACTTCCTCTTTAGTCTATTAGTGCTTTGTTCCTCCTAGTTCTTCTTCCTCTATAGGCTCCTTTAGTTCTCTGATTCCTCTTAGTCCTACTTGTCACCTTTTCTTTTCTAGCTCATTTAATACTCATATGTATGGTACTTTCCAGAGTTTGACTACAAGGGTGAGGCCCCAATAGAATCCCTCATTTTAATTATTAAGAAATATATATTTATGTGCATAATTTTATAGATACGCAGATTTGACAAATTGAAAAAAAATAACCTAATATAATAATACTATACAAAAAATCAAACAATTTAAATATAAAACAATATGTAACTTTTGAAATGCTAACATGTTTGATATTATATACTATATAAAAAATTTAAAATCTTTCCAAACGTTAACCTATACCATAAATACAATAAACACTAATTTAAAATTTGCTATATTGCATATACAATATCACAGATTTTTTTTATTTTTTTGTGAGGCCGTAAAAAACAATTGAGTGCATTGTCACAGAAGAAATCAGCGATGGCCACAAATGACAGGCAACACAGCACGCACTCAAGGGATGGTCACAGGAAATACAAAAGAAGCCAAAGTTATAGAAGGGTCTCCTGTACAGTCACAAATTTACTGAAAAATCTTTTTTTTTCAAACCATGTTCATGTCTTTTGTCCATATTTAAACCATGTGTGACAAAAATACAAAGGACTGTAAATATAGAATGTATTTGCATAGTAAAAGCCTGGAAAGGTAATTATGGAAGAAAATCACTGTTCAAAAAGAAAACTCTAGGGCATAATTTTTTCCATCTTGCTGTTTCTTTTTCAGGCTATAATTTTTACTTTTAATTTTTTTCAGATTTAAAGATGTTACTTTTAATTAAAAATTAAAATTTAAAACAAACCCTTGTTCTGATATAATTGGAAGGTTGTTAGGTGTCTTTTCTTGCCAAAAACGTGTAACATATTAAAATGGAAAAAAAAGACACGAATCAGACCAAACTTATCCAGGGCATTAGAAAAATCCGGTTCAAACAGGATTTGGTGCAGATCCGTAAAATGGAAAAAAAAGACACGAATCAGACCAAACTTATCTGGGGCATTAGAAAAATCCAGTTCAAACTGGATTTGCTGCAGATCCGGCTGGATCTTCTGACCATACAAATTTGTAAGCATGAAATGTTGGATTAGATGTATAGAGCCTTGAGATCACAAAAATAGCTACCAAATTGCTTGTAAAATCCCATACAATGATATTTAGTTCAGTTGGTATGGTGGCAATGCCTCCTATACACACAGTTAAAAAACAAATAACTGACACTCGGGGTCTGTAACTTATAGTGACCAGATATAGAGAATCAAATTCTTAAGTTTCCACTTCCTAAAATCAATCCAATCAATAACGGCCAAGATGTTTTCAAATCTTACAGGGAACTGAAACAAAATAAGCATGTCTTACATGGGTAATCATTTAATAAGACAAGCCTAAGGAACTCTTGTGCTTGTAAATTTTAAATTTACAGCAGAAAGACACTACATCTAGGCAGCCAATTCTATGTGTAACGGAGTTTTAGTATTTTATAAAGCTGGGTTATATGATTGTTTCTAGCTATGGAGATTTCCCATGCCACATAGATAAGGGATTGTCTACAACCCCAACAAACAAAATATTCAGAGACCATACTGTAAGGAATATCCTAGCACGCATGCATGAATCTCTAGGACTAGTCAAAACTAAACAATGTTAGCAAAATAAACAGCAGTTCGATCATCCATTTTTGCTAAGGCAGACTGACAATGATTCATGTTGGTAATTTGCCCTGTCAAGGCCAAATTACTACCCCTACTATTCGAAACTTTCCCCAAAACGGTCAATTTCCCTATACAGCTGGTCAAATTGATGAATTATAGTCTAAAAGCATGAACAAAGGGATATGTAGGCAGTCAAAGTATCAAATACAGTCATGATGAGGACATACAGCAATGTTACACAATCAAGTGTGTTCACAAGGATGATATGTTGAAATGAGTAAGGTCTTTATCAAGATTTAGTGACAAGTACTTATGATCATGCATGGGGTGAAAGACAAGCATGGAGATGAAGGTTAAGGTGGTAGTGAGTTTTCTCATATGGTTCATGTTTGCCAATGGACTGATCAAGCAACCATTAAGAGGAATGATGATCAAATCTGCCTTTGAGCCTTCTTTGAGGTCATAGACAAGCTCAGTCCATACAAGGGCAAGTTATCCTAAGTACAATCAAGAGCATGAGGATGAAAGTTTTATCTCCATGGTGTTTTGATTTTGGAGAAATGGCATTCTATGTTAGATACATGGAGTTTTGTGAGAAAGGAATACAATAACCAAGATTTTATCTTAAGCCTAATGCACATGTCCACCGACAGCCATGTAATCCTAAAGACACAGCGGATCAAGAGCATGAACACAGTCATGGAAATTTCAAGACACGAGCATAAGTCACAGTCAAGAATTTTTCATATTTGCCAAGGTAGCGAGGTTTTGAAGTTTCAAAAGGACATTTGATGTGGATTACTTTTCATGAAAAAGAAGCAAGCCAAGTGAAGGGCTTTCCAAATTTTCCAACAGGGGTACAGGTTTATTTTTCTTTAGGGACTTTTCACCAAGTGTTTTCTTTCTCAGAGTTCTTTCGAGCTAAGTGTTGGAATAATTTCCTCAAAGTCTGAGGGAAACCAATCCGAAAAAGGACTTTGCACGAAGTCCGAAGGAATTAGTGGTCCACTTGCTTTTTTCCAAAGGGCAAGAGGGCCAATTCAAAATTCCAAGGGGCTTCTTTTTCAAAAGGAACGGTCCATAACATTTTCCCGAAGGGCAGTTCCAAAAAACCCAAAAGGTATGTGCCCTTCGGGAAAGTTCATTCACAAAAAACCTGAAGGGTATGTGCCCTTCAAAAAAGTCACTTGGCAAGAATCCCTAAGGGTATCTACCCTTCGGGAAGGTGTTGACCATTTTTGCCCAACAAGGCAAAAAATCGGTCCCCTCCTTCCCCTATTGTTCAAGGCCAATTCATTTTTGATTTTGCACAAGTCCAGGAGTTTCTACGGACTCTGCAGGTGCTTGGTTTTCTACGGACTCAGCAGATAAAATCCTTGGCAAATGAAGAATCAGTTCAGAAAGTGTTGGGGTTTACAAGGCTCTTTTGGGCCTTCGTCTGAAGAAAATTCACAAGGAAGGTTGGCATCTTCAAACCATTGAACCACCGCTTAATTTCAAGCTTCAGAAGTTCAACCATTTTTGGTTCAAGCCTTAGTTCATCGCTTCAAGTCCATCGCTTCAATTTCAAGCCTTGGTTCAATCTTCAAGTTCTTCGGCTTTGGTTCAATCGGCAAAGTTCAACAGACTGGTTCAATGGTCCGGTTCAACGAGTTGGTTCAACGCCTTGGCACTTCGGCTTAACACTTTAGCGAGTTCATCGGCGCGCAGCATTGAACCGTTGAACAGGTTCAATCACTTGGTTCAACGCCTACAGTTCGACGTGCAGGATCAAAAGCAGAAAAGCTCGAAGGAAATTGCCAAGGACGGTGACGTCCCGGATGCCGTCAACTTTAAAAAGGCGAACTAGCCGTTGTTTTTCAAACGATGACGGGTGCGCGGGCGTCAATTTTAAGCCAGCAAAAAGGCCGTTGGTTTTTAAATGCCCAAGCGCCAACCATGAAAGGAGCCCAAGCAATGCAGCGACCCGCCCAGAGATAGCCCCGAGGGCCGAAGGAGCCAGAAGAGACAAGATAGGGAAAAGACAAAGTGCCAAGTGTAGGAGTAGACAGATAGTCTAAGTGGCGAAGGGAGGCGTCGATTCAAGAAATTATTCTAGCAGGTGAAACAGTGTCTATGAATTGACCATTAGAAGACGCAAACGGCCAACCGTGCAACCCGTTTTCTTCATTTCACGTTTATGAGCAGACAAACTGCGTAGGTGCCTTCAAAGAGCAGTCTCAGTTAATGAGGAAACAGCGCGGCCATGTCAAAAAACCCCTGAAGTCAGAGCCAGGGCCGACACAGCATTTATGTTTAAGCGGCCTGCTCTCCCCAATTCTCGTAAGGCACATGGGTCACTTGTAAAAAAGGGGCACCAAAAGGCCTCCTTTCTTCTCCTATATATTGAGGACTTGTCATTCGAGAAATCATCTTCCACATTTGTAAGGCGTAGCCCTAGCAAAATTTCACTTGAATCAATAAACGCATTTTTTACCTCTATCTTGGTTAATATCTATGTGTATGTCTTGAGTGTTAGTTTGTGTTTAGTCGTTGTTTCTTGATGCTTTCACAGGTTCAACACCAACATACCTGGCGTCTACAAGGTGCCATTTTTGCAGCTGACAAGGAGAGCTGTATTTGGAAGTGCAGAAACAGAAGAAATTACTATACACTGTGCATTTCACAGCACCTTTGGTGAATCTCTGTTTTCTGTATTTTCCATTAAAGCCTCCCTGCCAAGTTTCTTGCACCCTGGTCCTTCTGCCAAGTTTGAAGTGTATGTATGTGTTTGTTTGATTTTAAGTGTGAGTGTGAGAAGATCGATTTATTTTGGTGCATCACCTTCTTTAGAGTAGATTTGTTTTCCTGCAATCTTTCTCCCTTTTCATCCCCCCCATTATATATTTGTATATACATATATGTTAGCACTTACTGGAACAAATCAGATGCATCAAAGGAAGCTAGCCCTTATCTAGAGACTCTCCCCTCCAGCTTCGCCGGTCCCACAGGCGAGAGGCGAGTTTCCATTGTTGCATGTGGAAGGCAGGAGCTCGGCCTCCTTGCCCCGGGTGCAATCCACTGCGTCAACAGAAGGTTCACTTCAAAATTTTCAAAAGGACTTTTACAAGAAAACCGAAGGGTATGTGCCCTTCGGAAGACCAATTCAAAATCCCGAAGGACTTTTCAGGGGCAATTGTACCGTTTCACAAAAGTCCGAAGGGACATTTTGAAGAAGGCCGAAGGGCTTTCCAAATTTTTCGACAGGACCAATTCAAAAGTCCGAAGGGCAATCCAAACCTTCCGAGGGGCAAAAAGGGACACGATTTTACCGAAGGACATTTTCTCAATTCCGAAGGAAACACTGGCAAGAATCCCAAAGGGCTGTTTAGAAAAGCCCTAAGGGCAATTTAGGAAGGAGTTCAAGACAAAGGCCCGAGATAATTCCTTCAAGGTTTTGTCCGAAGGAAATGAACAATTCCTGTGGGACCAAGCACAAAGAGAAAAGTCCTAAGGAAAAGAAAGGGAAGAAATTCGTGAGGCAATAAAGCCCGAAAGGAAGGACAAGCCAAAGGAACAAATAGAGACAAAAAGCCACAAACAAATAAATGCCAAAAAAATACGTGCACAAAAGCGAAGAACCCGAGAGCAAAAGGTCGAGAAATAACAAGGAGTTCAATCTGAATGCAACTCTTACTCATCAAGATCCTTGTCCATGCAAGCAAAGGTTATTTATAGTTGATTGGTCAAAGCTTCAGTTGATTGTTTGTTGAAGTCACGCTTATCCTTGGTTTTCATGCAATCTAAAGCTTTCAACGTTTCAGGCAGTTCAAGCGGAGTTCTCCATCCAAGATGTGGCGTAACTTTTCATACAAGTGGAGACCATTGGAGGTTGACTAGTCTTGAGTTTGAGTTGACTAGTTATCAGGTGCCACATCCACTCATGCTTTCCACGCAATAAAGGACTTTTTCATGTTCCAACTCAGCTTCAAGTCGGTTCAAGTTTGAGTTCTAAAATTCAGTCTTGGCATTGATTTCATGCAAAGGAAATTATTCTCTTGTTTCAAGCAGTTCAAGTGGAGTTCATTTTTTGACTTTTGGCATAGCATTCCATGCAAGAGTTTGACTTGTCAAACATAGGTCCACCTCATCCCTTCTACGCCAACCTTGAAGTTAATGCATGTTTGATGTTTTTTGGAGATTTTAATGAATTATATTAATGATAATGACTTTCGAAATGGGCCCACCGCCATACTTCTACGCCAAAGTTTGGAGAGGCATGCAAATTTTGTAAAGGGAAAAGATTTTATTGAATATTCTAAACATTGTAAAAGGTGTTAAGTCTTGAGTTAATTAACCAAGACTAACCCTTTCCCTTTTTTGAACTCCACTTAGGGCTATTTTAGGTTTTGGAAAGCTTATTTATTGGCTTAATCAAATCAAGCCATTTTGAAGGGATCCCTAAAGTTGAAAGAAAAAAATTGTAAGCTAGACCAGTGATCAATAAACAAGTTTATGTTCTAAATCTGAGTTTTGAGAGAAGAATAGTGTGTATTTGATTGTGCATCAACGTATAAGTGAGATTTATCTCCTTTTACAGGTCCCTTCCTCACCTTTCTTTCTCTATCTCACCCTTTTGCAGGTCATTTGAAGGGATTTTCAACCCTTCATCTGAAACATTTTTGCTTAAGGACAGAAATATAAATTTCATTTGATTATGTGTGCATTGATTTCAGTAACTTCAGAGGACTCGAATAATTTAGGGGTATCACCGCCTTTTAATTCGAATTTATTTTAAGTTTCCCTTCCTCTTTTCAACCCAAAAAATCACAGTAGTTCAGATATAATTGATAGATGTTAAGGGAACCAGCCCTCTCTGAAGGTTCTTCTTGGTATAGTCACCCACACTCTGAGAAGTTCCAATTGTATCAGCTGGAATGAGAGTGTGTTTTACATATCTTCAAGCAGGATGCACTCCAGAGTGATAACAATTCCATAGGCATGAATTCATAATGTGAGTGTTATCAAAGATCAGAAATTGGCTTTCACATCAAATTTAACAACCTCCTTGTCGAGAACCAAAAAAACAGGCCGGATAAATCTTTTTTTTTTTTTAACCGTCTCCTTTCAATCTGACAAGAGGAGAATGTTAACTACAAATGACTCTCTAACTTATATGAATTACTATCTTAATTCAATAAGAGCAATAGTATTTCCACAATCTATAAAGAATGTAGTAAGTGCTTTTGGATACAATTGTGTGTGTATTTTTGGATCAACATTTCGGATCACACTCAGTGATCCATCATTGGGAAGAGAATAGAATGATAGATGATCACAGACTTAGGTCTTTTAAATGTAAATGTCAAGATGAGGAGAGAAAAAGATTTTTTTTTTTTTAGAGTAAAATAGAAACATAAATTTAAAATTAAGATACCATAAAATAAAAATACAAATCAATATATTTAATTAATGAATATTGTGAAAGGAAAAATAAATAATAATATTAAACTTCCTAAATAGCAGTAAGTTACCTTATCACGACTGAGATAATTCACATCATTGTCACTATTCCAAAATATAACAGAGCGGAAATTAAACACATTCTCTAATTTACATAACCACTGAGATGTACCAATTACACAAGTCTAAACCTACATTTTTCATTTCAACTTAAAAAGAGAACCAATCCTAATAATAGGCAATACATGAGCAGGGAGATGCAATAGTACACATCACAACATGATTTAGAGAAAGATAAGGAAACCCTCCAAACAGTAGTAAAACCTACCCCTCTTGCAAAGATTAAAAAATTATTTTATTGTTCTTTCAAACATAGTTATTGGGAAACTCCAATATAGGGACGACTAACTCTATTCATCGCCCTGTGCTTAGGACAAAAAACATGTGCCCACCACAAATTACCCAAAAATAAATCACCTGCTAATTGCCTAGGTTCATATGTAGTCTAGGGAAACACCACATTGGCAACAACCTTGTGCATTCATGTATGAAGGCCTATACGTTCCCAAATCTTCATGCGAGATTGTCAATTTGACAATCAAAACTAGTTACCCTACCAAGCAGCTTGGTACAAAGTAGTTAAACACATTCTCTAATTTACATGACCACTGAGATGTACCAATTACTCAAGCCTAAACCTACATTTTTCATTTCAACTTAAAAAGAGAACCAATCCTAATAATAGGCAATACATGAGCGGGAGATGCAATAGTACACATGACAACATGATTTAGAGAAAGATAAGGAAACCCTCCAAACAGTAGTAAAACCTACCCCTCTTGCAAAGATTATAAAATTATTTTATTGTTCTTTCAAACATAGTTACCGGGAAACTCCACTATAGGGATGACTAACTCTATTCATCAACCTGTGCTTAGGACAAAAAACATGAGCCCACCACAAATTACCCAAAAATAAATCACCTGATAACTGCCTAGGTTCATATGTAGTCTAGGGAAACACCACATTGGCAACAACCTTGCGCATTCATGTATGAAGGCCTATACATTCCCAAATCTTCATGCGAGATTGTCAATTTGACAATCAAAACTAGTTACCCTACCAAGCAGCTTAGTACAAACAAGTAAACAACATACCAGTCGAACACCCTCAAGTGGCCCTATTCACATGATACTCAACTTAATCTACTCTCCAATGAGATCATGTAATCATTTGATCCACTTGTCAAGTGAACATAGTAATCCTTTGATCCTTCTATTAAACGAGGCATTTGTACATTTGAACCATCCTTCAAATGAGAATCTCTAAGAAATTGATCTACCTATCAAATGATTACAACTCGGCATTTGACTATTTAACAAATGATGGGATTCAACATTTGAATCCTCTATCAAACGTATTTTCCAAACATTTGACCTAGCTATCAAAAGAATATAAATTTGAACTAACTATCAAATGTGTATAATTCCACAATCAAATTCTCTGTCAAAGTATTGTCTAAGCATTTGAACTATCAATCAAATATGTGTGTGTGTGTGTGTGTGTGTGTGTGTGTGTGTGTATGAACTATCTATCAAATGAACACATTTCAAAATTTGAACTCTCTATCAAATATATTCATTTCAAAATTTGAACTATTTATCAAATATACTCATTTCAACATTTGAACCATCTATCAAATGTATCATCTAAGCATTTGATCTAACTATCAAAATGATTCTAATCAAGCATTTGAACTAATTATCATATGGATAGAATCGAGCATTTGATATGATTATCAAACGAATATAAACAAGCATTTGAACTATCAAATGAATATAATCAAGTATTTGATCTAACTATCAGACGAATATATTCAAGTGTTTGAACTATAACTATCAAATGACTATAATCAAACAACTTAGTGTGGTGATTTAATTTCCAAAAGGAGCATAGACAAGTCCTCTATCAAAGGAGTGACTAAGCCTTTTAGCACCATTAATTAACTTATCCACTGAAAATTCTAATCATGTTAACATTAGTTTGCCCTACTTAGCAAGTTGATAGCATAATTAGTTATGTAAGTTGAATAGAGCACATTTAGTAGTACTACTCCATCGCAAGAATTACAAGCCCAACTTTGCTACAGTTGAGAATCAAAAATGAACCTTCACTATGCTTATCCAACTTAAAGCAACTATGCTATGCAAAAACACATGAAGGTGTTGTTGATATGAAAACATGTAAGAGCACCTTATTTGTTTTGCGTGTCCACATAGATTACCATCTATCTATTATAGATTAAAGGCAATAAAATATCTATTGCACCTTAGACTAGAATTATCTTTCTATTAAGACGCAATAATCTATAGGCATTATGAACAGAACTATCTACCTATTATGACTCCCATGCATTAAAACCTCTGTTGTATTTTATGAATAGAACTATCTATCTATTATGACTCCCATGCATTAAAACATCTATTGTATTTTATGAATAGAGCTACCAATCTATTATAAATCAATTGCGATAAAATATATAATTAAAAGAACTACCCATCTATTATACATCAATTGCAATTAAAAAAACAGATTACATTGATGAATTAAGCTACCCATCTAGTGTAAATCAATTGCAATAAATTATCTGATTACAGGTACTAATAGAACTACCCATCTACCATAAACTAGTACAAATATCTTAAATATATCTATCTAAAATACGCAGAGAGGTATCAATCTCAAGGTTTTTATCTTGGGTTTTTCACATCACATTGATTACTAATTCAATTACCTTTCCTGCCAATTTCCCACTAGCTAGGGACAAATGACATCAATGTAGGTACACCATTGAATCAGGGTCAAAAAAAACTTTCCAAGAAAAATAAAAAAAGAAGGCTCCAAACTCCACCATACACCAAGATATTACAATTTTTCAATTGACTTCTCCAAGCAAAAAGAAACATCTTCTAAGTGACGGTCAAATAGACGTCAAATTTAAGGTTGAAATTCCCCTGTGACGGTCAAATGGACGTCAAATTTAAGATCAAATATAATGGCGAACAACTCACTCCATTACATTCCCTTGCTGCCATTGTAGAATGCCTATCGGCATACTCAATTACAATAAATTATCTAAGTGCATGTAATAATAGAACTACCCATCTGTTTAAAAATCAGTTGCAATTACTAATAGAAATACCTATCTATTATAATTCAGTTGCAATAAAATATCTAATGGCAATTACTAGAGAAATACCTCTCTATTGTCAATCAATTGCAATAAAATAAATAACTGCTTTGTATCAATTTCTCTCCTTTTGCAAGTTCTCATTTGAAACATACTTTACTTGCAGTCCCTACAACTTGTTGCGATTATAAATGGGCAATGATAAATAAATAATTATAAAAATATAAATGGGACAATATCCATTTTTCCAAACCTTCAAGGCAACATTGCCCTTAAATAAGAATCGAAGGAAAAAAGGCAGGGCTAATAATATTTTTAAAACAAGAGCAATTAAATATTTGGGCTACTAAACTTGCATATATTTAAATATCTTTTGGCTTTGGAAGGAAGAGCTAACACTACACAAAACCTGCATTGGGCATTTGCACTCAATATTATATATAAATACTAACTATTCAAAACATTGGCCTTGGCATTTGCATTTGGTATCAAATTTGAATACTAACTATTTTTATCGGAGTTGTCTTCGTTACATTTTCAGCATTAACATAGATTACTAACTATTCAAATATTGGCTTTGGCATTTAAACTTAGTACTAAATATGAATACTAACTATTTTTATTGGAATTGCCTCTGCTACATGTAATGAATTTTTTTAGATAGATCAAATCAATTCATAGTAGTAAATACAAATGAGCATATCAACAACATTATATCACAATTATAAGAGCGGAGTAAGTAGATCCACACCAATAATTAACAACAAAGTTGAATGCTTGATAGATAAAACTGAGCCACTTCGAGAAAGGAACCTCCATACCTCCATAGATATGCAAATGAAAGTAGAACTCAAAATATGATCCTCAATTACTAACCACTACTTCCTATATATACCCTACTTAGGCTATGGTTACTCCATAGGTTGACCCTACTAACAAAAAAATCGTATAGGGAAATGTGACAAGATAAGATAAAAAGTTATATAAGCCAAATATCGGCCACACATATCCCTAGACATGCTATAGGTTAAGGGCATAGTATGCCCCTCCCCTTTAAAACAACATTGAATAACTCTAGATGTTGTTGCAGGAATGCTTCATCCTCTTATGTTGCATCCTCGCTAGCAAGATTCTTCCATTTGATCAAATACTCCTTAATCTCTCTTGTGTGTATCCTTTTCGTGCGTGTCTAAAGGATCTCTTTTAGTTCCATAATAATTTTGCTTTTTTCATCCAACTCTGGCAAGTCAATTTGGGCAAAAACTCTCTATCTAATTACTTTCTTCAAGCAAGAAACATGAAATATTGGGTGTATGCAGGTAGACTGGGCTAGCTCTAGCTTGTAAGCGATATTGCCAATTTTATACAGGATTTGATAAAGGCCCTAATACCTAGGAGAAAGTGCGTTGTCCTTTTTTGTTGCTTTAATGAAATTTGCTTATATGGTTGTAGGCATACAAAGACCAAGTCACCTGCTACAAATTGCTTCTCGCTACGATGCTAATATACTTGTTGCTTCATTCAATTTTGTGCCATTTCTAAATTCTCTCTCAAACTAGCTGGTACCTCCTATTGGTGTTGAATGTGTTTTTCGACAACTCAAACCTTTGGTTGTATTTTCACAAATGAGGTGATGGATGAACCTTGTACTTATCAAGTGCCACAAATGAAGAAAATCTGGAAGAGGTATAGAAAGAAGTGCTATACAAGCATTTTGCTAGTAGCAACGAATGAACCCACCTTTCTTGTTTATCTAATGTAAAACAACAAAGATAACCCTCTAGAAATTTGTTGACCACCTCTGTTTGCCCATTAGATTGAGGATGCTAGGAGGAGCTATGAGCCAAATGAGTACCCAAACATGAGAACAATTCCATCCAGAAATTATTGGTGAAAATAAGATCATAATCACTTACTATAATCTTGGGAGGTCGATGTAGGTTTTGAATTGTATCCAAAAAGGCAATAGCTATTGTACTCGCTACACATCGTTGTGAAAAACCACAAAAATGGGCATATTTTGTGACCCTATCCACTATTACCATGATAACATTTTCACCTTTTGAACTTGGCAACCCTGTTATGAAGTCCAAGTATACCTTCTCCCACATTTGACTAGGAATCAACAAGGGTTGCAGAAGACCTGGGTTCTTAATTGTCTGACCCTTGTTTTGCTGACACATCATGCATTCAACGACAAATTTCTGAATATCCCCTTTGAGTCCTTCCCAAAGGAAATCATGCTTGATTCTATGATAAGTTTTCAAAAATCCTAAATGCCCCCTATTGGAGAGGTATGAAGCTCCGTAAGGATATTTGCTTGAGGGAAAAATTCTTGCATAGGTACAACCTATCTTTATACCATAATGCATTCCCTTTCCACTCAAATTTGTTTGAGGCACTAGAATCTTGCTAGAGTTTTTCTGAATCAAAACCTGTGTATTCCTATCATTCTGCACTAGCCTCATTCACCCAATCTGCTGCGAAATAGACATTGCACATAACAGAGACATTATGGATTCATCCCGTTTAAATAGAGCATATGCTACTACATTCTCTTTTCCTTTCCTATATATGATTTCAAAGTCATATCCCAATATTTTAGTCACCCATTTTTGTTGTTCTTCTGATGACAACCGTTGTTCCAAAAAATATTTTAAACTATCATGATCAGTCTTTACCTTAAAGTGTCTACCCATCACACAAGCTCGCCACTTTTTCACTGCATGAATAGCCATCATCTCTCTCATAAATTGGCTTAAGCATATTTTTACCCTTGAGTTCACGACTCTCGAATGCAATGGGTCTCCCTTCCTGCATGAATATTGCCCCCATTCCATTTCTAGACGCATCACATTCAACAATGAAAGTATTTGAAAAATCTAAGGTAGCCAAACCCAGAGTGGTATGGCCACTTTCAGCATCTCAAAGGCTTTAGTGGCGATTTCGTTCCAAGGGAAGAAGTCTTTGTGAGCGGCACTTTTATGCTACCATTAATTTTTCAAATATCAACAATAATAACTTGTGAGACCCAAAAAACATTGAAGGTTTTTTAGGGTTTTTGGCACTTGCCATTCTATCATGGTTTTGATCTTCTAAAAGTGTACTTTGATGCCTTCATGCAAAAAAATATGATCCAAGGACTCCACCTCTTGTACTCCAAAAGCACACCTCGAAGGTTTTGCATGCAACTGATATTGTTCGAGGTTTATCACTACCTAATTCACATGCTGCAAGTGTTCTTCCCATGTCTTACCATATATAAGGATGTCATAAAAAATACCAAGACAAATTTCCACAAGAAAGGCCTAAAATAGTGTTCATCAAACTCCGAAATGAAGGGGCATTTGGGAGACCAAAAAGCATTACCAAAAACTCATAATGGTCTTCATAAGTTCAGAAAGTTGTTTTATGGATATCCTCATCTTTGATTCGAATTTGATGGTAGCTCAGACAAAGATCCAATTTTGTAAAATAGACAACTCCATGTAACTCATCTAGCAAATCATCAATTACTGGGATATAGAATTTATCTTTGATGGTATACTTGTTGAGTTCTCTGTGATCCGAGCACATCCTCCATGCATCATCCTCCTTACGCACCATGACCACAGGGGATGAATATGCACTTTGGCTATGTTTGATAATACAAGGCTCCAACATCTCTTGTACCATATTTTCAATCTCATTTTTCTGGACATATAGGTACCTATATGGTCTGATGTTTTGTAGTTGACTTATTGAGATCAATCAAATGGCATAATCATGTTCTCTTGTTGGTAGTAGTCCTTTTGGCTTGGCTCCAAAAATAACTAGGTGGTCATCAACAATCTTCTATAGATCAGGGTGTGTAGACATCTTTGTGGGTTGTACTTTTAAAGAAAACAATTGTGCTACAAATCCATCTACCCCTTTTTTGAGAATTTTCTGCATCTTATGAAAACTAATCAACCAGAATGATTTTACTCATAGTCCGCAAAGTTCAAATGTCCTTCCTTCATAATGAAAGCACATGAACTCTTGAAAATTCATCTCTATAGTGCCCAAAGTTGTGAGTGGACTTTCACACAAATGTCTAAACCACCCATGGGAATAGCAAACATAGGAGAATCCAACCTATATTCTCCCATCACAAATTTGATATTGTGACATTTCTCCGAACAATTGACGCTACCGCCATCTACAATCATTCCCTAAAAATATGTAGTTGAGTAAAAAAACACTTCAAATGTGCCGCCAACTTATTGTTGATGAAGTTATGTGTACTCCGCGAGTCAATCAACATTGTCACCTTTTGCATCTAGAGGAAACCCGCAACTTTGAGGGTTTGTGCAGTGCTAATACCAAAAAGTGCATGGCAAGAGATTGCTGGTTTGGAATCTTCAAATTCCTCCTTTGTCTCCTCGTTCCCAATCGGGAATTCATCATCCTCATTTTCCCATTCAGTGTAAAACAATTTCTTCTTAGCAGATTTATATCCTTCGCTATATTTGCTATCGCAGTTGAAACATAACCCTTTTGCCCGTTTCTATTCAATTTGTTGATGAGTCAATCTGGTAGGCAAAGGGAATAATTGTGCGAGAACACTACGCTCTTTGCTTGTAGTGAAAGCTCGTCATTTGACAAGATCTATTTCCTCTACCCTACAGGCGAAGAGCATAGACTCTCATACCAAACTTGGGTTAAACATGTGAACATCAAGTTGGATGCTTTCCTTAAGACCACCTAAGAATAGGTCCTTCAAGTTGTCTTTTGTGATATCGTCCATCCTTAAAGATAGGTTATGGAATTATTGAATAAACTCGTTAACAACACCCATTTGTCTCAGTTTTGTTAATTAGTTGAAGTAGTTTTTTGTGACTGTTGCGGTAATGCAATTTTAGCTCATCAGTAAACAATGAACGGGTAATAGTGATGCCCTTTTTCTTTTAAGCACATAACCATTTATACCAAATAAACTACTTTGGTTCCAAATATAGAGATGCCATGACCACCTTCTATGCACATGGGGTCTGACGTAGATCAAATAATTTTTTCATTTGATTGATCCAAGTGACTAAATCCTTACCATCAAACTTGTGCACTTCCATTTTTGGTAGCATGTTTCTCGAACCAATATTTGAGCTTTGATTGTTTTAGTTGGGAGAACCTGAGTGGCCAAATGGAAAAATTATAAGTGTTCGGGGACGTAGATATACCTACCATTGATGCCATGAGATTGTTCAATTGTTCTTACATTAAAATGTTTGAGATAGTTCAAATCTTCCTTTTTAGCCATGCCTTGCACATCGTTGAAGACTTGATCAACCCTATTAGAAACCGCTAAGTCAAAAGTTTCAGAATCCATTTCTTCCTTGCTTGGCACTTTTCCAAAGTAACTTATCCTTTTCCAATGGCCTCCGGTGTTTAGACCTACCATGCAAAGGCATAGGGATCGCGAATTCAAGATTCAAGTATAGGGTTTAGGGTTGTGGGGCCAAAAAATAAGTGTACCGAAGGCTTATACAGTTACGATCGTCTCACTGAGATGATTCCAATGACTACTAATTTGCATGTGTGCAAAAAAAAAATTTGTGCTTTTTTTTAAAAACCTAAAACAATACTGCGGTGACAATTTAAATTCTTCCCAGATTGAATTTTTTTTTTATCCTCCAACTCACAAAACAATTGCTACACTAGATCTCGAGAAGAACGCAATCAAGAAAAAACAAGAAAGGATGCTAAAGGTGTGTCTGAGTTGTAGGCTTGCATTCAAACTTATCCATTTGTAAATAGTGTAATGTTTTAGAGCATTAACTATGGGGGTTAACCATACCCTAGTCCCCTATCATGTCTCCAAGGTCAGTTGCAAGTAGCTTCCTAGGGCTAATCACTTACCGGTGCACCACAAATAACAAACAATCAAAGGTTTCCTATGGCTAATCTTCAAAAACTAGGGGGTCTTCCAATATACCCAAAAGTACATGGAAGCACAAATTTGTATATAGCATTGTCTAATAGTTTGTGTATAGGGGCATAACCCCACTCCACGGGATCAAGTAAAAATGATAAACGCTTAGCCCAGAACGACAACTTTCTGTTAATTTTGCCAAAACACAATATATAACCTAAACGAAAAAGATGGAAAATTTGGGAAACAAACCTAGTGCTATAGTAAGAGCTATGATACCACTTGTAATGAAATTACTTAGATCAAATCAATTCAGAACAGTAAATATAAATGTACAGATCAACAACAATATATCACAATTATAATAGCAGAGTAAGTAGATGCATACCAATAATTGATAGCGAAGCAAAATATTTAATAGATAGAATTGAGCCACTTCATGGGGCAACCTCCATAAACATGCAAATGAGAGTAGAATTTGTAATATGATCCTCAAGTACTAACCACTACATCCTATATATACCCTACTTAGGCTATTGGTTACCCTAGAGGCCGAGCCTACTAACACGATGATAGCATAGAGAAACGTGACAAGATATGATAAAAGATTATGTAGGCCACAGGGTAGCCACACATATCCCTAGACATGTTATAGGTTAAGGGTGTAGCATTGTATTTCAGCAATTACATAGAATACTAACTAATCAAACATTGACTTGGGGAATTGCGTTCAATACTAAATATGAATACTAACTAATTTTATTGGAATTGCCTTCATTACATTTTAGCAATTACAAAGAATACTAACTATTCAAACATTAGCCTGGGCATTTGCATTTAGTACTAAATATGAATGCTGACTATTTTTATTTGAATTGTCTTCATTACAATTCCACAATTACATAGAATACTAACTATTCAAACATTCGCATGGGCATTTACATTTAGTATTAAAAATCAATACTAATTATTTTTATTGGAATTGCCTTCATTACACTTCAGCAATTACAAAGAATATTGATCTGGGAATTTACATTTAGTAATAAATACAAATACCTACTTGCCACAAAGCTCACTCCAGCGGTGCCACAAGAAGAGGCGTTCAATCAAATAGTATTGCCGCCGCGATCGGGTATGGACATGAACTTTGAGCCTCCTGCAAACTCATCCTCCAAGGCACTCGACCTTCTATCCAACCAACTCCATTCCCAGCCATCTATGGTATATGAAATGCATGTGGAGATGTTTTTTAGTGCGGCAACAAGGGATATTATTTGATCCCAGAAAGCTTACTCCAGCTTGATACACTATATGTGTGTGTGTGTGTGTATATATGTATGCTCTGTATTAAAAAACACGGGTACCCGCAAAAAACCTTTTTTTTGTCAAGAATGGTAGACTGCTGAAAAACCACTGGCCAGCTACGAGGCCAAAACCTGCAGTTTTATGAGAGCGGTTACCCTTCGAAAATTGTGGTTTTTGGCCTGGTAACCAGCCAAAACCCGACAACCTAGAAAATATGAGGAAAGTGCATAAAAAAATCACAATTCATTCTGCCTTCATTTTTTTTCCTGTGTTGTGATGTGTGTTGGCAATAGGAGATCAATTAAAATTCTACTTCTTATTTTTTGTTGGATTTTATCTTTTACTAGAATGCATGTCTTGTAAGTTAAAACATATATATATTGAATCCAACATAATAGAACCTACAAAAGGGCATAAACATCCCTGTTAGACACAACTGATTGTTTTTTCATTCCTTGTAGCAAAGGGTATGAAGGGTTTGCCTATTTATAGAACAAAGCAAAATAATATAGATACAAAAAAATGTGCATATTTCATTAACTAGCAAAATCTGACAAAAATCAAACGTGCCAAAGATTATTATAACATTTATGTATGCTTGTCATACTTCCAATGCAGTTATCTGATATGAGTCTCTCTCTCTGCATTTGGCATTTGTTGTATAGTTTAATATTTAATGTTCTTTTTTCTTATAAGCAACAGCATGTTCCAAGTGGTTGGGGTTTAAAATAGAGCATTTGGCATTCACATTGTACTCTTATTTGCTTAAAAACTAATATAAAACATGTTTGACTCTGAGTTATGTGTTCTCTGAATCTCTACAATCATTTATCTAGATTCATTTCATTTTCTTATGTATTTCAATGTATTTTATGAATTTAGATTTTTTTTTAAAGTAGCGGTAAAGGTGCCGAGTAATTGCCGAGTCCCGAGTACGAGTCACAATATTTGGTTGTCGAGTAACTGCGGTTCCCGAGTTTTTCTACTATGCATGTACGTGTGTGTGTATATATATATGTAATATCCCTTGTAAAATAAATTAGGACCCTTGGTAAAATAAATTTAAAACCCTTCTTGAAAAATCTTTTCATTGCAATGCCTAATGTGGGATTTCGCAAGATAATAGGGGATGTACAATAGAATATATTCTTTTCATGGTAAATTACTGAATTCTGGAAATTCCTTTTATTATTCTTGAAACCCTGTCAAATCAGTCACAAACCACAGTACTGTATGCAATAATAAAATTATGATAACCCAAACGCACCCTTAATTTCAGACAGTACTGATAAAATAAGATAACCCTATTCAATGTTTGACAATACAATTAATAAATTAAGGAAAAGTCTGAACTTTCTAATAAGAGTGACAAACCCCAGTCAAAAGGACTGCCAATCAGCTTGCTTGGTGCAGCAGTAGTACGGCTGTCTGTTGGAACCTTGTTTTTATTTATTCTTGAGTGGTACGGCAGCCTGTTGGCTACCCTAAGTGCTGCGATCTGGGTCAAAGAGGGCTAGTACAGCCACAGCAGGACCAGCAAGGGTGACACCAAGCCTTGGCAGCTGAATCGCTGAAATAATCCTTCCAACTGCTGTAATCTCTCTTGTATACACTAAATGGTTCCAAAACTGATAAAATCTGTCCCCAAACTGGTACGACTTGCAGTAAGGCGCTGGAAAAAGATGCGGGGGGGGTGACGCCAGCCAATGTAGAGGGTACTAACAATGACGCCAGGCCCTAAAGGAGTGGCGCCAGCCAAAAGGGTAAACCCTAGGCCATACGGCAGTAATTTCAGATCTGATCTATCAATGAAAACCCCCATTCTGCCCCTGCAAACACTGATTTCTGATTGTGTTGAGAATAGCCCGTCCATGTGAAGCAATTGCAACCCCCATGTGAAGCTACCTCAATGGACTGGAGGGGTTTCGTCCTCTAATGCAGCTGCAATGAAAGCTTCCATCCTCAAGCAAAAGTGGACTGAATTCTGGATTCAGTAGTGAATTGTTAAAAGTGAATAGTCAATAATAATGAAAATCACTCCCCCTTTTGTCCTTTTATAAAATTCACTTTTACCAATCCACCCTAACCCTAAAGTAATTATGATTACTTTTAATTTAAAATTCACCTTTTTCCTCCTTATAATAATAATTACTTTTCGTTTTCCCTCTTAGCCTTCTACTTAATTAACTTTGGCCCCACTCAATTA
The DNA here is from genome assembly GCA_037957365.1 of Torreya grandis. NCBI lineage: Eukaryota > Viridiplantae > Streptophyta > Pinopsida > Cupressales > Taxaceae > Torreya > Torreya grandis. The sequence continues at coordinate 159,999 of JARHVA010008097.1, forward strand.
ATAATAATGACTAAGTGTTCCCTTTTAAGTTGTAATTATAAAGTGACATTGGGGGAACCACTTAAGACATTATACATGACAATGTATGTATATATATACATGTATGTATGTATGTATGTATACATGTATGTTTATATATATATATATATATATATATATATATATATTAACAACCTATCTTTAAACCCACTCCTCCCTAACATCTTCGTTGATCAACCATGACAAGTGTCTATCATGGCCATGGAATGAATAGAGACTGAGGCAGATATGGAGGTGGACATCGCAATAGCTAGAAAGGCCCTCGATCTGAGGTCGAATGCTGTGTATCATGTGATTAGAGGCACAGACAGCTTCACCATGGCAGGCCATCCTCCTATGCTTGTGCCTGGACCTGCATTCAATAATTTCTCTTTAGTTGTACACAGCCCGACCAATGTTCAAAATACTGTGTTTCCTCTACATAAATCAGCAAGATTTATATTGAGATTGGTGGTGGCTGGGATTGACATTAGCTGGTTATTAAAATTCATATTCCGAAGAGCGCCCTTCTATTCAAACTACTTTTATCATACTTCCCCTGCTGGGCAAAACGCAGCTCACATTTCAAGTATGCTCAATTGCTAAAAAAGCCCTCCTTCCTGTGTGGGTCAGGGCATATGAGAGGGAAGTGCTCCCTCCATGCAACCAGCCAAAAACCACCTGCCACAATCCTGCTGCGTATGCACTTACAGTCCTCTGCACATAACATCACTCCTCTCAATTTAGCAGGATCCATTATTCCTTTATCACGCCACCCATGCCTACAGCTAACAATAACTTGCTATTTTCTTATAGTCGTTGCTAACATTCAATTGCAAAAGCTAAATCTACCAAACTTGCCATAAAGGCATTAAACTTTAAAGCAATAATCATTTTTGCCCCATCCATTTAGGAGGCCGTCAGGAATATTCCTTAAGTATGCTTGAGGTATGATAATATATAGATTTTTAATACTCATAATTAAATATAAATATATACATGTTCTTCAATTTACACCATATATGTACTTACCAGTTACCATCCAACAAGTCCTTATTGGTTGAAACCCCATCATTGGGGGATAGGGGTATGCTTATGCTTGTCTACATAAATAGATATAAGCATGTGTGTGTGTGTATCTATTTATTATACATTAGCATAGTGTATTTAAGACAGAGCCAAGCCCCACTATACTCCCGTCAATACGCAAACTAGTGAGACTATTATAACTTGTCAATAAAATATTTATTGAGCTTTACATCAATCCACTACGAAGCAGTATAATGACAACTTATGCTTTCTTAGCCATTTAACCTCATCAGGCCTTCCAAGGGTCTTCCTTGCTTGGGATCACTAGCCGCATTAAAAGGGTCCCAAAGCCCTCCTGGTGCACTCGCAGAGAAAGGGGAGGTTAGAAAAATGCATACAAAAATAAACAATAAAGACTTATTAATGCATAAAACTCATTGATTTGCTTAAATAATAAAAACCGAAAAGTGGGTTGTGACATCAAACCCATTGTCCTTCTACAAATAGCGAAACATTATCCATAGCACCCTCATGCTCAATTTGTTTGATGGAAGGATCTGAAACTCTGAACCAGACCACTATGGAAGCGGCATTGCTTCTTTTCTAAACAAAAACAAAATAATATCTAGAAATCAAGTAACTGCACAGATACCAGAGCAATTGCTACGATGATTATCTAGATTCAAGCCCTGCTGGGAATACTCACCGTGTTAAAGCAGCCATGTTAACGTGGACTACACCAAGACAAGGCTCAGTTCATGTCCCCTGCAAATTTTGATGGAAGAGAAACCTCTCAGGCATGGCTTGTAAGTTGAAAGGCATTCAAAGTTTGATGGTGAATTTCCACGTATTTAGTTGATGGCGGGTTAAGCGTTACATTTTAACAATAAAAAGGTTACCATACAGATGTCAATCTCAAGGATATGCAACATAGAAAACAGTTTGGTATCTAATTACACTGGATAAGATTTTAGAATTTGCCACTTCCAGATGTTCCTACCATATCAGTGAGCAATAGGATTACCTAATAAAATGCTAAAGCATGTGATGCTGCGGTGTAGTGGTAAGGTGGGGACACTTACCACCACCATTTCCTGTGTTCAGCAACCAGTGGGCATGTCCCAGTGCTAATGTCTACTCACCAATAATTAGCAGACTCTCTACCTATACAATAATAAAAGCTAATAAAATCTTATCAAGTGAGTAGAGTACAATTATCTTCTCCTTTTGAGTATTTGCCCCCTAACATAGCAGGACCCTCTAGAATCATCTGAGAAAATCCTGTAACATGTCAGTCTGTGGTTTACTAGCATGGTAGGGTGCTTCTTACCACAATGACCGAAGTTCATAACCCAGTAGGCATGCCCCTGTGCTAATATATGCAGCCCAATAATCAACGGACACTTTGCCTATATCATCAAAAACACCAGATAAAATCCTATATCACCGTGAGTACTTATACTTCCTTTATTTAGATGAAATTTTAACAAGAATCTTAAACCATGATCTCAATTGGGTGCCTTATATTTGAACAGACAAACAAAGATTGAAATTAAGGAAAGGGAAATGGTATGTTATATCTTTATTCAGATGAAACCTGAAAAAAAATAAACCGTGATCTAATTGGGTACCTTAAATTTTGGCCTGAAACAAACAGAGAAGTTGCAATTACACGAAGGTAGTATAGTTGAACTCCTGCATACAATCCAGGCATCTTTCCCCATGGGTAATTGTATTCTTAATTTATATTAAATTTTAACAAAAACCTTGTCCAAGGAATTTTTGTATAATGGTAATGGCCGACAGTTCATTACAGAGATACCCATGTTCAAATTGCCCTGTTGCAATAAGGCAGCCCACAAGGATATGTGGCAAGACTGCGGTTTATCGATTAAGAGGCACATTTAAGCATAGCCCAAATTCAGAAACCTTTAAAATGTGGTCGAAACTTATCCCAAACCGCTTTAAAAGCGACCCATAAACCCGTATTAGCACTGCGACCCAGGTTCAAAACCCCAGAGCCGGTGGCATGACACAGGTTCAACTCCTGTGTGGATTTGACAGCATACACACACCCGCATAGAGCATTTCCAAATTAAAAGCTAATAACGTCGCTCAAGATTTCTTAATTCAGCCTACCCTTAATTTAAATTGGGTGTCTAATTTAGCCTGAATATGAATAGGGTTTCTTCAAGTTTAGCCTATCTTGAACCGGGTTCCTTAACATTTAGCCTGTTTTGAATTGGGTGTCTTAAATTTGAGCCTAATTTGAATTGGGTATCGTAAAGTTTTGGCCAGAAACAAACAAATCAATTAAGAGTCGAGGAAAGAAAAAAATGGGCACCTCCCAACACAGTTCCTGAAAATCTCTTGGGTCTTCTCGCACTTCCTAACAAACTTGCCGGGCTCCACTTCCTCTGTGTTGCATTTGTTCCTGATAACTTTGCTTATGGAACACCGGTCTTCGGATTGATAATTGTTGTTCCTCGTGTCATCAGCAGAGCCAGAGGCACCATCTGAATCAGAGCGGCCAAATTTAAGTACGTCTCTAAGCTTCTCCCTGAGGGTACTGCCATCAACTGAATGCCCCCACATTGCTGACAGCTTTGTTTTCTTGAGCAGAGATATGTACAAGGTTGGGAGGAAAAGAATGAATAGGAAGCTTGTTGACACTCACCTGCGAAACGAATTGAAATGCTGGCTAAATAGAACGATGAAACAAAATTGAAGGGAAAATAAATTGCTTGGTGTGCTGTTGGGGTTTTTCATAATGAAACAAAATTGAAGGGAAAATAAATTGCTTGGTGTGCTGTTGGGGTTTTTCATAATGAAACAAAATTGAAGAGAAAATAAATTGCTTGGTTGGTGTGCCGTTGGGGTTTTCATAATGAAACAAAATGAATTTAATAATGTCCCACATCTAATGATTTATGGGATCAAAAATGTTTTATTTGAGTCAATCTTAGAAAGATTTGTGCGTCGAGTTGTTTTTTAAGAAAGTTATTTCTCCTCTCAATTTTTTTGAATTTATTATTATGGTTAATTTTTAAACATTTTCGTAAATTTGATTCAAATGTTTTCATTATCCAAGTATTCAAGGATGAAAAGTTTTTATGTTTCTACTTCCTGGTAGTGTAAAAAATACATGTTCTCTCTTCCCACTCTTCCTTATATGAGTCTTTCATCTCCCAATCTCACATTTAACTCTTAAGAGAACTAGTCTTTATTTGATCTATGAGTATCTTCTCCCTCAATTTGATTTTAGTATCTATATGCTTGTCTTTTCACAATATTCATAAATCATGTTGAATTTTATAATGTAATGATGTCATTTATTGTTTGTTTTCTTTCTCCATGTAACTATTTTAAACTTTTCATTCATATAGTTTTTATTTCTTTGTTAAGGTTTAGGCATTCATTTACATAAGTATCCCATCTACTCATTCATTTATGGTTATGTTTTGTCTATATGTTCTTTCTTTTATATAACTCTTCTTCTCTTGTGGTCTTAGACCACTTGTCATTCTCCAATTTTTTTTTTCATGTAACATAGTAGTCTGGAAAGTACTTGTTTCTACAAGGATTATTTTGTAAGGAAATGAGACCTTAATTCTAAAGTTATTTGTGATTAAACATTTTTGGATCCTTTCTATTTGTCTCCATTTTAAAATTGATGTGCCACTAGCCCATAGTTTGCACCCATACAACACCACCAAGATGACAAGTAATCCAACTAAGACCCTAGTGGTCTTCCAATCCTATAACTTAGCATTCATACATCATAATTTGAAGTGCATAAAGAGCTCTCCATCCACCGTGTATTCTTTTCATCCTACATATATCCGAGTTGAGTTTGTTGTGAAATTTTAAGTTGAGATACTTATATTCTGATACCACTTCGTGAGACTCTCCTTCAAATTAGAAATTGGAATGGTTTTTCTTCCTTTTTAGTGAGAAGATCATAATTTTAGTTTATTTGATGTTCAATTACATCCCTACCTCTTTACAAAAGAGTTCTCTAAAGTATTGGGTTGTTTATGCCATTAAGATTAGATCATCAATATATAATAAGAGTTTCACCACACATTTGGCCAAGTGGACTCTCCCACTCTATATTTGTCTCCCACTCTATATTTGTCTATCCATTCTTCTATCTTATCAATATATATCTCAAACAAAGTAGGTAAAAAAGGGTAGTCTTGTTTGAAGTCTATGTCACTCTTAAAACACTTGGATAGCCATACTTGCATTTTGATTTTGGCCTTGACTTGCTCATATAAACCACTATCATGTAATGTGATGGAACCCAAAGTTCCTCCATTTTGCTCCATAATTTGTTCATCATTGTCACGTCAAATGCCTTGTTAAAATATACAAAACATTAATAAGCTTCCTTTTTTTATCCCAAACCTTTCAACTAGGTGTTTGAGCAAGACATAATGATCTATTGTTGAATGTTTTGGTCTAAAACTTGCTTTCCCCTTTGCTCTCTTTCCATTTTCTTCGGCGTAATTGTTAATCTTACATTTTATCATACTCCTAAAAAGCTTTGCAAAGAGAGGATTGACCATGATGGTTAGATAGTGTGCAAGATTATTTACATCTCTACTCTTTAACAAAGGTATGGTTAGGTTAGTTGTTCACTCTATTAGGAAGCCATTTTGAATGAACCCATTGAGTATTTATCCTATTTGAGATGCTAGAATTTTTGCTCCCCATTTTATATGTTTCACTTGTAAATTGTTTATGTTGTGTGCCTTACCTGTTACTAATTTCTTAATCCCATGTATGATGTTTTTAGTTGTAAAAATATATTCTCTAACATTGATTGTGGAAGGTGTACCGTTTTCCTTTTCACATTCGTACAATTATTTTGAGTACTCCAGCCACTAACTTACTGTAATGTTATTCTCTATTTGTGTTTTTCTTTATGTAACTCCCTCCAAAATAATCTTGGCTCATGTTTCTCTAAGTATATGAACTCTTTCTTTCTTGTTCTTCTATATTATTCCTTTTTTGTTCTCACTATTAGTTTATATATTTTTCTATTTACCTTCATTTTACCTCTTGGCTCCTTCAACATTCTTCATAATACCAAAGATTTGTTGGGAAGGTGTTTTTTTCCTTCTTTTTAGATTTAGCTCTCTTACATGTATTTAGGGATTTTTAAATTATGTAAATTAACCTCTCTCCTTTAGTACAATTTATACATATGTCAATTAACCATTTGTTAGAATCAACTACAGGGTCTAATGAATCTAATAGAAAACATAAATAAGAGATAAAATAATAATAGCAATAAACAATAATTGTATATCTGAGATAATAACAAAGATGAATAAATAGCTCAGATATAATGAATTACTTTGATAATTCAATATTAATCTGATATAGAATATACAAATAGCCATTGCTTATATAGAGCAATGTGTGCAAGATAAAGATCAGGAAACTCACATAACACGTGTAGTTCAACTGATATCTAACTACAAGAATAGTGGAGTGCAACTCCACACTAACAAGATAGGTGTCCAACTTGTGTAAATGATCAACATAAGTTGACTACTAGTTAATCAGTCTTATTCTATCTTACCTTAAATGGTGGAGTGGAACTCCACTATAACAAGATAGGTGTCTGAGTTGACTACTAGCTAAGCAAGCTTATCCTATATGGTGCAAATTATTAATAAACATAATAAACTAATTACAATAAGTAATTAGTGCACCAATATAAATAATAAATACAAGTAAATGCAATAAAGTAAATAAATGCACCAACACCCCCCATAAGCGAAGCTTAAGCAGGGCTATGTAGATAAGAGTCATAATAATGTGTAGCCATATTAGGTACTTTGTACAAATAAATGAAGAAAAGAGAAAACCCGAAGGAAAAAAACTTCTCCTCAAAATGAAGGTCTAGGAGACCCCCCTAAAGAATTGATGTCCCTTGAAGAACTGATGTCCTACACCTCCAAAAGAGATCGCAAGTGAAGATACTTGCTCTCAGTGAAAGGTTTGGTGAAAATATTTGCAATTTGCTCCTCTGTAGGACAATATTGAAGATCAATAATCTTCGCCTAAATCAATTCCATGATAAAGTGCATAGGAATCTCTATCTTTTTAGTTCTCTTATGATGAACTGGATTCTTTGAGATCTGGATAGTGCTCTAGTTGTCACAATAGATGATTGATGGCTTCTGAAATGGAACACCAAGCTTAGTGAGAATATTCTAAAGCCAAATAGCCTCAGTAATGGCATTAACAACACCATGATACTCAGCCTCTATAGATGAAAGAGCAATAACATGTTGCTTTTTGCTATGCCAATAAATGGGGTTGGGTCTAAAGTGAAAAATGTAACCAAAAGTGGACTTATGATCATCATAATCACCAACCCAATTATAAACTGTGTATCCTACCAAATCTGAACCTGTATCTATTGTATAGTGAATCTCGTATCCGATAGTGCCCTGAATGTAGCTCAAAATGCTTTTGGCAACTCTCTAATAAAGCTCATGTGGTGTCTACATAAAGCATGAAACCATGCCAACTGCATATAAAATTTCAAGCCATGTATGAGTCAGATAGATGAGGCTGCCTATAAGTTGGCGATACAATGTGGCATCAACCAAGGGAGTGGAACAATGATCCTCAAGTCTAACTCCAGATAAGAAGGGAGTTGGTGTAGGCCTACAATCAACGATGTGAAATTGAGCTAACAAGTCCATGGCATACTTGGGCTATGAAAGAGTAATCTCGAAAGAAGTTGCGCTATCTAAATCTCAAGAAAATGGTGCAATAGGCCCATGCTTGTCATAGAAAACTTGTCATGAAGTGCAGTTTTAACACTATTGATGACGGATGCTGTGCTCCCTGTAACAATGAGATTGTCAACATAGAAAACTAAGTACGATAGTGAATCCTCCTGTCATAGAATATAGACATTCGAATCTGAGTGACATCTTGAGAACCCAACTGAAAGAAGAAATGTATCCATCCTAGAATACCAAGCCCTAGAGGCTTGTTTCAGACCATAGAGAGATTTTTGTAAGTGGCACACTAATGAAGAATCCTAAATGAACCCCTAAATGAAGTATCAAGCAAATGAAATTCATCTTAACAACAGGCACAAAGGTTTTTGTATAGCCAATGCCTTCCACTTGGGAAAAACATTTGGCCACTAAGCATGCTTTAACTTATCAATATTTCCATACGCTACAAACTTAGTTTGATATATCCACCTACATCATACTAATTTTTTTCTCTTAGGAAGAGGAACAAGATCCCAAGTATTGTTCCCAATCAACGAGTCATACTCTTCTTCCACCGTTGAATCCCACTCAATTGTCCCTATGGCTTCTTGAAAAGACTGTGGATCAAAAGTTGTGGCAATGTAGGAATGTGAAAGATCATATTGTGATCGTTTCTCCTTCTATCTAGTGGATCCCTAACAAGAGGGTTTGCATTTGCCAAAGTCTATCTAGCCCACAAAGGCATCAATAGGCGAGGATCTAGAGGAGGAGGAGGAACATGACCTGCTAAACCCTACTAGGGAGGTATTACCTCATCATCACTATGAGTAGATGAGGCAGGAGTATCATCATCATTGTTATCTGATTATTTTAAGGAAGAAGAGTGAGAAATGTTAGAAGACAAGTTTGAATGACTTTCTTCAAAGTAAACACTTATCACTATAATAAGCTCATGTGAATCTGGATCAATGAGTCGATATCCCTTAACGCCACCATGATATCCCACAAATATGCAAGTTTAGCTTTATTGTTCTAAAGCACGGTGCTTATCTGAAGGTATGTGAGCCCATGTTGGACTATCAAAGACTCTAAAATGATGCACATTTGGCTTCCTATTACACCAAGCTCCAAGAGGTGTTATCCCCTCTAAAATGATGCACATTTGGCTTCCTATTACACCAAGCCTTCAAGAGGTATTATCCCCTTTAAAACTTTGTGAGAAACTCTATTCTATATATATGCAGCATAATTAATCACTTTCGCCTAGTACTTAGGTACTAATGATTTTGCATGAATCATATAACTTGCCATCTCTTTTAAGAATATGTTCTTCCTCTCTGCTACACCATTTTGCTGAGGTGTGTATGCAACTGAATACTGAAGATCAATTCCTTCAAGAGCACAAAATTGTTCAAACTTATTGTTCACATATTCCCTGCTATTATCAATGCGAAAGATCTTGACATACTTCTTAGATTGTTTTTCTACTAGAGATTTGAACTCTATAAATCTATCAAATACTTCACTCTTGAGTTTCAAAAAAATAAACCCAAGTATATCTGGAATAGTCATCAATAAATGTGATAACATAACAGGTTTTACTAAAAGACAAAGTAGGTAATGGACCCGCTAAATCACTATGAACAAGTTTGAGGAGTTGTGTAACCCTCTAAGCCTTTTCTTTATCAAACTTATCCTCTAGATGTTTGCCTAAGTTGCAACTATGACATACACCCCCTAAAAACTAAATTTGTGGAAGTCTTGTAACTATCTCCTATTGACTAAGCTACTGTAAATAGCGATAGTTCAGATGACCAAACCACTCATGCCATAGCTTGCTCACTGAATCAGTGTGTGAGAACAAAGCTATAGAGGAAGACTGAAGCACAAAGTGGGAGAATGAATAAAGTTGAGTATCATTGTCGACTTTTTCCACTATAACTAAGACATTATCCTCTAATTTTTTGATTGAAATAGAATCAAGTGTGAACTCAACTTTCCTACTAGTATCAAAGTGGGTGATTTGATAGACAGAGAGAAGGTTATTTGATAATTTTGGCACATAGAGGACATCCTCAAATACACTACTATCAACATTAATTGTACCTTTTCCTATGACATCTACATTAAAATCATCATCTATGAGAATATGAGGCAAAGAACTTGGTTCTATTCCAAAAAATTATTCTTGATCAGAACCCATATGGTACGAAGCACCTTAGTCAAGTACCCATAACTTTAGAGAATTTACCAGTGTAACTAGTGTCGTAGCTTTCCCTTTCCCTGAATTTGAAGGAGTCAAAGAATCCTTTGATTGATTGATATTATTCTTTTTTAGAAGACCCTTAAGGTCATCAATCTCTTTCTTTCAACAATTTTGTTCACTATGAAACCCCTTTTTGCAATAAGGGCAATGAGTGTCAGTTCTTTTTTTAATCCCCTTATTAATGGATTTATAATCTCTTTATGAGGAAGATTGTTGTCTTTTATTCTTATTTTTTGTGACTTATTTTAATTATTCTACTTTTTACTTGAACATGTATTTGATGCTAATATTGAAACTTGTTTATGCTGAGGTTGACTTCCAATTAGAGCTTGAGATTTTGATGACTTGATTAGACCCATAGCTATTAACTTTTCTTCTTCAACCATTAGAATCTCAGACAATACCTCAAAGGTGGGCATTTAATATGATGTGCCCAATGTGAGCCTACGAGTCTGAAAGCTAGAGACAAATGATGAATATTCTAGACATAATTTATGTAAGGCATTGAAAATCAATTGAATATCCTTTTTATAAATTTTACAGTCAGAAAGTTGTGCTCTAAGATCTATGACTTTAGTGATGTAGTCTTGTATTATAGCATAATTTTTAGGATCCAAACTAATGAGTTTGTTGTCAATTTGGTAACCACAAACCTCGTCTATTTTTCCAAACAATGATGCTAATTTATCCCAAGCCTCTTTTGGAGTTGTACATTTGTCAAGATAAAAATTTAAATTTAATAACATGTAAGATTGAATGCATCCAATTACCTTAGTAGTTTCAAAGAGAAAGTGTTATAACTCTTTTGTATCAATAGGTGGAGTAAGAAAAGTTGTTACGTAAGACATATATCCTGACATCATTAATGCATTCCAAGTATTCTATTTCCATGGCTTATAGTTGTATGTTGTTAATAGTGGGAACTTAAGATTTCTCATGATGCAATTGGAAATAAACCATCACAAAGCAGAAATCAAAGTATAGAACACACAATAAAATCTCCTTGAATTACTTAGTTTTATCCCACCCAGCAAGTATTTATTAATACTTTATAATTGAGTGCAGTTACAAGGCTGGATTATAATTTTTCCAGTTTATAAAAAGCTCAATTAGGCCCTCTAGTCTAAAAATACAAAAAATATGGACTTTATTACAAAAAAAATTGCACCAATGCTTTGTGCTCAAAAAAATATTAATTTTTCAAAAAAACTGGGACCTCAATACGAGGTTGTATGTAAAAGTTATGAGTCTCTAAAGTTGTAGAAACAAGAACGAACAAGAGCTACTGTAGAAAAACCTTAATTCTGAAAAAATATGGATAAATCTGGAAAAAAATTGAAAGTATAGCAGTGAAGAGTATGAAATTTTAAGATATTTAAAAAAAAATCTAAGGTGGGCTCTCGAAGTTTCCCTTTCAAATCTTCCTACTAATCCATAAGGCTTGCTAATTTGTTTTCCTGCACAGTCCGTACGGTCATACTTGGGAGCAAAAAAAATTTGTCTTATAGGTGATTGTGTCTAAATTAGACAAATTTTATATGGATCTATAGGTTTTGACACCTTCTGAACACAATCATGAGGCCATTTTGCTCAAAAATGCTTTGATTTTTAGGTACCCATTGGATTTAGGCATGGTGTTTCTGGATCAAACCCTTGCTAATTTCACCTCTTGTGCCTAATTTCAATAAAATTGTAGATGATTTTGACTATCTCGGGCACTTTGAACTCAACGGTGAGCTTTAAAATTCTCCATAAAGCTCTAATTTATGCATGTATACAAAATGAAAAAACTAATCCTATATCTGGATATTTTTCTCTTAAATATTTAGCAATCTAGAAATTCAAGATAGCTCTAGTACCATGTTAGAATTAGCTACAAGATCTAATAAATCTAATAGAAAGCATAAATAAGAGATAATAATAACAACAACAACAACAACAATAATATATCTGAGACAATAATAAAAAGTAAATAAATAAATCAATCAAATATGATAAATTATTCTAATAATTCAATATTAATCTGATATAGAATACACAAGTAGTCATTGCTTATATAGAGTAAGGCGTGCAAGTAAAAGATCAGAAAACTCACATAACACGTGTAGTTCAACTGATATCTGACTACAAGAATAGTAAAGTGCAACTCTACACTAACAAGATAGGTGTCCAACTTGTGTATATGATCAACACAAGTTGACTACTAGTTAATCAATCTTATCATATATTATCTTGAATAGTGGAGTGGAACTTCACTGTAACAAGATAGGTGTCTAAATTGACTACTAACTAAGCAAGCTTATCCTATATGGTACAAATTATTAATGAACATAATAAACTAATTCTAATAAGTAATTAGTGCACCAATCTAAATATTAAATACAAGTAAATGCAATAAAGCAAATAAATGCACCAACACCATTTGTTTTCTCTTTCCTATAAATTACTACTCAATACCGCCCCAAAGGATTTTTTATTTTCCTTTGTCAAGAAGATGTTCCCTTTAATTGGAGATTTATTTTGACTATCCTAAGTGTGTTTATTTTATTGCTTGTCTCCTTTTATTAAATATTTTAAGATTTTTTTAATACCAAGAGTTCATTTATTAGAACTTGCCCCATGTAGTGTACTTTGGAGCTCTATTAGAGTTTGCATGTTGTTTAACCCTAAATTGAGATGGATCAATATAGTATATGATTAAGAATATAAAAATGAATAAGCACAATGGTGACAAACAGATCTATAGTAGGTCAATTAATTATAAACTCAAATAAAAAATATTTTAAATTTAAATATTGAGATGTGTTAAAAATAAAAAGTATAACTATTGATTGATATTGCAATAAATGAAAAACAAGAGTACTTAGTTGGTTTACTATATGCATATAGACTTAATATGGAAGAGGTTAAAAGTACACTAGATCTAGATTCTAAATCCATCATTAGATTCTTAAAATGTACACTTGATAGCTTTAGATGTTTGTGTTAGATTTGGATGGTTGCATTGACGCCCCTGTCTAATCTGGATGCAAGTGTCCAATACGGAGTATTGACTAGATCTAGATGCGACCACTTGGAACCTTCTAGTTTTTATATCACCTTTGCTTTGGTGTACTTAGATCTCACTCATAAGTTATCACTCCTTGTCAAATTATCAAACCCTAGTTCTTCATCTTCGTAGTGATAATGAGGACATTGGGTTAGTGGGTTCACGATGTCGAGTTGTCCCAAGGACCTATTGTCGTAGAATTTTAAAATGGAGAAAATTGGTAGGAAAATCAACTTTTAAAAATAGGCTAATTTTTTTTGTTTTCGCCCAAAAATGTCAAAACTTCAAAAAAAAAATAAAATTAATTAGTTACTCAAAAATTGACTAATTAAAAATTTACATTTTTTTCTATTTTTATCCTGAAGTGTTTTTAAACTCATTTGAACCCTCTATGTAAAAGGCCACTTGCGCTCCCTATAATTTGTAAAAATCATTTCACTTTTTGTGAGTTGTGTAAACACACTTTCTTTTTTCACAAGTTGTGCAAATTGCAAAAACTTTTTCAATCTTCGTGCAATTTGCAAAATCTTTTTCAATCTCCGTGTAATTTGCAAAATCTTTTGTGGTCTCCATGTAATTTGTAAAAACTTTTTTGGTTCCCATGCAAATTGCAAAAATATTTTTGGTTCTCGTGCAAATTATGAAAATGTTTTTAGTTCTTGTGAAAATTGCGAAAAAGATTTCAGTTCTCGTGTAATTTGTAAAAAAAGTTTATAAACTGTGTAATTTGCAAAAACATTTTAATTTTTCAGTTTCAATGCAACTCAAAGTCACACTTCTTTTAAAGTCGTGTTAATGCAAACTTCTAAATTACAAATTTGCTTCCCCACTCCACACAAGTTGTCATTGTGCAAACTTAAAGGTTTCTTCTTTTTGCATGTAGTCTCCCTTATTTTTTCTTTGGATCATGCAAATGCAATTATTTATGAGTCGTGTTAAAATGGAAATTTTTTCATTTTTATTCATTCTGAAGCCATTACATTTATTTTGAGCATGCAAATGCAAATTTTCATTCAAACACTCAGCTAAGTAATTTACAGAGGGTGCAAAGTGTGGAGTTGTTAAGAAAATTATATTTTTATTTTGGATGCCAAGACAGGTGCATCCCATTGAAAAGAAAGAAGAGAGAGATTAAATTTTCAAAAGACAATTTAAACTATTCCACCTAGCCAAGACATTGTACCATGCTAAAGAAAAATTAGGAAGTGATCCCATGGAAGGGGGCTCCTAAATTTTCTAAGGGAGTAGTGCAGAGTGAATTTAGGAACATATGTAGCAAAAATGGTCTCATGGAATAAAATTTTTTAGTGTATACTCCTATTTTATTGGAGATAATATTTAAAATTATTATCTTTTTATTTATAATTAAAGTTTACATAAATTTTGTCCACCCATATATTTACAAATGGTAAAATATCTTCCTACAAAATAGAAACACATATGGGACACTCCAGCAATTGGTAGACTATCTTCCTACAAAATAGAAGCACATATGAGAAACTCCAGCGCCCCTTTTTTCACCTCTTCAAACTTTCCCCCTAAAAAATAGCCAACTCCTCACATTTAGGAAAATATTCTAAAATTTCCTTTTACTATACCTTTCATTTTTCATGGGGCCACCTACTCATTAAAAATAGGAGCAGCAACCCCCTCCATGGGACCCTTACCTTAGGGAATTGTATGTCAGACTTTATCTATTTTACGCTGCTCAAAGTGAAACATACAACACCCAAGGAAAGAAAAAAGAAATTAAAAAAAAGACAAAGAACAATTTTTTTTCTTTTTAATTTGTTTTTATCTACTATAAGCAGGTTGTATGGCATCGTAAGTTTAGCAAGGAAGGCTAGAGATTAAAGAAAAAAAGTTAATTGTTTTCACTTGCAATTAAAATCTGTGCAATCACGTAGTGGGGTGAAAAAGAGAGAATTTAAAAATTTGCAGCTACTGATCAAATTTTAATTCTTTTTTATTGCTAAAGCCCAGTTTGTATGACGCTCATAGGAAAGAGATAAAATGAGTAAAAAAAAAAGGTAAAAATTTGTTGAGTTTAAAAAAATTGCTAGTGAAGAAATTAAAAGTAAAAAAGGAGGAATAATTTGCGAAGTGAAAGGATAATGTTGAGTTGAGAAATGTTTAAAATTTTCACTGAAAGATTTTTTGTTTTTTAATTTAAAAATATATATATATTACTGAGTGGAAATTAAAAAGAGAAAAAATATATATTTTGTTAAGTGGGAAAGCCGGGAGAAAAAGCCAAGTGAGGAAAATAATTTTTTTTCTGGGTGGAAAATGAAAAGGGAAAATTTATTAAACAAAGTTTGGTGTGATATTTGTTATTTGTAAATTCTAAGAATCTTCATTTTGCATATTTTCAATTTTGAGGAAGATGTTGAAAAGGTTCATGGGGTTCTTTTGGCAACTTTGGTTTTTCTCAAACTAGTAAAAATCCAGAATTGAATTAGTAGTGGCAAATTTTCATCTTTTGGGTTCATTGCATGGTCATGAAATTCCTCTAATTAGTGGTAATTTTTATTTTTGCAGGGTTTTTAAAATTTTAAAATTTTAAAAAAAATCACAGAGAATAGGGGAATTGATTGAAAATTAAAGAAGAAATTATTTTTATAATTTTTTCTATTCTTTTCCATTGGCCAATTTTTTTAATGTAAAGTTACGCGAAGGAATTGTATCAGGGGCATTTGCAAATGATAAATTTGGTCAAAGAGAAAATTGAAATTCATATCAGAAGCATTAAAAGTTACGTTGAAGTAATTCGCACAATCAACTTATGAATACAACTTCAATTTGCATTTTCTTCATTTTTCACAAATCATGTACTTTTTTGCAAAAAATTCAAATTTGTCAATTTTAATGTCAAATTGATGTCTTCGTCTCATAATCCAGAAAAGGAGATTTCAAGTAAAGGCAAGGAAATCACGAATTACCAATTCCAAGGTGTTACGTTTCCTTCACCACTAGATTTTAATGTTGAAAATATCACTGACGCCGAGCTAGGTCACATCAACTTGGACAAGTTTTGGGAAAAAATGAATGTCGTACATAAAACATATTATGGGTAGAGTATTTGTGACAGTGGTTTGGCACATGCAATAACATTTTTGGTGTCATTGTAGTCTCCTAAGTTAGTTTTGATTATGGTGAATAATTATAACTCAGAGACATGGGAGGTAAGAGATCCCTAGGGGGAGTTGGTAGTGAGTTTTGCCCCTGAACAAATTGACAACATTTTTCACATTCCAGATCATGAAGACTTTATGCATCTAACTCCTAAGTCCTACCAAAGCTTTTGGGATGACAATGTTATAGCATGTTCTAAATAAGTCAATAAACCCTGGTTAAATAAGCGAAACACTCCTCCACTCGGCTTCCAAAAAATATCACAAAATCTAATTTCAAAGGTGAGATAAGTGATATGATCACTTTGTTGCATAGGATAAAGGGAAATCAAATGGCCAGGAATTTTTAGAACTGGATGTATAAGTTCATCTGAATCATCATTCAAAAGAAATAATAAATCAATTAGGGTGAATTGATTAGCAATTCTATTCACAAACAACTCATGGAAGTAAAGGACACGTCAAAATTCTACATGACTTTGTACCTTGTTTACATTGTAGCAAGTCAAAAGTATTTTGATAGATTACATACAGTGGGTGGTTTTGGGAAAAAAATGGTGTACGACTTCTATCCCCAACTAACATTGAAGGAAAGCACCCATCACTTCAAAAGAGTTAGTGATTGCTTTATTTATTTCATCATCTAGTTGTTTGAAAAGAAACTCTTCAACACAAGAATATTAGTTGTAGCCATTACAAAAATAACAAGGTGGGAGCTTGGTTTTTACAATTCTTAACATTCAATTATTTTAGAATCAATGGTTATGAAATATCTCCTTGCATGCTCCCACGATATGTCAGCAACAAATAGGCGTTAATGGAATTGATGAGACAACTTGTTGAAACACACAAGTTCTTGAAAAGTAGATACAAAACAAGGATCAAGTTTCCAATCTCTACATGCTGAAGGCTAAGATAATTGAACAATACATGTCTCACTATAACCTCATGACATTTGAAAGCAAGCCTTCATTTGATACTAGGGGCTTAGTTGAACACAATCTTGGATCTCCATTTCAGCATGCTCCACATTTTGAATATTATTGGATGGATTGTGATGACAAGAAACCAATGAGAATTAGAGACTATTCATGGTTTATCTAGAGACGAATAGTCAAGTTTGGTATAATGAAAGTGTTGAAACAACTAGTAGATGATTAGGTCACATTGGACCCCATCTTTGAAAGAGAGGGCATCGTGATAAAGCCATTGCTCATAGTACATTAGGATAAAATGGAATCTAATTCTCTCAGAAGTAAGACAAAGGCCATACTTGATAGAAATCTCAAATGGTTGAAAGGTAAGGGAGTTGATGTTATGAATGTTGAATTCCCTGCACCTCCTAGAAAAGATTAGTTTGGAAGCATCTATAAGTAATAGAATGAGCCAAAAAAGATGGATGAGGCAGGCCCTAATAGAGAACCTTCCATGATAGAAGAGGTGCATGACCTGAAGCTACTCAATAATACATTCAACCATGAAAGACTATCAAGCTGAAAATAAAAAGGTTTGGCAAGAATGTTTCTTCTTCTCTTAAAATTTTAGTTCCTCAAGAAGTTCCAATTGATATCTTTCCATTCACTCAAGAACTAGTAGAGAACACAACTCAATAATTCTTAGCTTTAAATGATATAGTGTTCTCTATGTCATCTAATTTCCCTTTACAAGAGATTACTCCTATCTCTTCATCTTATCCCTCAAATCTTAAGTTTTCCTTTACTCCTTCCCCAAGAATCCCTCTTGAAACAATCAGTACACAAGAGCAAATTAAAACATCTTTTTAAGGTGTCCCAATGGAGAAAAAACCCTCTTTAATTATATCCAATATTGATGCACCTATTTCAACTTCTATCTCATTACCTTCTTCAAGCACGATAACTTCAAATTGGTTGTCTACAGTAGTAAGACGAACAAGAAAAATTATTTAATCTAAAGAGATAGATTTTGAAACCTTGACGACTTCTTTCTCAAAAATACCAAAGAAAGAAAAGACAATTTCATGAATGGTGATAGATTAAAAGGAATAAAAGTATTCATAAGTGTCCATTCTAGTAGTTGAAATGGATAAGTTAGAAATCAGAGTTGAAGACTACCATGTGTCTAGAGTTCATTTGGGAAAATCAACTAGAGAATGAATGAAAGGAGATGTTCAGTTGGCAATTGACATCATATTTGAAAAAATGGACAAAGACAAGGTGATGAAAGATGAACTAAAAGATAAACTACCATGTGTCCAGAGTTCATTTGGGAAAATCAACTAGAGAATGAATGAAAGGAGAGGTTCAATTGGTAATTGACATCATATTTGAAAAAATGGACAAAGGCAAGGTGATGAAAGATGAACTAAAAGATAAAGTGGAACAATTGAGATCAATAATACATAGATTGATCGAGCCAGTTTAACCAACTATCGCTTCATCGAGTCTTTATGCCAAGACACTAGAAAGAGTGAGAGAAGTGGGCCAAGTGGGTAATGCGGTGAAAGATTGGATTGAAAAGTTACAGATCAAGGGGTCTCAACAATTGTTGTTTTAGTGACAATATTCTTTGAAATTTAGTCACAATATGAACAACTAGTAACAAAGGTAAATGTATACGCTTAGGAGAAACAAAATTGGGAGGAACTCATGCATGGGTTGGTCGAATTCTCAAAATTTCCTTATGTTAATCTTATTGTTAAAGGGGTAATCAATGAAGATGAGATTATCTATTAGATTGAATTTATTTGGGCCACCAAATTTAGAATCTAGTCCTTTCAAGAATGTGTTTAAAATTTCAGTAATGTAAGGTCATTTGGAAGTGACACAATGATGGAGATCGACACTGGAGTCAAAAATTTGGATTATTATTTTGTCAATGACAAGGATGAAGAGGGAAATCTTATTTTAATTGAGACCATAATTGGATAGTTCAAAGAATGAATCCAAAACATTGCCACTACATATGTATTTGGTTATGAAAAACTTCATTGATTATCCCGTTACCAAGTGAATGTAGATAATTTGGATATGAAAATCAACAGTCTCCAAGGCAAACATCAAGAAATGAAAGAGTTAGATTACTCAACAAACATTGCCTATAGGTACATGGATGGATTAGATGAAAACTCGATCAGGGTAATTCTTTAGAGATTTGACAACTTCTTGAAAGGGAAAGAATTATCAATATGGTAGCAAGAAGAATGAAGATTTGCTTTTAGTGTTCCTGCATTCTCTTCTCTTGTTTCTTTGTACCTAACTTGTGATATTGCACTCTTTTCCCCTTATAAATGTGCATTTTATTTTTACAAATTATCTTTTCAATTTTTCCAACTTACTTTTTCAAGTTGGGCAAGTTGATGATGTGCTTTTGCAAGTAGTGCAAAAACCCCAATCATTTTCTCAAGTGGTGCTAATTGCTTAAAGAGTTTTTGCACCTTTTCAAAATTGTAATTTCTCATTGGTGTTATAACACTTTTGTAAAAAGGCAAAATAGGTGGTTTTGCACCATAACCACCTATTTTAGTCTATAAATACAAGTTAGAGCTTCATAATAAGGGTTCAAAATAGATAGAATTTTTAGCAAAGCATTATAAAAGAAGATTAATCTTTCTACTCTTCAAAATCAATACAAGAAAGGTGTTTTTAAACTTTACGTTAGTTATATCTTTTAAATTACGTCTTTCTCTTAATTCATTGTATTTGATTTTCATTACCATTATTATAAATTTAAAATAATTTGTCAAGAGGACAAATCAATGACTTCACGTCAACAAGACCCCTCTATCAATGGGCACTACCTATATATCCAATAGTCTGAAGAGGGCCTTAGATTTATGTAATTCTCCCCTACGTGTTGGCTTGTGTGTGCATAATGATGCAATGTGTGATAAGCAAGTACATAAAGTGACCTACCTTATAACTTGGAAAATGCATACCATGGGATGTTCCTTTAGTACTCCAGGCCTGTAGGAATAATTTTCCTATGCCCAATATAGAAATAGGGATAAATAAGGTAGATTTACTCATCTGAATGCTTGATTGAGTGTTTTTGGTAAGTTGCCTTATGAGTTGCTAGGTATTTACTAGGTGAAAAATGAATGAGGATTGATCATGCATATATACCAATCCTTTCATTAAATATCTCACATTAAAACACTTGGGCCGACCATAAGAACATGTTACAATTGCAAATCTTATGACTTTAAGGCACTTGCCACTTAGTTTAGCATAGGATAATTTTATTGGCTTAGGTGTTTGGCTGGGATGCAAATGTCCATGAAGATAAAAAATAGGTTTAGGTCAAAAATTTGTAGAGGATGATAATAATTAGGTTTATAACATTTTGCATAGTGTAGAAGGCTTGGTCATCAAAATAACATATGGTTAAACTAAGGGATAAGCAATAGGCACAAGAGATAGCAGATGCGAGCCTTTCAACAATGCAAAAGTCTATGAACTGAAGAGTATAACCATGACAAGTTCTTTCCAAGTATACAATACTTAGGTGCTATATAATTCATATTTATTATCTACAATGCCCCCCTCCTTTAATTTAGTAATGAAATTTTTAGTTTAAAGAAAAAGAAATGCAGACCTAGATGTGTATAACACACCTTATCCTTGCTTGAATCCAACTTGAGTGCTTTGTTGGTGATTGACCTATAATCAAAAGCATGTTACAGTATATAATAAGTGTATATAAATTAAAATCAAAAGCATTTGAAATGTTTGAAAGTAAAGAGAACAAGTTAGGAGTACACTTGTGTATTGATGCAACCATCTTACCTTTTGACAATTTGATTTGAATATATGTTTCATTATGAATCATTGAAATTGAGATTAGGACAAATGTAAAACCTACAAGTAATTGTGTGTGTGTGTGTGTAAAGGTTAGAAGATAGTTTCCCCCCAATCTTGGAGAAAATGTGAGTTGCCACCCAATAGTTGAGATTAACTCAACTATGTAACCCAATCATACTTATAACTTAGTGAGCATGAGTGATCCAAGTTGACTCACACTATAAATCTAGTGAGAGTGGATGATTTGATCACTCCATCTTATAGATTTGGTAAGATTGAGTGATTTAATCACCTCAACCTTGTGAAAATCAAATCAACTACTTCAGTAGATTGACTCAATAACAAGTTGTAAAAGTCCATCTTGGTGTATTTATAAAGTCCACATAATTATTTAAAATCTAAAACTAATTTTGATTTTACAATTTAAGGTGCCCTTTGCATGGCATATGCACCTCATATATGTCTCAAGCTAAAACATGGGTATAACAATGGTACTAGTGTATAAAATGTTGCCACAAATGTATATTTGAATCATATAACTATGTAATCCAGCCAGTTTAAAATTTTACAAAGTGAAAGATGTGTTCCCATTACAATATAAAACAAAAAACTGGTATAAGTGGTTAGAACATGTTTACATAACATGCCCCCAGTAAAGATGAAGCTGTGAATAATGTGGAGACCATTCCTCTATGACATGCCCCCACTAATGTGTCCCCATTTTGAGGTGAGGGGAAGTATAAACTGGTATTCACCTTGACTCAAAAGGATAAGATGACTATGTAATATGTGAATCTATCATGTAGCATATAGAATAAACATGTCTAGGTAAATATATCATTAAAGCACATAAAATGTGATCACATCAAGGCCTAAAATGCATGATATAAATCATGGTAATGTCTAGATAGTAACAATACAAGCTAAAAAAATCAATCAAACACACACACAAGAGTACTCAAAAGCAAATCAAAATACAATGGTCTAAGGAGACCTCAAAAAAGGGGTATGTTCAAATGTCACACAATCAAAGGGACATGGCTTAGTCAAGTGTCCACAAGGCAAACAACAACATATTCAATTGTACATACAATAATCAATGACATTCAAATGGCAAAGGAAGTGAACTAAGGGATGGGGGCCACAAACAATGGAGCATATTCAAATTCTCAGAAAAGGAAGACAATAGAAAGCAAGGAAAGGTATTTAAGGAAGTGCACAAATGAAAAACATGAAACATAAGCAACTATCATAAACATATCATGTTAGTCCCTAGATATATGTGTTATCAAAAAATGTTAAGTACATAGCATATCAAATACACT
Source organism: Torreya grandis (assembly GCA_037957365.1). Classification (NCBI taxonomy): domain Eukaryota; kingdom Viridiplantae; phylum Streptophyta; class Pinopsida; order Cupressales; family Taxaceae; genus Torreya; species Torreya grandis. The sequence continues at coordinate 182,353 of JARHVA010008097.1, forward strand.
GTGAAATATCTAAGCATGGATAAAGGTATGTATAAGTACATAAGCTCAAACATGATAATGGAAAATGATTATAGAATAATATAACTTTGGTGTATTGTGATCAAATAAATGAATGCCCCCAATGTCCATATGACATGAGTAGAGGGAAGGCCCAACATGCGAAAGTGTATAGATCATGTGCATGGGTATGCTTGTATCACACTTAAAAGACGATTGAAACATGTGTATATAGAAAAGAATGATATGTTATCTACCAACATGAAATTGATAACATAGATGCTAAAGAGCTAATCAAATATGTAAATGTTGATTTTTTTTTTAATGATTTTTGGATTTTTTTTGGGGGTATTTTTGATGTATTGGAATGGAAAGGACTATCCTATAATCTCATCTAAAGGATGCTCGTATGTATCTTCCCACTAAGAACCCAGTGTAATAAATTAGTGGTACTACTAAGGAACATATATTGATGTAATATTTGACACTGTAAGATCTGTAATGCTCTACATATGTATGATAGGACTTTATGGTCATGAAGTGACAATAGAAAGAGTAGGGGTTCTTAGAACCCATCGTTGAATGCTTTGTGGTTTCTTTGAAGTAATAGTAATAGTAACATGATTTGGTGTTCTAGATATATGAATATGGTGCGTGGTAGATAAATATTTCATGGAATCCACTATGTGTCTCTGATGCAATGGTATCTTAAGTATTGACCACCTAGGAAAGGGGATTGCCTATTGCTTACCATTTAACAAAGGATTAACCATAGTAGGTTTGCTAATTAACTGCCTAGGTATAAACTTATTTTGTTCAAGTAGATGTTCATATGGAATTTTGAAAACTATAATTACCATGTTGCCATGAATGTATTTAACACACCCATGCATTGTAAAAGGTAATGCATGTATTGTATGTATCCAAGGTCATCCCAATAACATATCAAAGACTCTCATGTATGGTATGATCAAGAATGTAGTGACCACATGTGTTGGGCCAACCTATAAAGGTAAGTCAATCTCACCAAGAACTTATTGTGAGGTTCCATTGAATGCTCTAACTAATTTAGTCAAAGGATGTAAATCATCATGTGTATAACCCAAGTGAATAAGTAATGACATGGTGCCAACTTTTTCGTTTGCACCATTATCAATCATAACATTATCTATAGGTTGGTGATCAAGGTATGCTCAAATGAATAAGGAATGAAGATATGAATCATCATCTAGAATCTCACTGTCATCAAAAGTAACATAAGATCTCTAAACCATAGGAGGTGTATGTCATGTATAAGTACCAATAATTCCATCTAATGGGTGTCTATAATGTGATGGAGGAGGATGTGCATTATATGCCACTTGCACTTTTGGATCCTTCTTATAATGGTCTTATAGATAATTGTTAAATATCTTTTGATTCTAATGATCACCAAGTTGTGAACATGATTCCTTTGAAGGACCATCAAATGTAATTTTTTGATCATTGATAAGGTCTTGAATCTTATGTTTTAAGGTAAAACATTAGTTCATAAAATTCCCATGGCCTTGGTGATAGTCACATAAGCATTTGAATCATATCCTTTGGGTAGAGGCTGACTCATATCAAACTCTATAAGATGAGGAAGAGATATGAGGTAACAATCCACAAGCTTTGAAAGCAACAAAGCTAGAGACTTAGGTGAGTTTGTAAATTATCTCCTTGGTGCATTAGATAAGATAAGCCAATTAGGTTATTGTGACATTGCATTAACTATAGTAGTTGTTTCCTTTTTAGGTTATGTGGGTTTTACCTTATAACTTGGTTTGATAGTAAACATGGTATTTGATGTAGTCGGTGTGTTTGCTACATACTTTAGTTTGTTTAATGAGATAGGTTTCATTTCATGATCATGAACAATATGGCATAATTTAATGACAATTTTGAACTTTTTGAAAATAATGGACTCATATAATGGGGCAAATAAACTTTGCTTGAAGAAGTCTTGAAGTTATTTATCTGTCATTGGATTAGTCATTTTTGCCAACATTGTCTTGTATCTTAAGACATACTCATTGATAGGTTCATTGGTTCCTTGTTTGATCTTTAAAATCTGGGCATATGAAGCCTTTTTATTAATATTGATAGATAAGTGTGCCAAAAACTGATCTATAAGAGGTTAGAATGTTTTTATTAATTGGATTGGTAAGTCATAGAACCACCTTCGATCATAGTCTATGAGGCTCCTTAAAAATAGTTTAGTCAAAAGTTTATCATTGGAGATATAATCAAGGTATGCTACATAGAAAGATTGAAGATGTCACAACAAATCCAGTTGGCAAGGGATTCAAATATATTTTGGGTGTAGGAGGGTTATGCAACACTTCTTGTGAATCAATAACATAAGGTTATTTCATATAATTTTATTTAATATTTGTAACCTTATCTTGCAAAATTTTTGTAGTTTGGATAATATATTGCACATCTTGATCACTAAGGTTTGAGAAGATGCCAAAGGAGATGCACCCATAGTGTTAGTGGATATAAGCATTGAAATTGGTAATTGAGTTGAAGTATTAATGTTTCCCACGTAATTATTGACAATTTTGACTTCACAGGTCAAATTGTCACCCCTACCATTCAAAACTTTGCATATCATGTTGGTTTGTCTTGTGAGTTAGTAGTTGGTCTTCAAAATTCCTTAAAGTGATCATTAATAGCCATGATTAATAGGTCTTAAGGTTGTTTAGGTGAATTAATGTCTTGTCCTTTAGTTGTCTTATGTCTGTTTAGTCATTTATTGGTCCTTAGTGGTGAGAAGAGCTTAGAGTGTCCTGTTGAGTGTCATAGCATGTGTCAAGGTCATTACATGCCTAGCAAATGGATAATTAGGTTGATCACATTCTGGACTAAATCCATGACTCATTTCTATGCAAAATTTGACCATTTTGTGCCCTCTTGAGAAGGTTTTGATGGTATTTGATCAAGAAGAAACTTTATTCCATCTTGATTCACCTCATCAAACATGTGAAAGACTTAAGAAAACATTTTATATCATTTCAATCAGAGTTTCTTAGTGAAAATAGCCTTTTTAATGCAAAAATAGACCTTTTTTAGGTATTAATTTTGGTTTTCAGAGGATTTTTGTGATAAAAGCATCATAAAGGATTCATTAGGTCCTTACAGGGTCATATCAGTGCTTTGGAGGAAGTTTTAGGTGAAAATTTTGTAAAAATCAACTTTGCTCCAATATTGACCTTATTGACATACCTAGAAGGGCAGTTTTCAAATGCTCAGTATTAGAAGAGGAGAGGCCATTGTTTGGGGCCTAATTAATATTTAAATTAATGGCATTGGTTCAGGAATTGGTGGCCTCATATTTATGAACAATCGTTAAGAGTGACAACAGGTCACTATAGCCTATGCATCCAAGAGGGGTCTGTTCTTGGAGCTGTTTCTTAAGATCAGTAAAAAATGGAGAGGAATGGTTTTGGGGAATTTTTTTAAGGTTCACTATTATCCTTTTAATATTGGTCACATTTGATAACTCTTTTCAAGAAGGTATTTATAGCATAAAACCTCGTTCCTTTCACTATTTTTCTTAGTGGTCTCTTGGATCAGTTTTGAAGAAAAACATGAGTTGTTCATCAAATGTTTTCATATTCAGACATTATAAATAGATTATCTAAGTCATGAAACATATTATTCATGTAATTAAGGGTTCAAAACTTTCCATTCTGAGTGTGTCTCTTTGAGAGAGTTCAAACTGAGAGTGTTTCTTCAACAAGGACAGTTACATTCATTGAGCTTGATTTACATTCAAATAGGAGGCATATATAATCTTGAGAGGTTGCCTTCCATAAGGTCTCAACATAGGTAGTTAGTCATTCAATTTTATATTCTTTCATTTTTTGAGCTAGCATCTTCACTTACAAGCCTACAACATAGTGTCACCTACAATGTCATCTATAGGTGTTTCATAACGGAATGAACACGTTGGAAAGGAACATGTAATTGGTTTGAAGCAACTCAAGTGAAAAGCATCCATTAGGAGGCTTTGATTAGGTCTATAATGGAGTAGAGTAGCTCATACACTGTGCATTATCAAGATACATGCATGAAGGATAATTTAGGGATAAGTTCCCTAAAAGATCAAAATAGAGACCTTGCAGTATTTTTGAATTTTTTCATGATAGACTACCTTGAGGTCTTGGCTAATCCTAAATGATCCATATTAAAACCCTCATATAGGTTAACATATAGAAAAAGTAAGTGGAAATTTTGGCCAATAGGGTTCTAAGTTTACAAGTTTCAAAGTTATGCATTTGTCCACTGCTTGTTTTCAATGTTTTCCATAGTAGTTTGAGTTTTCCAAGGTAACCTCACAACTTAAGGAGGTGATACAAGATATTGTCCTCATGATGAAGGTTCGTATTGAAGAAAGGACAACAAGAATAGCTCAATAACCCAATGAAAGAGTTGAAACTCAAGGTTTACATCGATATTGTCACCTACAGTAGCCATGTTTCCTTCAGGATGAACATCTACAATTGAATTATAAAATGGAACATATAAAAGTTTGGCAATCCATGTATTGATTGAGACACAATGCATAACATACAAGTGAACAACTAAGAATATATATTAGAAACCCTTGAGGGGTCTAATGCATATTATTACATGACTAAGTATAGGAAACATACTTACATGTGTGTTTTTGCTTCAAAAAGATATAACCACTTGCAGCTGTAGGATGATAATGGTAAGCATATGGTATGATGGTCTTATCACAAGTTCAAGCACAAAACAAGTCAAAATGAGTTGAAATAAATCCTAAGAGACCTCAATAGAGTCCTAGATCATGAAATTAAGACTAATATAAATCAACTTCACCTACAACAGTACAAATGAACACTTATAGTCAGTCTCATAAGGACTTGATTGGGTTTTAAGACAGTTTGCTAAGTGTGTTTGCTCAAAAGGTGTGGTTGATTGTCCTAGTTGGGAAAATAGTTAGCTTCAAAGGGGAGGTGTAATCAAGGTCATGATGGAATTTAAATAATATTTGGGACTTTAAAAGACACCTACATTAGGCACTTTCACCTACAGTCTCATGGTAACCTACAACTAACAGTCCAAGTTATTTTTTAAGTATGGATGCTTTCTTATTAAGGTTCCATTGCCAAAGTTGGTTTCAAAGTGAAATTGGGTGACGAATTGGAATAGGTGATGAGATAAAGTATAAGTAAGTAAATTTTAGCAATGGAGACAGACCTTGCCTTTCAGTTTATATAAGGACTCATCAAAGCACCTATAGTTGTAGGTTAAGATAATAAGTTGTGGATGTAGTGATCATGGTTATTAAATTTGATATTGAAATTGACATGAGGATGAATTAGAAATTATTATAATATGATCATAAGAAATAAAGGGTATATGATCTTAAAACCTTCTCATGGTAACCTATAGGGTAGGTGAACACCTTCAGTCAACATACTAAGGGAAAGAAAGCTAGGTGGAAGAGGTTGAGAGTCACTGTCAAGGCATATTTGGAAGATTATATTGATAAAGATATATCCAAGATGAGGTTTAATATTATGAACTTAAAAACACTAATAATAAGGAGGTTTTAACCTTAACTTAGTTAAAGACTTTCATGTCCCCTCTCTAGTACGACATGACACTTCACATGGATTTGCCTATTCCAGACTCTCGTAGGCAGATGGTGGTGATGAGAGAGTCATTTTTGCGTTTATTTGGTGATTGGATGGCTCATTATGCTCTTGGAGACATTATATTTATTTATTACTTTTTATATGGGGCCAAAACGTTATATTTTTAAATTTAGGTGCACTTTTTATTTTATAAAGTTACTTTTTATTTAAAAAGTACAATGAGGTTTTACAAGATGTATTACGAAAAATTCTAAAAGTTTCCAAAAAGTGCATAAATAGACCCCATGGGTCTCTCATTTGGCATCCAAGTTTATTTTCTCATTTTGGCTTCTTGGGCATTTGTAGAACCTAATGGTCTGCAAATTCTCAGTCTTATCCTTGAGGACGATACCTCTCAAGTGATTGCATAACTGAGGAGGTGAAAGATCCTCTGAAGGGTTGCTTGGAGGAATTGGTATTCAGCCAATTCAAGTGTGCTAAATTGGAGAATTTTGGTGGTTTATTCTCAGCTAAGAAATCTTCAGTATTTCAACATTTTTGGGCAAGGAGAAACATAATTTTGGCATAGAAAAAATCGAACCCTTGGAGGAAGTAATTTTTAATAATTTTTGGTAGCATTTTGGAGGATTTTTGAAGAGGTTTCTGAAGGTTTTTCATAAATCCGTATGGCCGTATGGACGTCCATACAGACGGGATTTTCAGCAGCAGCAAGTCAAAAAAATCACAAAATACTGCATACAGTTTGCAATCCTTTTCCTGGCATGTGCAGTCTATTTTTTTCTCAGCATTTTAGCAAGGAAGTTGATCATTTTTTACAGGGGTTTTAGTCAACAGGGTACGAACAACGTATAGAAAGCATACGGATCATATTTTGGACAGTGTTCTTTGATTATTCAGACATCAGCATTCGTAGTCCAGTTCTAAAGGAGATTTCTCCCTATGTCTTAGTCGCTTGGTACTGAGGGTTTGAAATATAAGGTCACTGCACCTTCCTAGGTAGATTTGAGGCAAGTTTCATCATTGGCATACTTGGGCGAACTTATTACAGGTCTGAAACTATTTATATCTACCATATTTTCTATTATTACTCAATCTTCTAAGGCTTATGAATCATTAATGCTGTTGTAACCGGGTTATAAAGAACAATATTAAAAATCTAAACTGTTGTAAGCTCATTCTGAGCATTGTATTCGTGCAATATATTTGAGTTCGGGGTTGTATGACAATTGTTTGTCATAATGTCTCCTAGTTGTAATTACTAATTACTTTCATCTTTAGTTATAATGGAGTTTAGACTTGGCAAGACAAATGTTTGTTAAAATTACTATTGGCTGTAAATGCACATTAGTTCAATTACAATTCATTTTCAGACCTCATATAGTTTTTGGAAAGTCATAAAATTACCAGACCTTGCATCCTAATTTCATTTGCAGTCATCTATGATATTTAGTTAAGTTTTTTTCATGCATGGTATCCTCACTCAAAGAGGGAGAAACAAAACAAAACAAAAATTTCCAATCAAGAGCAGTTTGCAAGACAACTATTTGACAAAATTCCATAGTGCAATATCAAAGTTTTGATGATCCTACTAGTGCGGGTCATTGCAGTGGTATCAGAGCCATCATCCTGCCATCCTATGATCAGCTAAATAGTAGATGAACGAGAGAGAAATTAGATATTATATCAGGGAACAATGGAGATAACCAAATCATAATCCTCAGGTCGAAGAGATACATCGTCAGAGGCATTAAGAGACACCGACAAATTAGTTCAAAATATGGTAGAGTAAGATAGAGATGCAAGTACTGAAAGGAAATTTGACACTATGCTTGATATGATGTCATGCTTATTAAGAAAATTAGATCAGCAAGACATTACAGATCAAAATCATCAACACACAGCTGAACATAGTGGAGTTAATGAGGAAATGTCAATACAACGTGCTGGAGACACTAGAGGATCAGCCTCTAGGCCTCTTTTTCCCACCTTTACACCTAGAGAAGAACAATTACATGCTGCTTGAGCCACTCCCTTTGGAGAAGAAGCTAGACAAGCCTACTTGGAGTATACCACTCTTCCTTTTAATATGAGAGAAATATGGGCATTTGATCAATTCATGAATCAAAGAAATAAGAGAGGAGGAAGAAATGATCACCACGCTCCAAGGAATGACTATCAACAAGCACTTGGTAATATTTCCATAACTTACTATGATGGAAGTAACAAATGTACAGCTAGGTCTTGGGTTCAAAAGCTTGACAATTATCTCTCTTTAAGACCAATGCCTGAAGAGGATGCCATAAGATTTGCCACACTACATCTTGAAGGAGCTGCTCATGAGTGGTGGTATCATGGGTTAGTCACTCTTGGACACAACCTTATCACTAGATATGAGAAGTTTACCAATAGGCTAGTGGAAAGGTTTGATGTCAAAGATCCTGAGGTGAGTTTCCGTGAATTGGCACAACTAAAACAACATGGTTCCCTTGATGCTTATATTAATGACTTCTAGAAGTTAGCAGCAATGGTGCCTGATATTTCAGAGCGGAGGCTAGTCATGTTATTTATAGAAGGGTTGACTGAACCACTCAAGGGGTGGGTTAAGGCCTTTCATCCTCTCACATTTTAAGAAACTATGAAGAAAAGCCGCAATATGGAACTTGTAGCACTAGCTGAGAAAATTCGGGGAGGCCGTGGGAGAGAAAAAACCCGAGAAAATTCCAAAGAAAGGGACCTAGAGAAAATTTTGAAGAAATCAAAGCAACCAAGATAATTCTCACAGACTTTTTATCTGTGAGAAAATTGTCCAAAGGAAAATCTCGTGAAGAAGAAAGGCCGAAGGAAAAGGCTCGAAAGAATTTGCCAAGGACGGTGACGTCCTAGAAGCCGTCAACTTTAAGAAGATAGACTAGCCATTGGTTTTCAAGCTGTGACAGGCCCACGAATGTCAAATTTTACACCAATAAATCCATAGCATAGAAGGATCCAAGTGGCAACCATAGAAGGCTTTGACATGCTTTTCTAGGAGCAGTAGAATGTGCCACGTATCCCCTGAAAGGCTTGGTAGAAGCTGACAAGTGTCAACACCCTCAGTCTCTCTCTTTTATCCCATGAGAACTATGGTGGGCTCCAGATGAATTGATAAAGATGGCAGAAGCTAACACATGTCCTCTTCTATAGAACCTTTAAAGGGTGCCTAAAGCTTCCATGAGTCAAGTGGATGCTGCCACGTGTCCTGCATGTTTCATAACATAACGCGACACGTGTCACTTATTTGAAAATCAATAGAATAGAGCCCAAGGGATGCAGTGACCCACTGGAAGATAGCCCTAAGGGCTGAAGGAGCCAAAAAGGGACAAAACTAGGATGAAACAAGTGCAGGAAAAGACAAAGTAGTCCAAGTGGCAAAAGGGAGGTGAGTTATTGCTAGAAGGTCATCAAATGATGCAAACAGTAAGCGGCACAGCCTGCTTTCTCCATTTGACATTCATGAGGGGAAAAACTGTAGTCTATTTGTAGGAAAAGAGGCACAACCCATGCTCTCAAACACCAAAGTCAAGATCAATGATTACACAACATAGTTCCAGCAGGCCTCTTCTAGAAGAATGACATCAACAACAGTGACTTCCTTTTCTCGATGCTCTCAGTGCACATGGGCTAGCTTGTCAATAGTGCCAAAGTATTTTCAAAATAAGTTCCAAGTTCCCTTTTCCTCTTTCTATTTATTGTAAGCTTCTCATTTGAGAAAGCATCCACTCTCTTAGCCTTAAGGCAAAACTCTACCCAAAAATCTCTCGAGCTTGTAAGGCAGAGCACTGCCAAATTTTACCTTGAATCAGGACTTAGCATTTTTACCTCTATCTAGACTTGCACTTTAAAGTATATGTCTGTGTTCTTCTTTTGTGTTAAGTCATTGTCTTTAATGCTTTTCATAGATCGATTACAACATGTGTAGTGCATTGTGAAGTCTCCTTTTTGTAGGTCTGCCAGAAATGTCTACAGCAAGAATATAAGTGCATGTGAATAGGCTGTCAAAGTGTGTCTCAGAACACCTTTGCTAGTTTCCTTCCTCCCTGTATCTCTATGGACCCCTAACTCACTATTGTAGAAGAGATTCCCCCTTCAGATGAAGAGTATGGGAGTTTCTTCCTGGTGAAAAGTGTATGTTCAGGCTGAGTGGGCCAACATTTTTTGGTGTATCACCTTTTCATTTTTAGGCTTAGGTTCTATTTTTAGCATCTCTCTCTCCCTTTTCATCCCCCCCCTTTTTCTCATTTATTTGTTAGCAGCATGAGAAACTAGGGCCTAAAAGATACATCAAAGGGAGCTAGCCCTTATCTAGAGACTCTCCCCTCTAGCTTCACCGGTCCCACAGGCGAGAGGGGAGTTTCCATTGTTGCATGTGGAAGGGCTGGAGCTAGGCATCCTGCCCTGGGTGCAATCCACTACATCAATAGTTTTTGGCACGCCTGGTGGGACCAACTAGGACAAGCTTTGTCCAAAGAGTTGAAGAATTTTTGGTGTGTTCTTCAACTAACCAACCTTTGGAGGTTTTTTTTTCATCAACACCAATGGTGACTCTGAGTTGAATCAACTGGTTAAGTAGTTTTGGTACCATCAAGAAATCTCATTTTTTGTATGTATAATCCCATTGATAAGAATCATGGACTTTGTTTTCCTTCATATGACTTTGATCAGACTCAAAATTTTCATGTAATCACCTTAAGCAACCCTCCTAGCTGCCCTTCAACAATAAGGGAAGTGGCACTGGAGTTTGAGAAGTAGGTAATGGAGATCGATAGACTGGATGAGCAGTATGGATATCAATAGGAGCTGATGTACAAAGAGGCGTGTTTGTTTAGGCAAACTCAAGCCTTGCAGTCCATGAAGGAGGAGGTAGCAAAATGGAGGAATATATTCATTCAAGGTAGTCAGCCTTGTGCACCCCTTCCTATCCTAAAGAAAGCCCCCTCTTGTGCACCAAATCCTTTCTACCAGATGGCACTTGCTCATTCTAGCTCATCCAATGCATCAATCAACCCTACTCTTGACCCCATGCACTTAGCCTTCAAGCATCAAAGGGAACTAGAACAACCTCCCATGGAGATGAACCTTCTAAACTCAGATCCTAAATCTTATTTTGGGGGGAATTTTTTAAACCAACACATCTCTCTTGAAATTGCTCCTACCCATCTCTATGATGATTCCTATGAGCTCAAAGAAAGACTCTTTCAGGATAATCTAGCCAAGCAAATTGAAGATTTAGAGGCTAAGATGAGACTATTTAGAGAAAGAGAGATGGAACTTTCATACCTTGTAGAGGAGCCCTAGGACCTTGGAGAAAACAAAGTTGCTACCTGTTCACAAGAGCAAAATTCCAATTTCGAGATCCTGAACTGGAAGAAAATAGTAGAATCATGGGGTAGGAAGGAGGAGAAGAAAGGTTTTGCTCAAAACCTTGAAGAAGATGAGGCTGCTCCTACTCATGATGATGTTGGTGACCTCCAAGAAAGGCTATTCCAAGAGGATATGGCTAGAAGAATTGCAGAGTTGGAATCCAGAGAGAGATTCCTCAACCAATGTGTGATGGACGGTTCAAACCCAATGGCACATTCCATGTCTGAACACACCCCACCTACACACTTCTAAGAGAGATATCAGGCCACACCTGATATTGATGAAGTGCTATCCAAGTGGAAGGAGGAGAATCATTTATTTCTAGCTCAAGGACTGCCTCCTCTTCCACATGGTTTGCCCACTTCACCCCTTCTCAAGGAAGAACCTATTTTGCAAGAGGTGAGTGAAGAGAAGAAGATCCAATCTGTATTTCCCAAGAAGCTATCATGAGCGACAATGAATAAGAAATCATCATCGATGCTCTCATTGAAGACATCATGGATGATGGAGAAGACACAGGGCATGCTTACATGCAGATGTTCCAGCAATACGAAGAGGAACATAAGCATGGTGAGCTCTCTCCTCCTTTATTTGATGAGATTCTTTATTACTTCAATGAGGAGGATGACTATGCAGAGGAGCCTAAATTGGAGGAGGATTAGATGGATGCCTTTAAACATCTAGAAACTCTAGTCCTTGAGTAGAAGAAGGAAAGGCTGGTCTCCCTTGAGGAAAGCCTTGAAGAAGAGAGCTTTGAACAAAGAGGTAATGTTCTATTGGATGAGCAATCAGTTTGTGATTCCATTTTAGACATCACCATAGTCACCCTTCTTCAAGAAGGCCTTGAGGGAGCAGAGGATGAGTTTGACACATTTTTCAATGAAGTAAAAGGGAACAAGTCAAACCATGATGCATTACAAGGGGATCATGCACAACAAAGGGCTTATGGTGATGAGCCAATAGCCACAAATTTCTTGGTGATATACACCAGCATGAAGGACTAGCATTCAACAAGCTTCCAAGAACAAACAAAGTACATATATATTGGAAGCATGTTTGATTCTGATCCACTCGGATGTAGGCCAATCTAGGTGACAGGCAAGAGGAGCAAGTCACCAAATCTCTTTTTCATTCAGCCACTTGTTTGGCACCATAAGTCTTCTTGCCAGGAAGGGGGCTTAAGAAGTATTCCCTTCGATCTAGAAGGGAGGAAAATATTTTGGGTTAGCTGTATATAGTAGTTTTCTTTTAGTTTCTTTTCTTGCTTTCCCTAAGTGCAGTTTGCACAAGTAGTGTTTTTAGCCTTGTGTGTGTTTTCCTTTGTGTGTGGGGTAAAAGGCTTCATGTTTGATTTTGGGATCCCTTGAGGTAGTGGCTAACTCTTTTAGAGCTGCATCTGACTCTGTGCCTAATGGACTTAAAGGCAACTGGTCTCTAAGCATAACAAGCATGCTTCCCCTAGGAGTCGCCAATTTGTTGACCATTTTTTGCCCAACAGGCCAAAAATTTGGTCCCCCCTTTTTTCATGCTATTCTGAGCCAGTACTTTTGATTTTTGCATGAGTATTTCAATTTATATGGATACTATAGGTCCATTTCTATGGACTCTATAGGTTTTCTACGAACTTCATAGGGATTTCTACGAACTCTGCAGGTGTAGTCTTTCGGTAGATGAAGAACCAGTTCAGAGAAGTGTAAGGTTTTGCAAAGCTTCTTCAAACTCTTGTCTGAAGGAATTCATAAGGAAAGAGAGATAAAATGGTTCAAAGACACTTTTCCTTAAGGTTGGAAGAGTGGTTCAATGACATAATCTTTCCAAGAGTTAGCACCTTTGAACCGTCGAACCATTGAACCAGTTCAATACCTTGGTTCAACACCTTGGTTCAATGCTTCAGTTCAAAGCCTTGGTTCAATCGGTAAAGTTCATCACTTTGGTTCAATCACTTGGTTCAATGCCTTGGTTCATTGCAAAGTTTAATCGATTGGTTCAACACTTTGGTTCAACGCTTCGGTTCACTCAGTCGGTTCATCCATTGGTTCAACGAGCTTGGTTTAATGCTTAATTCAAAGCCTTGGTTCAACAATCATTTGAACCGTTGAACTGGTTCGATGGATTAGTTCAATTGTTGGTTCAAAGGAGCGGTTCAATGTGAAAAGTTCAAGCCTCTCGAAGGACAAGCACCCTTGTGGAGGGCAGTTCTGGGTTCAAGAGCCCTTGCGGAGGGCAGGGAGCACTTCAAAGAAAAAAGAGCTGCAAAGGTAAGATTTTTTGGAATTTCGTTAAGGAAATGGCATAATCCTTCAAACTTTTTGTTCGAAGGAATTCCTTCAGACAAAAAGCCTAAATGAATTCAGAAGCACTGCCCGACAAAATCCTACAGAAAGGACTTAAGTGTTGAAATGAATTCTTTCAAACTTTTTATCTGAAGGAATTCCTTCAGAAAAAAAGTCTGAAGAAATTCAGGGAGGCCACAGGAGAGAAAAAAGCCAAGAAAATTCCAAAAAAAGGGACCCAAAGAAAATTCTAAAGAAATCAAAGCAATCGAGACAATTCTCGTGGACTTTTTGTCAGCGAGAAAATTGTTCGAAGGAAAAGTCAGTGAAGAAGAAAGGTCGAAGGAAAAGGCCTAAAGGAATTTGCCAAGGACGGTGACATCCCAGAAGCCGTCAACTTTAAGAAGATAGACTAGCTGTTGGTTTTCAAACCATGACGGGCCCATGAACATCAAATTTTACACTAGGAAATCCAGAGCACGGAAGGTGCCAAGTGGCAACTACGAAAGGCTTTGACATGCTTTTCTAGGAGCAATAGAATGTGCCACGTATCCCCTGCAAGGCTCGGTGGAAGCCGATAAGTGTCAACACCCACAATCTCTCTCTTTTGTCCTATGAGAACTATGGTGGGCCCCAGATGAATTGCTAAAGAAGGTGGAAGCTGACACATGTCCTCTTCTATAAGACCTTCAAAGGGTGCCTAAAGCTTCCATGAGTCAAGCAGATGTTGCCATGTGTCCTGCCCATTTCACTGCAGAATGTGACACGTGTCACTTATTCAAAAATTAGTAAAAAAGAGCCCAAGGGATGCATCGACCCACCAGAAGATAGCCTGGAGGGCTAAAGGAGCTAGAAAGGGACAAAACCAGGATGAAACAAGTGTAGGAAAAGACAAAGCAGTCCAAGTGGCAAAGGGGAGGCGAGTTATTGCCAGAAGGTCATCAAATGGCGTAAACAGTGAGCGGCGCGGATTGCTTTCTCCATTTGACATTCATGAGGGAATAAACTGCAATCTATTTGTAGGAAAAGAGGTGCATCCTATGCTCTCAAATGCCAAAGTCAAGATTGACAATTACATAACATGGTTCCAATAGGCCTCTTCTAGAAGAATGACATCAGCAATAATGACTTCCTTTTCCCGATGCTCTCAACGTGCATGGGCTAGCTTTTCAAGAGCACCAAAGTATTTTAAAAATAAGCACCAAGTTCCCTTCTCTTCTTTCTATTTATTGTAAGCTTCTCATTTGAGAAAGCATCCACTCTCTTAGCCTTAAGGCAAAACTCTGCCCAAAAATCTCTCGGGCTTGTAAGGCAGAGCACTGCCATATTTTATCTTAAATCAGGACTTAGCATTTTTACCTCTATCTAGACTTGCACTTTAAAGTATATATCTATGTTTTTATTTTATGTTAAGTCATTGTCTTTTATGCTTTTCACAGATCGATTACAACATGTCCAGTGCATTGTGAAGTCTCCTTTCTGCAGGTCTGCCAGAATTGTCTACAACAAGAATATAGGCGCATGTGAATAGGCTATCAAAGTGTCTTAGAACGTCTTTGCTAGTTTCCTTCCTCCTTGTATCTCTACGGACCCCTGACTCACTATTGTAGAAGAGATTCCCCCTTCAGATGAAATGTATGAGAGTTTCTTCTTGGTGAAAAGGGTATGTTCAGGCTGAGTGGGTCAACATTTTTTGGTGTATCACCTTTTCATTTTTAGGCTTAGGTTCTATTTTTAGTATCTCTCTCTCCCTTTTCATCCCCCCCTTTCTTTTCCATTTATTTGTTAGCAGTAGGAGAAAGTAGGGCCTAAAAGATACATTAGAGGGAGCTAGCCCTTATCTAGAGACTCTCCCCTCCAGCTTCGTTGGTCCCATAGGCAAGAGGGGAGTTTCCATTATTGCGTGTGGAAGGGTGGGAGCTAGGCATCTTGCCCCAGGTGTAATCCACTACATCAATAGATTTTGGCATGCCTGGTGGGACCAACTAGGACAAGCTTTGTCCAAAGAGTTGAAGAATTTTTGGTGTGTTCTTCAACCAACCAGCCTTTGGAGGTTTTTTTTCATCAACACCAATGGCGACTCTGAGTTGAATCAACTGGTTAAGTAGTTCTGGTGCCATCAAGAAATCTCATTTTTTGTATGTATAATCCCATTGATAAGAATCATGGAGTTTGTTTTCCTTCGTATGACTTCGATCAAACTCAAAATTTTCATGTAATCACCTCAAGCAACCCTCCTAGCTGCCCTTCAACAATAAGGGAAGTGGCACTAGAGTTTGAGAAGTAGGTAATGGAGGTCGACAGACTGGATGAGCACTATGGATATCAACAGGAGCTGATGTACAAAGAGGCATGTTTATTCAGGCAAGCTCAGGCCTTGCAGTCCATGGAGGAGGAGGTAGCAAAATGGAGGAATCTATTCATTTAAGGCAGTCAGCCTTGTGCGCCCCTTCCTATCCTAAAGAAAGCCCCCTCTTGTGCACCAAATCCTTTCTACCAGATGGCACTTGCTCATTCTGGCTCATCCAATGCATCAATCAACCCTGCTCTTGACCCTGTGTGCTTAGCCTTCAAGCATCAAAGGGAACTAGAACAACCTCCCATGGAGATGAACCTTCTAAACTCCTTAGATCCTAAATCTTATTTTGGGGGGAACTTTTTAAACCAGCACATCTCTCTCGAAACTGCTCCTACCCATCTCTATGATGATTCCTATGAGCTCGAAGAAAGACTCTTTCAGGATAATCTAGCCAAGCAAATTGAAGATTTAGAGGCTAAAATGAGACTGCTTAGAGAAAGAGAGATGGAAATTTTAGACCTCATAGAGGAGCCCAAATACCTTGGAGAAAACAAAGTTACTGCATGTTCATAGGAGCAAAATTCTAATTCTGAGACCTTAAACTGGAAGAAAATAGTAGAATCATGGGGCAGGAAGGAGGAGAAGAAAGGTTTTACTCAAAACCTTGAAGAAGATGAGGCTGCTCCTACTCATGATGATGCTGGTGACCTCCAAAAAAGGCTCTTCCAAGAGGATATGGCTAGAAGAATTGCAGAGTTGGAATCCAGAGAGAGATTCCTCAGCCAGTGTGTGATGGATGGTTTAGACCCAATGGTACATTCCATGTCTAAACACACCCCACCTACACACTTACAAGAGAGATATTAGGCCACCCCTAATATTGATGAAGTACTGGCTAAGTGGAAGGAGGAGAATCATTTGTTTCTAGCTCAAAGACTGCCTCCTCTTCCACATGGTTTTTCCACTTCACCCCTTCTCAAGGAGAAACTTGTTCTGTAGGAGGCAAGTGAAGAGTAGAAGATCCAATCTGTAGTTTCCCAAGAAGCTATCATGAGCAATAATGAATAAGAAATCATCATCGATGCTCCTTGTGAAGACATCATCGATGATGGAGAAGACACAGTGCATGCATACATGCAGATGTTCCAGTAATACGAAGAGGAACATAAGCATGGTGAGCTCTCTCCTCCTTTGTTTGATGATCTTCTTTGTTGCTTTGATGAGGAGGATGACTATGCAGAGGAGCTTGAATTGGAGGAGGACTAGATGGATGCCTTTGAACATCTAGAAACTTTGGTCCTTGAGCAGAAGAAGGAAAGGCTGGTCTCCCTTGAGGAAAGCCTTGAAGAAGAGAGCTTTGAACAAAGAGGTAATGTTCTGTTGGATGAGCAATTAGTTTGTGATTACACTTCAGACATCACCACAATCACCCTTCTTTAAGAAGGCCTTAAGGGAGTAGAGGATGAGTTTGACACATTTTTCAACAAAGCAAAAATGAACAAGTCAAACCATGATGCATTGCAAGGGGATCATGCACAACAAAGGGCTTATGGTGATGAGCCAACAGCCATAGATTTCTTGGTGATATGCACCAAAATGAAGGACCATCATTGAATAATCTTCCAAGAACAAACAAAGTATGTATGTGTTGGAAGCATGTTCAATTCTAATCCACTCAGATGTAGTCCAATCCAGGTGACAGGCAAGAGGAGCAGGTCACCAAATCTCCTTTTCATTCAACCACTTGTCTGGCACCATAAGTCATCTTGCCAAGAAGGGGACTTAAGAAGTTTTCAATTTAATCTAAGAGGGAGGCAAATATTCTTGGTTAGTTGTATATAGTAGTTTGCTTTCAGTTTCTTTTCCTGCTTTCCCTAAGTGCAGTTTGCATAAGTAGTGTTTTTAGCCTTGTGTGTGTGGGGTAAAAGGCTTCATGTTTGATTTTGGGATCCCTCAAGGCAATGGCTAACTATTTTAGAGCTGCATCTGACTCCATGCCCAATGGACTTAAAGGCAACTGGTCTCTAAGCATAACAGACATGCTTCCCTTGGGAGTCGCCAATTTGTTGACCATTTTTTGCCCAACAGGCCAAAAATTTAGCCCCCCTTTTTTCATGCTATTCTGAGCTAGTACTTTTGATTTTTGCATGAGTCTTGCAATTTATACAGACTCTGTAGGTCCATTTTTATGGACTTTTCAAGTTTTCTATGGACTTCACAGGGACTTCTATGAACTCTGCAAGTGTAGTCTTTTGGCAGATGAAGAACTAGTTCAGAGAAGTGCAAGGTTTTGCAAAGCTTCTTCAGACTCTTGTCTAAAGAAATTCATAAGTAAAGAGAGCTAAAATGGTTCAAAGACACTTTTCCTTAAGGTTGGAAGAGTGGTTCAATGACATAATCTTTCCAAGAGTTAGCACCTTTGAACCATCGAACCGATTTAATGCCTTAGTTCAACGCCTTGGTTCAACGCTTCGGTTCAAAGCCTTGGTTCAATCGGCAAAGTTCATCACTTTGGTTCAATCACTTGTTTCAATGCCTTAGTTCATCACAAAGTTCAATCGGCTGGTTCAACACTTTGGTTCAATGCTTTGGTTCACTCAGTTGGTTCATCCGTCAGTTCAATGAGCTTGGTTCAATGCTCGGTTCAAAGCCTTGGTTCAACAATCATTTGAA
Source organism: Torreya grandis (assembly GCA_037957365.1). Lineage (NCBI taxonomy): Eukaryota > Viridiplantae > Streptophyta > Pinopsida > Cupressales > Taxaceae > Torreya > Torreya grandis. Next base: position 200,646 of record JARHVA010008097.1, read on the forward strand.
CCATTGAACCGGTTTGATGGATTAGTTCAATGGTTGGTTCAAAGGAGCGGTTCAACGTGAAAAGCTTAAGCCTCCTGAAGGACAAGTGCCCTTGTGGAGGGTAGTTCTTGGTTCAAGAGCCCTTACGGAGGGTAGGGAGCACTTCAAAGAAAAAAGAGCTGCAAAGGTAAGATTTTTTGGAATTTCGTTAAGGCAACGACATAATTCCTTCAGACTTTTTGTTCAAAGGAATTCCTTTAGACAAAAATCCCAAAGGAATTCAGAAGCACTGCTCGACAAAATCTTGCCGAAAGGACTTAAGCGTTGAAATGAATTCTTTCAGACTTTTTGTCTGAAGGAATTCCTTTAGACAAAAAGTCTAAAGAAATTTGGGGAGGCTGCGGGAGAGAAAAAAGTTGGGAAAATTCCAAAAAAGGGACCCAGAGAAAATTCTAAAGAAATCAAAGCAACCGAGACAATTCTCACAGATTTTTTGTCTATAGGAAAATTGTCTGAAAGAAAAGCCCGTGAAGAAGAAAGGCTGAAGGAAAAGGCCTGAAGGAATTTGCCAAGGACGGTGACGTCTTGGAAGCCATCAACTTTAAGAAGATAGACTATTCATTGGTTTTCAAACTGTGTCAGGCTCACGAATGTCAAATTTTACACTGAGAAATCTAGAGTGTGAAAGGTGCCAAGTGGCAACCACAAAAGGATTTGACATGCTTTTCTAGGACCAGTGGAATGTGCCACGTATCCCCTGCAAGGCTCAACAGAAGCTGACAAGTGTCAACACCTGTAGTCTCTCTTTTGTCCTGTGATAACTATGGTGGGCCTTGGATGAATTTATAAAGAGGGTAGAAGTTGACACATGTCCTCTTCTGCAAGAACTTCAAAGGGTGCCTAAAGCTTCCATGAGTCAAGCAAATGCTGCCACGTGTCCTGCCCATTTCATAGCAGAACGCGACATGTGTCACTTATTTGAAAATTAGTAGAAAAGATCCCAAGGGACATAGTGATCCACTAGAAGATAGCCTTGAGGGTTGAAGGAGCCATAAAGGGACAAAACCAAGATGAAACAAATGTAGGAAAAGACAAAGTAGTCCAAGTGGCAAAGGGGAGGCGAGTTATTGCCAGAAGGTCATCAAACGATGCAAATAGTGAGTGGTGCAGCCTGCTTTCTCCATTTGACATTCATGAGGGGACAAACTACAGTCTATTTATAGGAAAAGAGGCATAGCCCATGCTCTTGAATGCCAAAGTCAAGATCGGTGATTACACAACATGGTTCTAACAGGCCTCTTCTAGAAGAATGACATCAGCAATAGTGACTTCCTTTTCCTGATGCTCTCGGTGCACATGGGCCAGCTTGTCAAGAGTGCCAAAGTCTTTTCAAAAGAAGTGCCAAGTTCCTTTCTCCTCTTTCTATTTATTATAAGCTTCTCATTTGAGAAATCATCCACTCTCTTAGCCTTAAGGCAAAACTCTGCCCAAAAATCTCTCAGGCTTGTAAGGCAGAGCACTGCCAGATTTTACCTTGAATCAAGACTTAGCATTTTTACCTCTATCTGGACTTGCACTTTAAAGTATATGTCTGTGTTCTTATTTTGTGTTAAGTCATTATCTTTCATGCTTTTCACAGATCGATTACATCATGTCCAGTGCATTGTGAAGTCTCCTTTTTGCAGGTCTGCCAGAAGTGTCTACAGCAAGAATATAGGTACATGTGAATAAGCTATTAAAGTGTGTCTTAGAACACCTTTGCTAGTTTCCTTCCTCCCTGTATCTCTACGGACCCCTGACTCACTATTGTAGAAGAGCTTCCCCCTTCAGATGAAGTGTATGCGAGTTTCTTCCTGGTGAAAAGTGTATGTTCGGGTTGAGTGGGTCAACATTTTTTGGTGTATCACCTTTTCATTTTTAGGCTTAGGTTCTATTTTTAGCATCTCTCTCTCTCCCTTTTCATCCCCCCCTTTTTTCCATTCATTTGTTAGCAGTATGAGAAACTAGGGCCTAAAAGATACATCAAAGGGAGCTATCCCCTATCTAGAGACTCTCCCCTCTAGCTTCACCGGTCCCACAGGCGAGAGGGGAGTTTTCATTGTTGCGTGTGGAAGGGTTGGAGCTAGGCATCCTGCCCCGGGTGCAATCCACTGCGTCAATAGTTTTTGGCACGCCTGGTGGGACCAACTAGGACAAGCTTTGTCCAAAGAGTTGAAGAATTTTTGGTGTGTTCTTCAACTAACCAACCTTTGGAGGTTTTTTTTTCATCAACACCAATGGTGACTCTGAGTTGAATCAGTTGGTTAAGTAGTTCTGGTGCCATCAAGAAATCTCATTTTTTGTATGTATAATCCCATTGATAAGAATCATGGACTTTGTTTTCCTTCATATGACTTGGATTAGAATCAAAATTTTCATGTAATCACCTTAAACAACCCTCCTAACTGCCCTTCAATAATAAGGGAAGTGGCGCTGGAGTTTGAGAAGTAGGTAATGGAGATCGATAGACCAACCAAGCAAGCAACCAAACAACCATACACCTATTGGAGAGCACCTTATTCTCCACCACTCATGCACCTATCAGAGAACACCTTATTTTCCACCAACCATGCACCCATTAGAGAACACCTTATTCTCCATCAACCAACCAACCAACCAACCAACCAAACTAATTATCCTCAACTTAGTCATTTTGGCCCACCTTTCATACTTTTTATGACCAAACCTTGCCTTGGTAATTTTGATTGCATACCTACCTTGCCATATTTGATAACTTTATGATACCCTTTGTGCACAACCATTTAGGTGCCTTAGATCATGACCCTTTGTGGTCCCAACACCTGCGACCTTTTTATCTTCTCAAGATCACATCCTACCTTAGATACCTATGAATATATCGACCTTACCTAAGAGACTTGAGTTTATAAGAGTAACCTATATTAACTATACCTAACACTATGGCTCGGTTACCCTATCACTTGTACTTTTAGTACCAACCTTGTTTTACTAACTACCTCAACTATGACAACTTAGTATATGCACGATCTATTATATCACACTTAGTCACATTTTGTGCACTTGTTTCATACTTGAATGCCCGACCAACCAAACCAACCTTATCACCCACCTATCCAACTTATCAAACCTATGACCTATTTTGTTTTCTAAGGTTCACCCAATTTTTGGACCCTTGATAACATGATAACCTTTTTCACAACAACTTGAGTTTATAAGTTCACCCATATCAGTTATGCCTAAATGTATTGGCCTAGTTCACTTGTCACTTATCATCCCTATAATGACCTATTTTACCAATTAACCCATCTTACCCATTATGCTACCCACTTATACACTTATCAAACCTACACCTAATTCTGATTCACCTCATTGATTCTTGGTTTGAGGGGGAACACCTCCTCTTATACTTGGGGTATCCAACCTTCTACCAACCTTCTATTTTTGTTTTACAGTTTGCTGATACAAACTACATAACAAAAAGGGGTAAAATGTAAACACTAAAAAACTACATACTATGGCTCTATATGTCACATTAACCTTTAAACTACCCTTTGGCCCCCTTTAGGTTAGATTATTTACCATTTCTCCCTTTAAATACCCTTGGACCACTTCCCAATGCCTTAATTACCAATCATTAGTGCAAATGGCTAATTTTAGCCATTTTGACCTCTTCTACCTAACCACTTATGGTTATCCCTCAACCATTGATGGTTGACAAATGACCATTGATGGTTACTTAAACTCTTGCATTCTCAAAGGAGTTAACTATAGTTTGATTGTAATTCACTCATTAATTACTTGCTATCTAACTATTTGCATGATTGATGTGTAATTAGACTATGTGATGAACATTTGTTAAACCATTTGATTGGAACCTCCCTTTCCTCTATATTAATAGAGGAATAAAAGGTTGATAGGATAAATCATCACTAAGACTAAGGGACATAAGAGATTCTGACTCCCAAGTGGATCCATAATTTCTTTCAACCAACTCCAGACTTCTTAATGGCATCAAGCACAAAAGCTAAGTATTCTACACTAGTTTTTAGCTAAGTTATTTGGTTTCAATAGTTTATTTCCTACACCTACTTCTAACCTCTCCCCACAACCTCTTTGGTGTTGGATTTATATAATTACAAACACCATTTTCTCCACCAATCACCCTCTAACCACTCTCATCCCTCTAAAATGCCAAAAATCCTAACCTTGAGACCTCTAAGATCTTACCTCTACTCTCACAACCCTTAACCAACCCTCAAATGACCTACATGAACCTTCTACAACTTACCCACAAGCCCTTTTATACCCAAAGCCAATATATCAAAAACCCATAGTGACCACCGATAGTCAGCCTTGATTGTCAACGATCTTCTATCAACCAACATCTATCAGTCGTCGATGGTTATACCCTAACTGCTAGTAGTTACCAGTGACCACCAATGAGATTTGTGTAAAATATTTTAATCAAAATAAAAATTATTTATCAACCACCAACCTTAACCAAAAACCCTATTTCTTCATCTTTGTCACTATATAGAGCCAACAGAAACAACCTGACCACACTTGAACCATACCTTGATAGTTTAACATTTCTCTTAATGTTATTTTGTTAAAACACATTATTTATTGAAAAGTTTTTATTTCTTTTGATTAAGTACTTTCATTTATATTATGCAATCTTTCTTATCAACATCTTTCTTAACATTAACTTGTCTAAAAGGTGGATTGACAACCTCCAAAGAAGTCATGTACTTCTTGGATCTAGATTGATAGGCAATCCACCCACCACCTAACTAATCAACCATTTTTCTAGTGTCTTTCTTATTTGTAGATTATCCTTCCAAGACAAAGAGGAGTATCTACAACTGTTTGGACCATAGAGCACAAACTAAATCCAAGTTCTATTAACCTCACCCTTTTTTCAAGTTTTACTCTTTTTTCTAAGAACTAAAAGCAAAATTTTAGTGAAACATTCTGGCATGCCCGGTGGGACCTAGTTGCATATAGGTGATTTTTCTTCTTATTTTATGCTCATGTAAATGAAATTAACATTTATTGTGGGTATAAAATTAATTTTTCATCATTGTTTGCTTGAAGAATTAGCTCACATAGATTAATCAATCAAGTAAATTAACCATGGCCTCACTTCTTTGCACACATAGACCAAACCACTTACACCAAACCAAAACATCATTACCAAGGGGAGAAACCAAAACTCAGTTCTCTGATAGAGTATAACATCTAACATTCAATATATCTTAGATAATCACCCAACACCCTTGTCATTATGGTGTGTGAAGTGAGGGGGTATGCCCCGATATCAAGCCATGTATCAATTTCTAATACAAATCCCTTTGAGCACCTAAACTACTTGAAACCAACCATAGACTTATTTTTTATTACCCTCTCTACGAACTAAGTTGAGTCACACAATTCTTAAAGCTTAAGGCATAAGCCACAAGAGAGACAAAAATAACCTTAGGATTTAATGTGCTTTAGTGTGTGTTTCATCTTCTTTGACTTTTTATTGTCTTCTCTTTATTTGAGTTGTGAGGAATCTAACCCCCTTGGAAATTTTTCTACCATCTTGCCTTCATCCACATCATCTCCATTGTCTTATTCAATGGGGAACCATCCTATATTTTCTCTTGGATATCTTAACTTTGTCAAATCTTATAAGACAACCCTCTTGCCTTAGATCATTACCTTGTATCAAGACCCACTTGTGCTCCCTACAACCAACCCAATCATACCTACAACCAACCTAACCTTGCCTACAACCAACCCAACCTTAGCTAAAACCAACCCAACCTTACCCACATGTAACCCAACCTTACCTATGATCAACCCAATCTCACCTATAATAAAACCAATCTCACCTATGATCAACCTAATCTTACCTATGGTCAACCTAACTTGCCTATAACCAAACCACCCTCACTTATAACCATTCAAATCTCAACTACCACAAACCAACAACCTCTCAAAAACTATTATATCATTATCATAACTAACCAACACCCTTTTAATACCTATTTGACCATTATCATAACCCACCTCAACCTTAACTATCTCAACCTCACCAATATTTTGATTACCTATCTCAACCCTCACCTTAACTGTCTTAACCTCACCAATATTTTGATTACCTATCTCAACCTTCACCTCAACTATCTCAATGTCAAAAATATTTGGGATACCTATCCAAACTATCATATCAACCACCTTAACCTCATCAAACTTTTGATTACTTCCCCCAACCATCATATCAATTACCTAAACCCCCTTTGTGGAAACCCTCTTTATCTCAAAACCAAGACTTGGTCCATCCCCTCAACCATCAACCAAACTTTTAAAACTAACCTACCTTATCAACCTCATTAAATCCAACCAATAATTATCAACCCACCTTACCCACCTTATCAACCTTACCAAACTAACCTACCTTGTCAACCTTATCAAACTTGTTTAACCAACCAACCTCATCAAATCAAACCAACAACTACTAACCAAAAATTTCAATCCCAAATTTTTTATAAAACCTACCCAACCTCTCAAGTCAATCCACCTTATCAAACTTACCCAACATCTCAAACCAACCTACCTTATCAACCTTACCAACCTCATCAAATCAAACCAACAACTATCACCCCACCTTAACAACTTTATCAACCTCCCCAAATCAAACCAACAACTACAAACCAAACCTTTTGAACCCACAAATTTTATAAAACCTACCCAACCTATCAAATTCATCAACCATGTTAAACCAACCCACTTTATCAAACCATCCAATTATCTCGTAACTTCAAAATCCATTGGTGCACCCTCTTCCTAGGCAGTATACCCCACTAGGAGAATCATATTCCTCAATCCTTGACAAAATCTTGGAGGCTTATATCATTATACTTCCTCAAATAAAACCCATCAATTTTTCTCTTTCAAAGCCCATTTGGTTTATAGAGAATGAGTTTTTTGCTTATCATCGCATAAATGGACATGTGGTATAATGATGTTAGTCTTTTAAGATGATTGTCCAAAATATTATGGATCAAAAGGAGGTCATAAAGGATCATCTTAGTATTCCCCATAACATATCCTTGAATGTATTCAAGTAATCAATCATTAAACCCCTTCCTACACCCATTGTTGTGGAAACCCAGAAAGTGATTTATGGAAAGTCTAAGCAATCTTATGTCTACACCAACTTATTTGGTCTAGAAAAAACCAAAATAAGGAAACTTTTACAACATTCATAGAGTGATAAGAAATGTCTAATCTATTAATTAAATAAAGGAAAGAGTATAAGGATATAAATACTTAACTTGGAATGGATCCATCGATACTTCAATCTCCCCCTTGGCTCAAGTGGAGCTTTGCAAGAGAATGTTGTAGGTTGAAGACCTCAAATGGTTAGATGAAGACCTATATATCATCAATTAGGATCTCTCAATGAATCCTTCTATTGAACTTCAATGACACCATAATAAAAGACTCCTAATTATAAGGTTCTAAGGCACTTAATCTCCTAGTACTTCCTTAGGGTAGAAATGCAAGTGAAATTAGAGTGTATGATTGTGATATGAATGAAATATGACCTCTATATATATGATTTCAATGCATAATACCAAATGCAAACTCCAATCCAATGGTAGCAGCCTTTTCAATACAATTAGAAGGTGTTGACTGACACATAATAGTATCAACCAAATTGATACAATACAAATGTTAGAAGATACTCAAAATTATATTGAGAAGGATGATATAATACATGAAGGATATAAGCTCAAAACACATGGTATTAACCAAGATGATACCATAGGATATCGAGAAGTGAGAACATTTGTATATGAAGTAGACAAAAAGGATAAATGGATAAACATTATCAAATTGATATTAATACTAGTGTAAACAAGATATAATGTATACTCCTCTCACAAAGCACCAAAATCCATTCCCACCCCATTCCCTATGTACTGTTTAAGGCCTTCACTTAAGGATATTGATGTGTCAATAAGATGCTAAAAGAGAAAATGTTAGTAAGTGATAAAGTGAAAAATATTTTGTGTATACATATGCCCTACCCAAATCTCATCACATTTCATAATAGTGTGATTTGGGATGGTGCTTTTGGAAAGAAACATAGCAACACAAAAGCATAGCTGAAAATAAATGTTGAATTAACTATTGATAAATGAATAATTGAAAGTAACTTATACATGACTTGACCTAACTTTTATTGAATAGCTGCATGTTAATACCATACTATTGATTATGAAGGGAACACTAATTACATTTGAGAAACCCTAAGGTTACAAGGCTAAAAATTGATAAAATTAATGTGTGCATACACAAGATGTTAAAATGATGGATGTGCATGAAAAACTGTCAGGAATAATTAAATCACTTAGAAAGTTGGTAATCTAGTATTATTAAGGCTAGGTTAAAATCAAAAGACCATGAAAATAAATAAAATAATGTAAAATTGGTAATCCAAAAATCCAAGGCTAATTTGGATTGAAAAACCTCCAAAAAGCATCCACAGTAAGATTGGTAATAATCTAAATTAGATAAGGGACACAAAACTGATTTATGATTAAAAAAATATCAAATGTAAGAGGAGTAATGAACCATACTCAAAGAAATATACAAAACATTAAAGGGAACACTAGACCAAATGGCCCACAAAAATATGAATAGAAAACTCATGGTGTTAAACATAACTAAAATAAATCATATATAGATAAAGCAATAACCACATGAACATATTGCAACAATTCAAAGATGTAGTTTATATTCTAAAGATGGGAAAATTAAAACTGCCATAGTGCTACCATGTCTGAAAGAGATGGGGAATGGGAAGTAAAAATTACTTAAGAGGTTTAGAAAGAAACTTTATTATGAAGGGGGAATGATGAAAGGAAGGGCAAGAGGGTGTCACCAAGGCAACCATATGAACTTTATTGGAAAAAAAACACTCAAATCAAGTTGGAAAGACTAAGATTTTTTAACATCAATGGCCTTGGAGAGCCCTACTTAGCAAACATAAGTTTAGACTAACTAGTGAAGCATACATATCATCTCATGAAGGCTAACATGCATAAAAATTAAAAGGATACACCCTTCCCACAATGTGTCCCTCTCTCCTCAGGATCCCTTACAGTTTTTTTGGCCTATTGTGAATATTGGGTACTTGTGTGAAAAGTATGTGACACTATAATGTAAGAAGGTATGTAATGATGAGAATGTGAAAGATATCCTACCTTAATCTATTTTCCTAATGCTCCCAAATGGGCCTCCACTCTATCATGAGGCCAACTATGGAGTTTAAGCTTTGAATATAATACGAGATGTGCTAAAAATATCATGTTTTTTGGTGTGATCTAAATTTTAAGATTTGATTTTCCTTTTATCTTTGTCTTTTCTTGTGATATGAATTTTAACTCTGTTAGATTTTTATAATTTCTTCCTCCATATGGATTTGAAAAAACCAAACATAGGTGCTAAGGTGACTGTCACAAGGGAGATTACACTTAGTTTGTAGAGAGGATGACCTAAGTACCATTGTGTCTAAAGAATCCTAGACTTACACCTTTGAAAAGAGTGTAATCTCAAAATTGACCTTGGTGAACGCAAGAGGAAATGAAAGATAAGAATGATGGAAATGATCATAGAATGAGTTAGTCACCCCAATCACAAAAAATGTATAAAGGAAGATGGTATAATGATAAGTAGATATGTGTCATGATTTAAAAAAATGGTGGAGTAAGGATGAGGACACAAAGATATAATATTATAGTTTTACCACAAGAGAATATGATTGATTCTAAGTGAGGTAAAACACTAATCTTGACCATTGATTTATTTGTTGAAGAAGACACCTAACAAAGTTTGGGAGCAAAAAATAGTCTATGAAATTATGGCATTAATGAGGATAACCTAGTTGAATCCCCAGGTTTTATTGTGCAACTCATAAACTAAAAAATCCATTGGCATTAGGAAGGAGATTATGGTAAAATATCCAAAGGTTGTATGTAGTGAAAACCATAATTGACTGTAAAAAGGATAGGTGTTTGTGAGGAATTCTTGGTTGTATTCTCCAAGTGTTACGATGTAACTCACAAAATGAAAACAAGAGGTGTAAGAACAAAAAAATACATATAGATCAAAGATAGGTATTAAGGATAATGTGAAATAAAATCTAGAGGTTTGTATATTGTATGCATCTAAATTTGCTTGCTTCATTTAATGCCACTAATATTACTATTATTCAACACTAATTATGCTTATCTAATTTATCTTAATCCCATCATAAAATCACCCCCTTCTAATCATTTATCTCATATCCCTCACCAATATTTCTTCATTCACTAATTATAATCTTATCCCACTTCTTCATTAATTCCCCTAATCATCTCTTATCTTTACCTAATTCCCACTTATATATTATTTAGGAATTTTAAATTCTCATGGCCCACCTACTAGCCTATTCCTAGGCCCCCTACACCCCTCGTCCCTAATCACCTACCTAATCCCTATCTAATCCTCTACCTGATCTTAATTAACCCCTAAGAGGATTTTAGAAATCTCCAATTCTAGAATCCTCTTTATTCTCACCCTTCCTCTCTATAAGCCTCAAAATCTAGAGGCTTCCAAGGAATTTTTAATTTCTTTTAGTTATTCCCTCCACATTCTATTTAAGCAATCCATATCTCTATGAAAGCTAACTTGAATTCTCATGCCATATCCATGATAAACTCATGAACCCATAAAGTCTTCATGCCCACATAATCAAATAGAAATCTCAAGCATCCATTGAATCTATGCCAATCTAAGTCTTTAAATCTATCATCAACATCCATGATCATGCCACCATAATGTCAAAATTCTGAGTCTAAGGTAATATCAATCCTCTTATCTCTTGTTTTATTTTATCCATTTAATCTTGGTTTGGAGCAATTAGCTTTAGGATTAGAGTGTTGGTTTGAATGGTTATGCATCTATTTGCATTTGGATTCTAATGGATTTAGATCTTACTTAGGTAGTTTGATATTTTGAGTGTTTAAATTACATGATTTAATCCATTTGCTCAAAATTCCTACTACTTTTTGGTGACCACGATGGGACCGATTCCTCATAATTTAATTATTTAGTTTGTTGGTAGTATTTTTGAAAGCTTGTAGGACCAATTGGTGGGAGAAAGGCACTGGGTTTTAGAGAAATTTTCACTTATAGGTGAAATTTGTGACATTACTTTGTAACTTGTGACTTTGTAGTCATGATTTTGCCTGGAGAATTATGGTTTTGTGATAAACATCAAGTTTTAACCACTAACAGTTTCTTTGTTTGGCAGGTTATTATCCTTCTGCAATACCAAAATTTATAAATTATGATTTTGCATAAAAAAATGTGATTTTGCATGCCAATATATGGTTTTATCTGACCCCTAATGACTAACAATTTTTTGACTATGATAGGTTTTTGGTGTTCTGTAAAATCACAACTTTAAGATTTGTGACATTGCCCTATAAGTCATGATATTATAGCTATAGTCATGATATTATAATTTTATCCAAATATTCTAACAATTATCTTTTGACACATTACCAATACGTTTGATTTTATCATTCTCTATCTTGTAGGAAATCTAGTGATCATACAAGCCAATCTTAAAAGATTATTCTTGATCTTGGAGTATTTTGTTAAACACATTTTGTGATTAGGAATATATTTGCTAACTACTGTTTGTATGGGGTTTTGTCTAATCTTCTATGTGATAGGGACACCAAGAAACATTAAAGGTAGGATCATTTGAAAATAGAAACATCATATCCTACCTTTTTCCTATCTTTTACAAAACTGATAATCATGCAGTCACGGTATTGCTCTGAGAATAACGATATTGCATTCATATTAGCAATATTATAATTTTGCCATTTTGGGATTAATTTTGTCTGCTAGTTTAATATCTTTAGATCCATAAGGTAAACTTAGGATGAAATTTGAGTGAAGTACCCTTTTGTTATGCAATTGTTCATGATTTTTGGCCATTTAGAATATCTTGTTTTGATATCCTTTATAAAATTTTATACATCGTAATAGGTTTTAAATATATCATCTATGAATAAGAAATTTAAGGCATCTAGATCAATATGTCATAATCTATCTAAGCATCTATTTTGGTAAAAAATCTAAAATTTTAAAGTTTTTAACTTTCTTGCAAAATCATTAATCTCATAATTGTGATATCACCCTAGTAATTATGATATTAAACTAATAGTTATGATCTTGCAGTTTGACCATCATGGTTAATTACCTATGGCAACATTGTAACTCACAAATTGTGATCTTGCACTAGTAATTATGATATTGCAGTCTAAAGTTGTGATTTTGCATTGATTTTGGCCTTCAAAATTATCCTTTTAAAGTGCATTTTCAAAGTCATGTTTAGTGATTTTTGAGTCATTTCAGGTCTCTTGCAAGGCCCAAATTGCATTTGGCATTAGGGCTTTCACCACTCAACCCATACCTATACCACGAGTGCACTTGAGGTGCTACCCCCATACCCTATAAGGGGATCTACCTCTTGAACCTACTAGGGGATACCACCCTTAGACCCCTGCATTGTGGCCCACTCACTCAATGAAGTTATAGAGCCAAACCATGATTTTTTTAGAGTGTTTTTATTAATACCTATTAGACTAACATTTTGTTTATTACAGGGGTAAATTTTGAATTGGTAACATCTTATTTTGCAAGTCATATTTTGGTCTAACATTTCATCTTACAGGTTACCCCTCAAGATTATCAATCAAATTACTAATAATTTTTCTTGGACATCACCTCTTTAAAAGTGGAAATCAAACTACTAATAATTTATCTTGTAGGCTACATCTTTAAAAGGTCCAATCAAACTACTAACCATTTTCTTGTAGGCCACCTGCCAAATACCCCTTTTTGGCATTTTGAAAATAATTTTTGATCATTTTAATCATTTTATCTTAGATCTTGTAGATATCTCTTTAATCATTTTGTCTTGTATATTCTTACACCTTACATATATTTCACATCTTAAATAATGTCAATTAATCCTTTTTGTTTGCCTGTTTACCACCCAAGTGATACAATGGCGTATGCTCTCCTCCTTGCATCCTTGTGATGATTCTTAGAGGATAAAAAACCACTAATAAAACCTCCCATTTTTATTTTTTAGGGGTAAATGATATGGATTTCATCACCTTGCACTAGACTAAACTTCATGTTCCAATGGAGTATAAATATCAAGAGAGCTATCATTAGGCACTAAAGTAGAATTCCCTATAAAGGGTTCCATGGAGTGAGGGGAATTTTGGCTCCAATAAGTAAAGTGGTTAGATAACATCTTGCATGAAATTGGGCCCCATCGTACCTAGTGTATATCGGGGACTCCCCTAGAGAACCTATATAGCTTAGCTTAAGACCTTTCGACTGTAACAGGTGATACACTACCAGAGTCAATATCAACTCCAAAATGATAATCATGTGCAGATGGGGTTGAGAGGGTTAGGTAGATACCATAATAGGTCACTAGCCTAAAACCTCACTCATGAAGCCATTAGATGATGCAATCATCAGGTTACACACCCATCAATTTACTGATTATAGGTTTGTGGTTTTGCTTGATTTGGTGAGTATCATGCTAGACCTGTGTTATTTGTGAGCTAATTCAGCCTTTTACCCAAACATATAGACTATTATCTGTCTTTTTCATATATCCTCATCTTGTATATCCTTTTTTTATCATCACATCATCCTCTTGTACATATTTTTTCCTTTTGTATATCCTTTTGAACACTAGTCACATCCTATTTTAGTCTCACCATTCACTAGTCATACCCCCATCACTTACATAATCAAACCTTCTCATCCATCCATCCACATCTTTTCCTAAATACACTCTATCCATAATCACTCCTTTGTCTTGATCTTTCCTTTGCCTAGTCACCTCATCCCCCATCTAGTCTAACCTCATCCTATCTTATCCTAATTGGCTATTTAGGTCACACACTTGTCCAAATTATATTCACCATCATTACATCACCAATTTCTTTCCATTTATCCTTCATCACATAGTATTTTCCCATCCTACCTTGAGCAAATTATCCTAAGGCCTGAACTAGTCTTTCTTGTCCATCCATATCATCCTATCACTCTAGTCCACTATCACTCATCATTTAGTCAGATCTCATACCTAATCAGTATCCTGCTAGTATCTTATCACTTTGTAATTTTCAATCTAGCATCAAATCATCATCAATATAGTCTTTATCTTACCTAATCATAACTAGCACCCATCCAACCACCATCTTGCTAATTTGAACCTAGGCACCCATCAAATCCCCAATCCTTTTTCTAGATTGAAAATTGGGCATTATTTATATATCACTAACACTTATTGTACTATTAGTTTAAAATTTGATCCTAGTCCTACATCATCTCATTCACATTTCATCCACATCATCCTCATCATTACCAATCATACTAGCTCATTCATTAAGACCTACCTTATTCAAGAGATCACATCTTATCCTTAATCTAGCTCCACGTTGGCCCCCTTTATCATCCATCCCCATGAAGCTAGACCCCATTATCATAGAATAATACATATTTTCCAACAAGGATGAGATCCTCTTATGACTCCTTAATATGGGTGCCCCACTTCCAAAAGGCCTTGACCTCATTTAACTCATTTCACCTCGAGTCTAAACGCATTCATGTGAGTCCCATTCTAATCCTCCATCTAATAGTCATAGCCCATCATCTACCCCTTCTTATACTATCAAAGGGAATCCAATATTGGCCACCTCATCTATAACTAGTCCATACACCTAGTCATATCAACAACTATTTGATCAAAAGTCTAATTCTTCCACATCTAAGTCACAAAGTGAAGTGGGTCCTTACAATCCCCTTCTTATGTCCTTAGAATCCCTTTTCCAACAACTAGTCATTGTTAACATGATGGTCTATCTACCCATATGACATCTTGATCTTACCAAGCCTAAGCTATATAGGTATGAAGCTAATCAATATTGTGCATATCACCTAACTTGGTGGCATACCATTAATCAATGTTGAAATTTACAAGATCATGTTCAAGACCTCATCGATCATGGTCACATAGAAATTAAGGATGAACTAGATGCATCTATATACCTAGGTGAAGAAGAAGAGGTATGCCAAGATTCCATTCCCAATCATGATCAAGCCCTTTCCTCTCCAAGCTAAGGTCAAGACACCTCATCCATCTTCTATGGTCCCCCCATCTATGACAACCCTCTATCAAAGATGAATCTAATCCCCATGAGCCTAGTCCTCCCTTCCATGGGCCTATCTTTATTAAATCCATTGCTCCTTCATTATCTCCCCCTCATCCACCAAATCAAAAATCCCATGATGAGAGGTCAATTATGGAAAATGACTCTTCTACTAGCAACATTACATCAAAATCAACATTAGAGTCAATACACAAGCTATCTACATCAAGATCTTGTTTAACACCAGTATCTGAATCATGTTATTCATCAAAAACATCATCCCTCATTGATACTTCATCCAAAAATGATTATGCCTACCCTTTTGAAGATACCTCTAATCTGGATAATAATCAGTCACCAGGGATATCTTTTGATCCCACTCAAGATGATGAAGTCATAATAGAGTTCTTATAAGTTTTATCTATCAAAGATAGTTGGAGTGAATCTGATCCTACTTGAGATGCGTATACTACAACTAGTCCTAGTGATCCTTTTATTGATCTTGAAGATATTTTATCTGATGTCAAAATTGGGTTTCTTAGGAACCCCTATGAGGACCATATTGACCCATCACCACTCATTACCCTCATCATACCATCTCCTCCACCTTCATCCATCAAAAACCTATTTCTTCTCATTGATGATCATTTGATCACCTCCCTTCATAAGGATGAATATGAACATACATTGTTGGACCCTTCTTCTAGCAATATAGCATGTTTCATGAATACAAATTTCCAAGACCATATTCCAAAATTCATAAATCATAATCACATCACCTTTGATCCCATAAGTCAAAATCAAGCAAAGTTAAATCATCAACCTAATCAAAAAGCATTTTTCCCTAGTAAAGTCCAAAACCAGGGTCTAGGGGCATGTCAAAGTCAAAATAATCATCATCTATCAAGTTAAAAATCAATATCCTTTTGTGAAGCCCAAAATTAGGCACTAGGGGGCAGTTAAAATTTAATCTAGTCAAAGGATCAATATACTATCAAAAATGCTATTAGCATGGTCAATAATCCATCAAATTAGATTAAAGATAAATCACAAAGTCAAAATGTCTTGGATATACTATAGCATTTTATCGCATGACACTAATAAAATGTAAAACATCTTGTATCTCCAATGATGTATGCACCTGCTAGTCCTAATCCCCAATCACCCATCACACTTTCTTATCATGAACCCACAATCCCATCAAGTCCTACCAATTATTACAGTCCATTACTCCCCTATCAACATCCAAACCTAATCCAATCCATGCCTCACATCACCCACTTGGGAAATATCATATTTTATAGGGGTGATGAAGACACTTGGTCTAGATATTTGAATCGGTCACCATCAATAATCACTAAAGGTCACGAGGATATTAGTACATCTAGTGAAAATAACATGGTATTAACATTGCACATACCCATAATAGGTGTTGGATAAATATTCATCTAGTGTCAGCATTCCTACATCTCGTATCCATATCTAATAAATCAAGATGGCATCCAAAAGTAAATAAAAAATAAAAAAATCATTCATCCAATGGTGAAAACTAGTCTTCTAGTGCCTTGGGCAAGTACCATGATGAAAACTATTTTCTGGTGTTATGGTAGAATAATCTATTATCTGCATTATACCTTAACACTTGGGAACACAATCTAACATTTTTCCATCCATTTCATCCCTATCATATATCTTAGTCCATTATTCTTATTCATCACCCACCATCATGTCTTACATCCTATATTACATTACTTATTATCTTTGCCATTGTAATGAAGTGGAAGGTGTCTTGAGAAATGTTTTAGAATCATCTTGGCATATCCTCTAATGGACACTTAAGCAATTAACATTTGGTTCCTTCATGATGTGGTCATCGACAATCCTTGGTCCCTTCTTCCTTGGTCCTCATCCCATTTTCTACAACACCCTCATCCTCTTATCAATAATTCATCATTCCATCCACTCTTATCCTAGGTTTCTAGGCTTGGTATTCCCTGTGCTAGTAACCCCATTTGCATAATGTACATACATGTTCCAAAAATCCCTAAAAATTGAAATATTCCAAAAATACTAAAAACCATAAAATTTGAAAAAGACAAAAATAATCCATGATGTCTTGTATTATGTATAAACCCATAATTTCATCCATCTCCATGGATTTCATCTTCCACAATCACATCATACATTCTCCTATTCTACACCAGGGGTAAATCTAGTCCATATCGAGCTAGTATTGACCTAGTCTCACTTTCACCTGATCAGTCTTATGTCTCTCACCTCTATATCCTTATCCTAATAATAATCTAAGTCCACATATCCAAATAATTATCCTCATCCAACTCATTAGTCTATTCCACATCTATACCTTATCCAACTTTTGATCCTAATCCAAGTCTAAAATCTATATCCACATTCATATCCTTATCTGAATCCCTATTCAATCCTCATAATCATCATTAGTATATTACAAATTCAAGTATATCCTTAATACATAATCAAATCATGATCATCATAATCCATTCCATCACCCAATAACTCATTCCATCATTAGATAAGACATAATGACACTGCATGTAGATACTTATGTGTGCTACTTGTATGATTTGTGTTGTTTGACTTGTTTGCATCATGTACATATCTTGTTTGTCTTATATTTTATTTACATCATGTCTCTTATTATGCATTGGGAAATGAATGAGGATGTTATGAGGTTACCTAAGGCTATAATAATGATTTTAGGTTCCCTCGAGGAGACACAGTTTGTTATTTACCCATGCACTTTGGCACAATGTCCACTTGGTCATATTTATATCACGGGGCATGCTATCAAGTGTTATATTTAATAAATTGATTATACTATGATGAGACTTATGACATTTGTGATGGATTGATCATCTACACTCTCATCACTTATTTAATCATCTAATCATTCCTATTCCTATCACTAACTAATCCTCTTGACCCATTTGAATAATATCCAATATGTTATCCTCATCTCATCATCTAAGTCACATCCCATAAATAACTAATATTATCCTATAATCACTAATAATCATCATCATAATATTCTACTCCCTCATCATCTATCCTCAAGTCAAAACTACATCAGCATGAGGTCTTTCCAGACTATGTAAGTAGCACTTGGGCACTTTTTAGTGTCCAAAAATAGTTCAACCACTATCATCATCCATCATCACATCTATATAATATTTAATCAATCCAATAATTAAGATATAATATTGATAATTTATCAATAAATTTATCAATCACCATTTCCATGATCATCTCCCCCACCTTTTAGTCAATCACCTACCCCTATCGATTGGGCCTGACATATCACAACATCCATATTTTCCCATCAATAAATGATTAGTTAATTTATCATTTATCACTCCCTTGTATGTGTCTAAAATTGTCATTACTAATCATATTATGGCTCATTTATTTGATGCATTACCGTTCAATTTTACCCATGTGTCTTTTGGTCACTTGATCATCACATTCTTCTTTTTCATCTCCTTTTCAATTTTGAGCTACACCCATCATTAATATCATCATAGCCTATATATATCCATTTCATGTGACCTTTCTTAGGATACATCAAAATATTATGGAATTTTATTCTTATCATCATCATCATGTTACAGTTGATTCCCCCTTGGGATGTGTCAACAACCATGATAAAGTCATCTCTACTCCCTGTGCATGTGTCTTTGCTAGGGAAATAATCAATCTATAGCTCATTTCTCAAGTTTAATTCATATTATTCATCTTCTATTTCACATTTTACATCCCATCCCCTTATCTCTCCATCTCATCCCACCCATCGTTTCTTTTTTTGAGTGGCCATCTGTGTCATCCTTCTTCACATGTCCCCTTGAAGGGGCATCATGTCCACTAATGTCATCCATGAAATGGTTTTTTATTTGAAAGACCATTAATCCTTACACTTCATGCCACTTTTAATGCCATTTCAAAGAGGGTCAAAATGTATGCATCTAAATTCACTTACTTCATTTAACATCACTAATATTATTATTATTTGACACTAATTCTGCTTATCTAATTTATGTCAATTCCATCCTAAAATCACCCCCTTATAATCATTTATCTCATACCCCTCACCAATATTTATTCATTCACTAACTATAGTCTTATCCCACTTCTTCATTAATTCCCATAATAATCTCTTATCTTTTCCTAATCCCCACTTATTTATTATTTGGGAATTTTAAATTCCCATGGCCCACATACTAGCCTATTCCTAGGATCTCCTACACCCCTAGTCCCTAATCACCTATCTAATCCATATATAATCCCCTACCTAATCCTAATTAACCCCTAAGAGGATTTTAGAATTATTCAGTTATAGAATCCTCTTCATTCTCACCCTTCCTCTCTAGAAGCCTCTAAATCTAATAGCTTCTAAAGAATTTTTAATTCCTTTTAATTATTCCATCCACATTCTATTTAAGCAAGTGATATATCCATGGAAACTAACTTGAATTCTCATGCCATATCCATGATAAACTTATGAATCCATAAAGTCTTCATGCCCACATAATCAACTAACAATCTCAAGCATCCATTAAATCCATGCCAATCTAAGTATTTGAATCCATCATCAACATCCATGATCATGCCAACATAATGTCAAAATTTAGAGTCTAAGGTAATCTCAATCCTCTTGTCTCTTATTTTTTTTATCTGTTTAATCTTGGTTTGGAGCAATTAGCTTTAGGATTAGAGTGTTGGTTTAAATGGTTATTCATCTATTTGCATTTTGATTCTAATGGCTCTAGATCTTACTTGGGTAGTTTGATGTTTTGAGTGTTTAAATTGCATGATTTAATCTATTTGCTCACAATTCCTACTACATATACAAATTAGTGCTAAACTAAAATAAGAGAGTCAAAGTAGATCATGCAATTAATGTTAACTCAAAAATAAATATATAAACTAATTATAATCATGTAATTAAAATGTATAAAAATGGAGAAGCATAAATAAAATGAAATTGAAATGTTCCTTTTTCCCATTTAAGCACTCATAATATTTTAAAAACAATTTGTTATATCAGCTATTCAAAAACATTACAATATAATCTATTATAAGTAAAAACAAGAAATTTCACTGGATACTCAAATAATTAGACATTTCAAATAATAACTCCTTTATATCAAATCAAGATTCAAATACATATATTTTGTAATTTTATTGAAAGATCTTGCATTTACTATCAATAGAAGACAAGAGACAAACCATGGTTTAACAATACGAAGATTGAGAAACGATGGAGTCTATGTCTCTTCGTATCTTACAAACTTTTAGCCCTAGATAGGACACTTAAGAGTGTACTTTATACCCCCTATGAGGATACACTCTTTGTTCCCCATCTTAATCACTCTCCTATTTCACTCCCAGGTCTTCTACCTTCTTCCTTATGAGAGTCTTCACTTTTATTTTTATTTGTATCTCCCAAATCATATATCTATCCCTTAGGATAAATTTCAATATTTATTACTTTGAAAGTCATTATTACCAATATGTCTTTTCACCTCTTATGAAATTATTATATTATTATATTATTTTTTTATAATTATCCACACATTCGGATATTTTAACTAATAATTCTTTATTTCAATGTTATATGACTTTTCAACCACCCTTTCAATTTCAACTTATGTAATTTACATGTATTATAAATTTGTGGGTAATTATTTACATAACATTCTCCCCTATAGATTAGTGACTATCTGTAGGTTCTTGGGGATCACCTTCATTAAAAGTAATAATAACACTTAGGTAAATAAATGTGAATATTAACTATACATAAATTCAATTCTTTCTCATTAACAAGTTTTCTTGATTTTTCTAAAACATCAAAAATACCACAATAACAACAATACAATGTAGTTTTTAAATAATTCATCCTTATTTTCCAACCTTCTATTTACATGTTTCTAATCATATAATATTTTAATTTCATCATAGTAATTAAATTATTAAAATAGTAAAAATAAATTTTATATTGTATTCTAGTTGATTTTGATATTTCAAGTGATAACTAGGAGGTTATTACTATGACATCCTCTAGTTGAAGGTTTCCAAACTAAATACAAATTTAAGACTTATTAATTACTACTAAATAAGTCATGCTTATAGTTAAATCCAAATAAATTTCAAAAGCATTTTTGTATATAAGTTTCCCTTTAGAGGTTCATTTTCACATTTATTCCATTTGGCATCTTCTCGACACCTTTAAATAAGAGAGATATAATTATGACCACATATGGCTTCAAAAGGTGGGATATAGGTCAATATTAACAAATAGGTCTAGTAACTTGTTCAAATGAATTTTTTCAAGGGAGATGGAATTTACACAAATATGTTTGCTACTTAGATCATCAAAAGTATTTTGAGTTTATTGAATGCCTTATAAGATGTAACACTTTTAAAATATTTTTTAACAAATTGATGATAAAAATGAAATAATTTTTAGAAACTATCAACCTCATGAACATTGTTAGGTGTTGACCATTCTTGAATAGATATGATCTTAGTAGGGGTTAGGATAAATACCTTTATCAATACTATGTGACTAAGGTATGATACTTCAAATTAGAAGAATTTACATTTTCTCAACTTGAGCACATAACATATGCTTCATTAATTTTCCAACTACAAAAATTATTTTGATTTTAAGGGGTCTTCCCTCCCCTATAAATCCCTAAATTTACCCATTTGACATTTGTGATCTAAACGTTAGTGACACACATAAATCATTATATGCAATTTATTATTAGAAGTCTCTAATACTGACAAGATGGGTATGATCGAATGTTATGTGATGCACATGAAATAATTTTCATGATTAAATCCATTTTAATTTAACATTTAAAAAAAATATAGGTTTTGTTGCTTGATTTAACCTTTTAGGGTTTTACAAGAGTAATTTCCTATGTTTGGTTAAGGGACTGAGATGTCTAAATCAGTTAAATAAATTACAATAATAACCTAATGATTTATAATGACTTTGACCTTGATTGAATTTATAATAATATAAATAAATATGGAGAAATAGAGACTTAGTTGAAAATATATTATCGTGGATGATCTCGATTTTAAAACTTGAGATCTGAGCAATTATGAGTATCACAAGCAAGATTCTGATATTTGTTTGTTCACTGGATAATAGTGCCCAGTTTTGAAGGTAGTGACATCCATGTGTAGTGTCTTCAATGTGGTGATAATGTCCTCTTTATGGAAATATTCTTATTTTCAAGGAGTACCAATGCTTATGTCTATATGTTTTGTTCCTACATGATCAAATCTTGTAGCTATGTATTATACCTAGAAAGCTTGATTTTGTGTGCAAACCTTAGTTCTCTTTGAAAGTGCGATATGAGAAAGATTTAAGTGTTATATTAGGATGGAATTGACATCCTGAAAACCTCATTATGTAGAGATTTTCCTACATAATAATACTTTGAAGAGGGATCAAGTCTGATATAGTTCTCCCACCTAGTACTTGATATATGTGCAAGTGAATGCTAAAATGAGAGTGGATTTAGATTCCTTAAATGTGCTTGAGATTTGGAATGCTTGAAATCTATACTTAGGGTTATTTTAGATGGTAGTATGCAAAAATTAAGGTAGAATAGGGATAATGTACCTTGCTTTTGCATAACTTTGTCTTTAGTTTGAATAGATTTTGCATCTATTTTCCATCTAGTGAATAGAAGTAGATTGGATTGTATTTATAGGACTCTATTACTTGTGAAGATAATAAAATGAGCTTAGGTTGACCTTAGAAGGGGCACACATTTGAAAAAGTATCTGTTGGGAAGAGTTGGGGCTAAAGACAATAGCACCTAGTTGGGGACACTAGTGTCATGTGGTTGTAGTGTCCCAAATGTGGTGCTAATGTCCTTTTGGTAGACTTATAAGAAAGTTGGATTGGGTTCAGAGGTATTAGTTTAAGGACTATCTTGATTTGATATAAGTGAACAAGGTCTGTTGAATGGTTGGAAAAGCAAGTCTAAGTCTCTAGAATAGTTTTATAGCAAGTCTGGGGATAGGGTAACTCAAGCGACACTCTTAGAATCTAATTACCACTTTTAGATGATTACATTTGCACCGATTTATGCTAGTAATGAAGCCCATATAACTTAGTTTAAACATGCAAATTTGGGTCTGCATATATGAAACATGATCCAAAATAATGTCCTATAATGAAACTTGCAAAAATTAGTCCTTACTAATGAGATAATCAAAAGCAAAAGACTATGTTGAAATGAAGTAACTAAGTAAAGAGAGAGGAAAAAAATGAATAAACCTCATTGGGTATGAAAATCAATGTATGAACCTGGTGACAACCTATGTGTGTGAAAGTGCATAGTGATCATATCATTTAATAACTTAAACCAGGCTAATGGATTGCTCAATCCTCATATGGGTGGCTCAAGAACTCAATCCGATTTTGATTCCATCATTGCCTACCCCTGCTTGGCAGATCTTGATATTTATAAATAGATTGGATAAGATTGTATGTGTGTCAAACCCTCTCATGTAGGTGGCTCAAGAACTCAAGTAAGCCATGCCTCCATCGTTTCCCATATGTGATGTAGATGTATCTATAACTATACTACACAAAATACTAAAAGTATCTAACTGAGTAATTTAATTATGTATTCAGATTTATGACCACTTGGGTATATTAGGTGGCTCTAGGCCACTCGAGAATGCCAAACACTATAAATGGAGTAAGGCATGAATATGGTGATAACCTAGAATGTGATAAGTGTATATAACATACAGAATGGCATGGAGTTTGCCATTCCATTTGATCAACCTATCTGAAACTGAGTATATGGAAACTATGTGATGCACATGTACCCCCAATCTGGTATCTGAGTATACTAAATCTAAATCAAGTACGTAATAGCTAAATCTTTGTATTGATATAATTTTATGAGTGATCATACCACACATGATACCCCCAAATTTGAATAATTGGTATGAATCTAAATTGAAATGATTAAATTTGAGCTAGATCTAAACATAACTACCAAACCTGTGACTCTATATGTGTAAATATGTACTATACCTAGTTTATTAGTATGAATGATCTAGGTTGTCATGAAGCTAGTGATATTGGACAATAGTACCCTATAGTAGACAATAGTGCCTTATGGTGCTCACATCCCAATCTGGGTGCTAATGATTTCCTAGTCTAATCTTTGTGTGGTTTGGACTGACTATTGAACCTCTATTCTATCTATGTCTGCTCTAAGTTTGATCATTATAACTGAGCTTGTGTGCTATAATTTATTTGTAAAATTTAAAATAGGAGCTTGATCTTTATGACACCCCCTGTAAATGCCCACTCTTTTGAAAGTAGTTTTATGTGGAATAATTATGCTCTAAAGAAGTAGCTCTATAAAATGTCTTATCTAGAGCATGATATTCCAATATGATGTACAAAAAAATATAAATGTATTTGAGAAATAGTAGGAAATGTAAGATGTATGTTGTAATTTAAAATTAGAAAAGGTTGTCAAGATAGATATAACTAATGTTTAACAATAGTAAATTTTGAGTAATGACCTAAGGGGATGGGGCATGATGTCCATCAAGGATCCCACATAGGATAGGTAGATGCATAAGATCTCCCATGGCATCAAAAACTGGTGTGTGTGTATGTAACAAGTAAAATACAAGTGTCATGGTGTAGAAGCATACAAAGAATTAAACATACAAGCACATGAAACACACACAAAGTAGGCTAAGGGAACACAATATAAGGGACATGGGAACATGCCACTAAATTTGAGAATGAAGACATGTTCAAATGTTCACATACGTAAATAATAATCAATTTGATGTAGATCTATCAAGAAGGACATGTTTAAATGTCCACATATAGAATCATGAAAGAACACACACAAGGGACATGGGCACATATCCAAGGCATACAAATAGAGAATTAGTGTAGAATCTAAGGAACAATGGCATATTCAAATGCCCTCAAAGATGTAAGAATCATAAGAACACATTCAAGTCTAATCTAGGAACTAGAAATTAAAGCATGTATAATTGTGTAATACAAATCTATGTAAATACCAGGGTGCATATCTACTAAAACTAACTAGTGATAGTAGGAAAAAAATCTAAGAAATGAATAACAATGATCAATATCAAAATAAATCAATGTGTAATTGGAATTTATAGTATGTAAAGATAAAACCTAGTTGTAGCAACTATGTAGGAGATGCCCTCGAGTGGGTGGATGTATCAATGTATAAACTTGGATCGATGTGAATGCCCCTCAATGGGTAGATGATAGTTGGTCTAAATCAATGTATTGGAATAGAGTCCTATCTGGAATCTGTAAGCACACAACAAGAACAAGTGAAGCATATATGTATGATAAAAACAACTACACTAGGATAACTAACAATATGCAATATATGGCAAGTAGTATAAATGTAAATAAAGTAGTGCATATAATCTATAAATTTTTTGGATTTTTGAAATATTTGAATGTTTTTATAGTTTGACATATTATTTATTTTTGTGTTTTCTAAGTATAAGCTATGTATAAGAATATGAAAGTAAACTATGTACAAGGAGCGAGAGAGAGAAGGAAGTATGTACAAGAATATGAACCATACTAACCAATGAGTCTCATGAGAGACTCACCATCACTATGACTTGTGTCAAAGAGTGGAATGGTGATCATGTGTGTGATGTAAAAGGGTAACTATGAGCCCATGATCTGGTGTGTTGTATAATTTGAACCTTAAGCTGCTTGAGTAGTGATGCTATGATGCGATGGCAATAACTATGATACCCTATAAACTTTAGGGGTATTAGTGACCCATCTGATAGTAGGTTCCCTATGATGAGAACCCCTAGACCCAAATATAATTGATCTCAGTGTGAAATGTGTAGAGGAAGGTCCTCTAGAATCTGTGACATATCTTTGATGCAATGGTCTCTCTAGTAGTGGTCTCCAAGGGAGAGTATGTGTGTATGTAGACATTGCAGAAGTAGACATGGCATACTATGAGGATTTCATTGAACACTATGATGTATTGACAAGAGCTATACTCTCTATTTTAATGGACAACAATGTAATATCTGATAGTGGAACTAGAACTGTAACTGTGTCAGTACTATAAGTGTGACTAAAATCTATGATAGAAATACTTATGGGATGGGAAGAGGGTACTCATATGGGATACCCTCAATATTAACCACTTGGTTAGCATGTATATGCTTGAGGCATTGGTGTAATATAGATGGGATGGTTCTGAGCTACTGTAACCATGCCCTACCCAATAATATGTTGAATATACCCACTCTAGGTACTATTAGAAATTGAGTGGATATGTGTGTTGGTCCCACCTATAATGGAAGCATTGTCTACCTAATGGAGTAATGAATATGGCCACTATAACCAATAATGACTATGTCATTTATTTATTTCTTTATAAATGAACATGTCAACCCTAGACAACACATCTAGGATATCCTTATTTTCTCCATAAACTATTCAGAACATTAGGGATCTAAGTCAAAATACTACATTAATTGTCATTCTTCTCATAAATATATAAACAACGAGTCTCATCTCACATAGTGGAATCATCACATCATCTAAATCTATAAAAATTAACACTTTTTTATCAAAATTTTCTAGGAACTTTGTATCAATGAATGACCGTGGTGAAGTGATAACGCTAGTTAAACAAGCACACATCACAAAGTTGAAAGCAATTGAAACCATCCAAGAGAGAATATTACAAAAGCATTAGAGCAAAGATCTATCAACAATCCTCATTATATTTGGATGATCAATACAAAGGGAGAACATGCATTTATAAGTTGGTTGAGTGAACTGGTGACTCACCAGATAGCTTGAGTGGTAGGCTCATCCTCCATGGGTGGATAGATCACTAAGGGAACATAGTGGGATGGATGACCCCATACACCCACTAATTGACCCCCACTCACATATGCATTATGACATTAGGATGATGTCATAATAACCTAATAACTACCTATTAACCACATAAACAAGATGAAGAACATGTGTTGTAAAAAACTACACCAACATCCCCCTTAAGCATAACTTAGGTGGGTAGTAGAATTGGGTCCTAACAAATAGCCTTGATTAGGTACCTGAGTAAAATTTAACTCTAAAAAATTGGAATAAAAGGAGAAAACCCATTGGGAAAAAAAACTCCTCCCAAAAAGAGAGAAAATAAGAGACTGAACCCCCCAAATGATGATGCTAAAGAAATTAGTACTCCAAGTACAAAGTGATGATCCTCAATATCCTATAAAGCATGAAAGATATATGCATCCATAAAGAAAATAAAGAAGGTAAACACAAAATTTCACTTGGTGAATGTAGTATAAGGTCCCTCTATAAAAAATGTTTTCTCTTCCTTTTGAAAGAAAGAAACCTTGAGTTGTCAAATTGCTGAATTCCCACTCAAGTGGAATGCAGGTAGGAATCACGATGTAGATCTTTGAAAAATTATCAAATGTCTCCTTGATAATGCTTGAATGTGCCAAAATCTTAATAGGTATCATAGGACTAAATGTATAAGATGGCAATGGAAAAGCATACAATGAAGGGGAGAGAATAACCAGAGAAGAAGATAGACATGAAACATTCATTGAAAGAATGTCCTTGGGAAGAGGAAAGCAAGGCTCAATAACTATCAAAACTAAAGAAGATATTATAGATGAAGCACATAGCTCTGCAATAGTAATATCCATAGGAACATATGAGTCATCTATGTTCTAAATGTGTGTACTCTCACTAAAAATAGTAGAGTCCTCCAAAGTGCTAGACTGTGAAGTCTCTAAAAGAGAAACATCCTAAATAGGGACATACGTAGAATCTGTAATAAGACAACTAAGGCTAGGTATAATCTCATCCTATAGTGGTAGATCGATAGAAGGAAGAACACTGTCCACCATGGATGTATCATCATAAGAAATAAAAGCAAGAAGAGAGAGGACACCAATCTCATAAGAGACAATACAAAGTAGAGGAGGTGTGATGTAGGTCTCAGTAGGATCTCTAAAAAGAGACTATAGGATGCTCCAAATAGTACATAGACACTCTATATATTATACATGGAAATGAATATCCATGGAAATATGAAGTAACAAAGTGGAAAAAACCTTGTCACAAGTATTAACCCACTTATCTAATTGAATAAGATCAGTCGTGCAAGAATCTGTCTATTTATGAATGGAATGTGATTCTTGTATGTGAGAAAAAGTTCCATGTAAGCATGCTATAAATCATAATTATCCTTCCCAAGAAGGATAACTAGAGATAAAACAACTATTCTCTTCTAGAGTCTCTCAAATGGGGTCAACATGATCGAGAGAAGACACCAGGGAAATGCACAATTGCACAAAATACTCTGTAATGAACCATTTAAGCATGCTCATGAAAGGGATGATGGGAAAAACCAAGAATTCATATAAGTGATCAATCAATGTTGGAGTATGGGAAAATAATGGTGTAGGCTCTAGAGATGGACTTCAGATTGGGCCAAAAATGAGTCCATATGGATGAGAATAATCAGTGCCCAAAGTACACTGTAGAAAGTAGCAAGGCCCATAACCCCCTTGATTATGTCACTTTATATTTAATTTAAATTATAATATAAATGAAACAATTAGATTTATAATAAAAAAATATTAACTTTTAAAAAAGATGGTACTCGATTCTGAGTTACCGATCAAAAGTTATTACAATATCGCATTCCCATCATTAATAGTCAATTTTAATTAAATTTGCACCAAATTTAAATTCACTAAAGCTAAAAAATAAATTCTCATAATTTATAGTCCATTTTAATTAAATTTTCACCAAATTTAAATTCACTAAAGCTAATAAAATAAATATATCCTTATAACCAGACGATGGAACCAAAATTGAACCGGTGACCTCCTAATCATAACTCTAAGTCTTAACCAATCCTTCTACTCACCCCTATGTGTAAATTGATTATATTCCCCCACAACCTAAAAATAAATGGCTTCCCACTCATAAAAAATTCACTATTTACCAAAAACATGTTCAAACAACTAAAGAGGTAGGATTTGAACCAATGATCTCCCCAATAATGCCAATTCTTAACCAACCCAACAATGCACTCACATGTGCATTATAATGAAGGAAAACATATTTACCCATTATTTTAATTGATTTATTTTAAAATAAGAATTAAATATGCAAGATTTAATAAATTTTTAGGGCAAAAATATATTATTTTGACTTAGCGTTGGAATAGAGAAAAAATAAGCACCACCATTATCACTGTACATGTCTGAATCTTCTAATGGAGGACATCATGAATGAAGGTTAGAGTGTCATTTTCACAAAATAAGGTGTTAATGGAAGGAGTCATTGTTGGTGGGTGAAATAAGTCTCCAAAAACCTACATTTTAATTCTATAATAAGACTTCACAGGCCACCATTTTCCTGATTAAGCTTACAAATTAGTAAAACACAAGAAAAAATGTCATTGATGAATATTTGGTTGGTGGAAGGTAATAATGGAAGGATATTAAAAAGAGAGAAGTCTATGTTATAGAAAATCTGAGTGTAACCAAAAATGGCAAGATTAAATGTAGTCGTAGTAGTTGGGTAGGAGGTCACGTAGACTGGAAAATGGCTGTAGGAGGTTCCAATGGTGCATGATATATTGAGGCATCAAACCAAGTGAGTAAAGTGGTTTGGAATACCACTCAACAAAGCTTGTGCATATTTCAAGGACATTTGGAGGGTCGATGCAGGACTAAAAGTGGTCTAGGAAATTTATGAAATAAATATTAGGCCGAGGACAAGCACTGAGACCCCCTAAATCCATGGAGGCTCTTGCTTCATATAACCTAGTCTAGAAGACAAAAAAAACCTTGTAAATACATAGGAATTGATCCAAGAAAAAAACTCACAACTAGCTTGCCAATCTAAGCTAAAACCAATATAATAGATTTTATCAAAAAAAGACCCCTACAAATTTTTAATCCTGAGGTTTTTGAGATTTCAAAAAAGACCCCTATTTTTTTTTTCAAACCCACTAAAAAATTGCCTTAATATATGTAGATAATATCTAGATTTCAAAAATAGCTTAACATCAAAACAAACCAGATAATCATGAACATGGACTGGTGCTCTGATACAATGTCAAAATTGGCTAGGATCTCTGTATCAATGAATAGACATGGCGAAGTGATCACACGATTCAAGGAATCACACATCATAGTCATGGTGAAGTAAACATGATCATAGTGAAGTAAACACAATCATAGAATTAGTCACGAGTGAAAATGGGGACCTTAGGCATGCCATCTTTATGATTTTGTGCACACAAGAATGGGCATATGCTAAACACTAATTATTGATTTCATGCCTTTTACTATTATCATGTGGCTTATCTCTTATAATTGTTTCCTAGTCTATGCCTTTCTTAGAATTTTTCAAGCTAGCCATTTGATACTTGGCCCAATGTATTGGAAATTGATATCATGATAGTTGTATAAGTTTGAGTAAACACACATATATAAATGTTAACCATTATATTTTTACAATGTATTTAGTCCAAATGACAATAAAGACTATCATGTTCCCAATATTATTACGGGTAAAAATGAAGTGCAATTTTCCTTTAAAACATAATATATATGAGATGGATCAACATTTTTGATCTATTACAGGTAAATATTTAGCTTATATGAGATGGATCAACATTTTTGATCTATTAAAACATAATATATATGATTTACAAGCTCTAAAACCAAAACATAATGTTCCTTTTTCTTATTTAAATATTTAAGATATTTTAAAAACAATTTATTATATTAGCTATTAAAAAAATCAAAATACAATTTATTATAATTAAAAATAAGAAATTTCATTAGATACAAAAATAATTACACATTTGAACTAATAATTTCTTTATATCATTCAAATAGATATCTTTTGCAAGTTTCTTAGAAGATTTTTCATTCCTTATCAATCGAAGATACGTAACAAACCTTGGGCTAACAATATAAAGATTGAGGAATCAAAGTCTATGTCTCTTCATACTTTGAAAACCTTTGCAAACCTTTAGACCTGTCAAGACACTTAGGACTGTAGTCTGTACCCCTTGTTAGGATACACTATGTGTACCCCCATCTCAATCACTCTCCTATTACACTCTCAAGTATTATACCTTCTTCCTCATGAGAGTCTTTACCTTTATTTTTATTCATATCTCCCAAATCATACATCATTCCAATAGTATTAGTTTTAATATTTATTACTTTGAAAAGACATTGTTACCAACATGTCTTTTCACCACTTATGCAATTATTACATTTATTTTTTATAATTACCCACACATTTGGGTATTAATTATTTATTTCAACATTATATACTTTTCAACCACCCTTTTAATTTCATAATTTACATGTCTTATCACTTCATGAGTAATTACTCACATAACAAAAAGTAGGAAGAACATAATTTAAGAAAAACACTTATTTAAAAACAGAGTATTAGTCTATTATTTTAAAATATTTCATTCATTTGTTTGCAATTTATATGTACTAGGTATAAGGATGTCATTAACTAAGTATGAACCCCACAACTTTTGTGCATACTTTCCCTCTTTGTCATCGGTGTAATCCAGATTTAAAACTAGGTCTTTGACATTGAAAGTATGAACTTTGACTTTCTTGTTATGTTGTTTAGATATGTAGTTTTTGAATGATTATGTTGTAAGTCACTCATACATTGTTCATCAAGTAGATCTAATGTGTGAAGGCATGTTTTATGAAGCACTTTATTAGGAATTATTTCATGAAAAGATATTCAAAAAGAGGATAACTCTACTTCCAGTGGCAAGACAACTTCTAAGTTGTAAACTAAGGAAAATGGAATGTAGACACCTGTATTACATTTAATGTTGAAAGATACATAAAACCTATTAATTATTATTCATAATATAATTCATGACATCTCCCTCCAAATTCAAACAATTGAATAAATCAAATTAATCAATTGTAAATACTTTTAAATCCTTATTTACATATTAAATCTAGATTTTACATCTCACTCAACATCTTTCACCTTATTCTCCCTCACATGTTGACTCATCGAAACAAAATCCACATTTTTTTCAACTTCTTTTGAGTCACCTCGTGAGTTGTCAAATTTTTTGACTCATTCCTAATAACTCAATCAACCATTCTCATACTTCTCTCAACCAATTGAAATGGTCATCATCCTCATGGGTGAGGACTCATTAGCCACCATAGATTATTTGGATCATTTAAAATATCCAAATAATCTTCCACCATTGGGTCTTCCTCCAAAAAACTATAAATAAACATGAAAACCATGATTTTCATCCATCTCGACTCATGTTAACAAAGTGTTATCCAATTGACAAGCAAATCCAAGTGAATCAAAGTGAAGCAAAGCATCCAAAACCCTTTTTGCACTAAAACACTGCCCATTCTTCTTTGCATTGGAAGAGTGATCAACCATATTATTGAAGATAAAATCAAGTTTACGTCATAATGGAGGAAACTTGCATATTTAAGATATAAGTTGGTGCTTACTATTTTATATGTTTGTTTCTCTATCTTAGGTTGAATTTAGCTTAGATTAAGATTGCATAATTAGTTGATTTATTGACATTTCTAGATTTAGTTCATACATTTTGGCATGCCCTATGGGACCTTTCCCTCATATTTTTTATCCTACGTTTTTCATAATTACATTTAAAAATCATTTTTCATTTGATATTTGCTATTTGTATTTGCATATGCATTTAATCTTGGCTTTTTGAGTGTTGGTTTAAGCTACATGTCACTATTTGACATTTATTGCTCAGCTGTGTATGCTCACTGTGTAACTGTAGATTTGGAAACATTAGTTGTAAAATTGTACCCCATAGAAAAAAAATCATTTTTTATCTCATTTTTAGTGTCTTTTTTCTAACTTTGTTTACACCATCATCTTTCTATTCACATTTTGCTTATGCCTTTGTTTTCATTTTTTCTAACTCTGTTATAGGAAAACAATGAATTTGACAACCTTATTAACAAAATCATAGTTTGTAATATATGAGTTAGTCCTAATTCATTATGAAATCATTAACCTTAAAAGTGAAATTATCATAAAACTATGAATTTGTCCCTCTATATTATCTGTGTTTTCTACTTCTATCTTTAAAAGTCTAATAGCAAAATTGTTCTATATTTGCAAAATCATCTTTCTGAGCAGTGAAATTGTCATTCCGTGTAGCAAAATTGTATTTTCTATTAGTGAAATCATTTTTTTAGGTTAAAAATTTGTCACTTCAACCAGTGAAATCATTTATGTATCTAAAAAATCATAACATAGGCCTATGAAATTGTTCTATAAGCACAAATTTGTTTATTCTTTATTTTCTATATTCTATTTATTTCCCATGTTTAACTTTTTACAATTTTGCTTTTCTATCTTTTTGTGTAACTATGAATTTATCATAGAAAAGTAATTTTTGTGGTTTTTCTTTATTCCATTGTAGGCTACCTCATACCAAGCCTAAAAAACACTCTTAATATTTGTTAGTAGAATGTTTGTTAAAGATAATTTGCAAAAAGGCTAAACAAAAAAACTAATTTTATTTATTTCACTAACGCTTTCAATTTCATTTTTCAAAGTTTTTAGTAATTACATCACATTTTATTCAGAGTAATTTATTTTTCTTTGAGCATTCTGTTTGTAATTGTGAAAATTATCTATGCTTTTCCCTTGGCATCATATATGTGATGATACTCAGGAATCAGAAACAATTCCATAATTTTTTGTGTTATCTAAGTGGTGTTTTCATATGCTCTTTCCTTGGCATCACATTGGTGATGATACTCAAAAATAAAAAATGAACACTCAGTTTTTATTTATTTTTTTAAGGGTTCTACTGAATATGGATTTCACCACCACATAATAGACCAAACCCCATTTACTGGTGGGGTAAAGAAATCAAGATCCAATTGTTTCAATTGATTATGTTTTTTAAGCACATCGTGATGTGAAGGGTTTTCATGCTCCAATATCTAGGGTTTTAATAGCTATCTTAAAATATAATATCATTGATTATCAACACATTAAGACCCCTACATCTATTTTGGGCATTTTAAGATAAGACCCAATAGTGTGCATTTTCTTCATCTATTTATTTTATAGTTTTTCTCCTTAGATAATCTTGTTTAAACTTTAAGCCTAAGAAGGCCTCTTTTTCCATTTGAACTTGGTGCATAAATTAGCGATTGGTGCTAAGAAGTTACCTTCCACACACCCTCAAAATTAGACTTAGTATGCTATGGGAATGATAAGATCCTCCATGGTTAGTTGTTTGAAATATTAGGCCACAATTGAGAGTATAGATGAGTCAGTGACATTTGAAGGCCCAAAAGTTGTTCACGACCCTTATCCTAATTTTTCACCTTTTATGTGCATATGCTTGACTATATAGAATTGAAATTTGTTTGTTATTTCCTTGTTTTTACCAAGTGCTACAAAATCCTTGTTTCTAAACAAATTATTTTGAGTTTAAATGATATCGTAAAATCAAGACTTTCTCTCAAAAAAATCAAAATAGTTAGTTCAAGAATTCAATTTTTTCAGTCACCTTTTGGTTAGTATTGTTAGTTTAAAACTTCCATTATTTGATTCATTTTAATTTTCATCTTATCCAAGTCATTTATCACTAGGAAAATGGCCATGTTAAATAATCACTAGGCAAGGGCTGAGCCTTTTGGTAATGATCCCTTTCAATTTCTTGGTCAAGAGCATCATGTATAAATACATGAGATAACTGAATAAGAAGAAGATGGAGGGGATTAGCAAGATGAGGGTAAACCCAAAGTTATTCAACCTCCACCCTCTTTTGATGAGTATATCATGTCAAACAAGAATGAAGTATTGATTCAAGCCTTTGACTTTGGATCAAAATTCCCATCTAACTTTGATGTACATAATTTGTAATATTTAATTACAAGCAAATAAACTTCATCCTCCAATCTTAATCAACCTACCTCACAAGGTTATTTAGAGGGTAGTAGTGCCCTTGTAATATCCTAACAACCTCATCGCCAAGTCTCTCAAGACAAAGGGAAGTTATTTTATGTGAGATGTCATCTCAAATAAGCCATGTATTTTCCATGGAAATCTATGCATCTCAATGAGCTCAAGAAATTATGAACTTTCAATCTCATCAACCAATCAATGCATTTAGTAACCCCAATATGAATGTGAATCCACATTTGCTTTCATAAGTTTATCTAAATAATTTTAGTTTGAATATACCTTCAAACTCATCAATCATTCACCCAACTAATCAAAACATGAATCTTACTTCAAGTTTACCAATCATGCAACAAGTCAACCCAAACTTGAACATGGGTCTCCCATCTAATTCAAGTTTAACCAATCAACATTTGATTGTGCTAAATTTGAATACACACCAAATTCACAAGGTTATAGTCAAATTAATCCAAGTTTGAATCTGCATTTAAACTCATCAATCAACCTCAATCAAATCTTCCAAGGTTCACTAATCATTTCCAATCAAAATCAAAATCAAATCTCGAATACCCATTCTAGCATGCCCAATCAACTATCCAATCCTAGTTTGAGTAATGATTCCTACATGCTCAAAAATATGAATTTAAATAGTGGTGTACCAAATCAATTTTATTCTTATAACACTCTTGGATCGATTCCATCCAATCTAATTTCCAATCTAAGTTCCAATCCAAGTTTCAATCCAAATTCCAATCCAACTCAAAATCAATTTAACTATAATCTAAATATTTCAATTAATTCTAATCAAAATCCCAATAAAATTTTAAACCAAAACTAATCACCACCTAATTTGAACAATTCCAACCTCAATCCTAACTTTAACTTTAAAAATCCAAACATAAATCTTAATTTTAACCTTAACCAAAACCAAAACAACCCAAACCAAAATCCCAACCAAGCTAACTCTAATTTAAACCTAGGTTGTAATCCATTTAATTCAAAATTAAACATGCATCCACAACAATCCAATCCAAGTTCGTTTAATCAAACAAGTTTTAATTACAACACCAATTACAATTCCATAAACTTCAACAATAATACACCAAATAATTCAAATTTCAACCCAAACCCAAATCCAACAAACCTGAACATAAAAATTAAACATACCCCTAACCTTAGTTTCAACCCAAATTTAAATCAAACAATATTTAATTAAAATCCAAACCCAAGTCAAACAAATTTTGGTTCTAATGCAAATCCAAATCTCGGTTATAACTCCAACTTCAATCCCTTTTCAAACCCTCAAAATGTTAATTTTAACAATCAACCTATAAATAGTTTTAACCAACACGCTCCACAAAACACAAACCAATTCATGGGTCAACCACCTAATACATTAAGTCAAATGAACCAATTATCCCCATATCTCATACAAGAATATCAAAACACAAGGGATAGGGTTCAAGGATTACAAGATGGTGTTTATTCTCGGTAAAAATAATTCAAGTTTGTAGAATTTTGCTCACACCCATATTATTTAAGTAAAATAACTACATATTTTCCAAAGTACTTTGAACCCCCAAAATTTGATAAGTATAAAGGTAAAGGAGATCCCAAAGAAAATCTAACTGGCATATATCACAGATGTGTAGACATTGCTTATAGTAACAAATACATGTATTTTTTCCCACGAAGTCTTAGGAACCAAGCCCTTGAATGATTTTCATGACTTTTGTAGGGATCTATTTTCACATTTGAAGACTTATCTGAATTTTTTTTGCCACTTCTCTTATAATATCAAAAAAGACTTGACCACCTTAGATTCACACAACACCAAGCAACACAATAGTGAAACTATTGTGTCCTTCCTCTAAATATGGCGAGCAATGGCAAGTAATTTCACATGGTCATTTCTTGAAACAGAGCTTGTGGACATCTTTATAAACAACTAAAATTTAGACTTGGGATGCCATTTTTTACTCCTTTGCCCAAGGTATTTTGAAAAAATCATTAAAAATGGTGTTCAAGTAAAAAGAACATTGATTAATAGAGGTGTAATC
Organism: Torreya grandis; assembly: GCA_037957365.1. Lineage (NCBI taxonomy): Eukaryota > Viridiplantae > Streptophyta > Pinopsida > Cupressales > Taxaceae > Torreya > Torreya grandis. The sequence continues at coordinate 238,100 of JARHVA010008097.1, forward strand.
AAAATATTTAAGCCAAATAATAATAATTCCTCTAAACTAACAAATAAACCAAAGTTATTTGCCAAAAACAAAAATCTTGTTAGAGACGGTGTAACTGATGTCAAACAAATTCAAAACCATCAAACTCAAACACAAACCTACAATCAACCAATCAAAAATATCACAATTCCCAATGGACAACTTAAAAAAGGAAGACCTAAACGTAAGTTCACTCAATTGGGTGACACTTATGAGAATGTTTGCTAAAATTTGGCTCACACAAACATGATCACATGGAAAAACACTAAACCCTTTGACAAAAATTTTCCCAACTCAATTGGTTCAAATAAGATGAGTATTGTGAATACCATCAGATTAAAGAACATTCAACAAATAGGTGTATGTGCCTTAAGCACTATGTTCAAGACCTAATTGATAGAGGTGACATAGCAATCAAAAACCAACCATCTAAACCATCTAACAATAAAAAATGGGGATATACCAATATCCATTCCCCAATCATGAGCAAGGAAAGGGAAAGAAAAAATAAAAACAACTAGAATCTAGTAATGTTAATCAAGCAAGTGATCAATTTGATTCTATCATCAATAACATTGATATTATGCATAACCATGTTAATGTTATTACTTTGTAATCATACAAATGTTCTATTACCATAATCATACTTCCCATGACCCTACTCCCTCCTATGATTATATATCAGCTCACATGTAGACTATTGACCTGAGACATCCTACTCTAAGACATCTACTTCCTTCTTGGACCTCTCCCACATCGTATTCCTACCCCCCATACATCCATAGTTCACATTGGCCCTTTTTCATGTAAGACATGCCTTTTTGGAGACCTCTTAGGCCCTCCTGAGAACCTGTTGACCAACATAGGATGCAATTTGACCCAGGTTTCAACTTGGGTGAAGGAAACCCATGGCCTAGGCCACACATTTCCTTCACCAAAGTTGCATTATAGGCCACGACCTAGGTAGAACATTTTAAAAAGCCTCAATTTGAAGCCAAACAACCAAAAATGACTACTTTTAGGTTATTTGGTAGATTTCAGTGGGGATATATGTCTCTTTCTCATTTATTTGAGCATCTCTCTCTTCTCATTCCATCTCTCTTATGATTATTCTTATCTCTTTTGACTCTCATGCCTTTTTGAATCTCTTTTGGTTCATTCTTAGCACTCTTGAGCTTCATTAGGGATAGAGAATCCCATATGCTTCTACACTCTTGATTGGAGACTCCATTTCTTCTTTCATTTATTCTTGATTCCTTATTGGCTTGATCCCAAGATCTTACATTTGGAATTGCACTTGATTTGTGCACTTGGTAGGAAATATTACACCATTTCAAGTTCTCACTTCACCTTATCCTTTGCTCTTGGTTCTTGGTTTACACTTTAGCTTACACCTAGCTTGGTCTTCTTCCTACATTACTTCCTATCTTGGAATCTTGGTTGGTAGAACATCTACGCTTCATATTTGAGCTTGATCTGAGGGCACTTTTCTATGCAAAGTGAAACTCCATTATTTATATAGTGTATATGTTAGGGTTTAAATTGTTTTAGTGAAAAATTTGTTTTGGTATAGTGTTAGAGGAGTTTCCAAAGTTTATTGCATTTGTATATGTTCAAAGAATACTTTCATTGCTTGAAATGTTCCTTTATTGATTACCATTACTCTCTTAAAAACCCTTCATCATTGCATAAGTAGAGATATACATGTTCAACACACACTAGAATACTTGCTCAAACACTCTCTCCCTGTCCTGCTAAAAACTAGAACATTGCATAATTAATAAAATAGTGGTGTTGCTTTGAAAGGATAACTTAAATCTAGTATAAGCATGCTCTTGGACCCTTGCTTAAAAACATCTTTGTTTCAAAAAATGTCTTTAATTTGGCCTCAAAGTGCCCTAATTACTAGATTTACATTTCATTGGTTATCTCATTTCATTCAGTATTATTGCTTTCATATTATTTATGCAACCAATAGTATAGTTTTAGCCACTTGCCTTACTATGGTTGGACCCATTAGAGTAATTGGCACACTTTGTGTGCCTATTCACACTATCCCCAACTTGGTTTTCAAGTCTATCTATAGCTTGGTGCACGTTGGCAAACTAGATAGCCACTATAAACCTTTTCTAGCCCATAGAACCCCTTAGCCTTCTAGCTTCTTAGTGGTTTTATTTAGCACCCTACCAAACACTGGTGGTTCCATTCACATTCTTGGAGCTACATTATGGCATACCCAATGGGACCCCACATATGATTTCACATTAGCTCTATCCTATTTAGAGCTCTCTTAGCCAACTCCCCTTTGTTAGCTGCTAGACTTTGATTTTAGTTATGTTTTGGCTCTCACTTTGGTTGTTTTATCCTAATTTGTTTTTATGTCTTTCTCCTAGTTGGTTCTCCATCAGTTTGCCTTTTTTGTTAGCTCCCATGTTGTTTGTGTTTTATTGCATCCATGGATGATCTCCCATATTTGGGGTGCCAATCTTGGTGAATTTAGGGTCTCATCCCTTAGCTCACTATTGACAAGCTACGCTTGTAATGGAACATTATAGACACCTTAGGACCCAAGAGCTTCCCTCGACTCAACATGGTAGTCTAAACCCTCTCACATTCAAAAGGGAATAATATTAGTAGGACTATAACCAATGGAATCTATCTCCTTTTCACTAGTCTGAGCTTCATTCATCTAAGGATGTTTTATCTCAGCCTCATGTCATGCCTCATTCACCTGTTCAAGGTAATGAGGATATCCTTGCATAGTTAGGACCTAAAGAGTTACATGTAATCATCAATGATTGACATAGACATCTTCATGTGAATGAAGTACTTCCTTCTCCTCTTAGGAGTTAATGATGTGCTTCTTCTAGAGACAGAGCCCACACCTACTCAATGTCAAGTGCCTCAACCAGTACTCATGTGAGATCCCTACCTATTTCTTAGCTGGAGATTCTAGAGAAAGAACACCCTCATATCCATGTTATGGGTCATAGGTATTCTAACTAGGCAAGGTACCCCCAGCTTGGGGATGACTCCCATCTTCTTAGTCCTTCTTTTAGAGTTTTTAATGAGCATGTTGATTTTGATCACCACTTACAGACTAGAGATCTGTGGGATGTGTATCAAGAGCATAAAAAACCACCAATTAACCCTCATGTGATGGCACATGGCCAACACCATGAAGATCTTGGTCATCATGACCATTTTTAGGAGTATTCCACAGCTTCCCATCATAGCCATGGGGATTATCACATTGTTCGTCACCATTCTCCACCCCACGATAGAGATGATTTTCATCATGAGCATCCTCCTTATCAAGAACCTCCCTGGCATCATCTTCCCCATGGTCATGGCCATGGTGATGCCTATGGGCATAGGTAACATCATCACCAACATGATCTCCCTCTTGGAGTTCATCACCAGCCTCCTATCAACTATGCTTATGAGGATCTCTATCAAAGTCTTCTAGCCCCTTGGGTGCATGTTATTCCCCTTCCTACTCCTATCCCTAAACTGCCTAAGTTTAATGGGATGTAGGACTCCAATCTTATGGAGTATATCATGGCATTTATGATGGCATGTATGGATTGAGAACATGATGAAGGCATGATGTTGAATCTATTCAATCATTCTTTGTGAGCTGAAGCTCTAATTTGGTTCCAAAATCTACCTCTAGATTATCTCTTTAGTTTCCAACTCCTTTTGAATTAATTCCTCCAATATTTATATATCTCTAGGCCTTTCAACCTAGACATCCAATCAATAACTTCCATGGCATAGGCCAAGGGTGAGTTGAACTTTGATTTTGTGCATAGATGGGACTCAGTCATTCATATATGTAGGACTAAGTTTTTGGATGACCATCTTTATGATATGTTCACATGAGCATTGAGGCAAGAGGTTCACCTTGAGGTCCTCAAACATGAACCTAACTCTTATGATGAAGCTATTAATGAGTGTCTAAATATAGAAGTATTTGAGGTGCATGTGGGCATATGTCCCATACCTTCCCTAAAGTCATCATCTTTACATGATCACAACTATAATGCGATTGATGATGGTGTCACTAATTCTCCTCTCGAGAAGAAGGACAATAAGGATAGCCATAAGGTCAATGATTTGAGAAAGAAGCCAACTAAAAATAAGGATTTTAAATAAAGTATAGTAAAATAATAGATGGTGTTTCCTTATGACCCTACCAAGTTTTATAACTTTTATCAGATGAGGGGAAACAATGATAATAATTATACCACCCAAAAGTCTAGTGCACAAGTCTCACCTCCATCTTAGAGTTCTACTCTTGCAGAACCCAAATACAAGTTGATTTTTTTCAATGAGTATCTACCTAACATGACAAGGAGAAGAAAAAGAAGAAATCAAAGGCTACAACCCCACATTCCCTTTCTTGATCTTCACCTCTTCTAACTCCTCTTCCTAGGCTAACCTAAAAGGGAAATCCAAGCACAAGAATATCAAGGTTGTTATTGATATCGACATAGCCTCTACTAGGTATGAGTCCTTTGTCAACACATGCTTTGGTTGGGACACCAACTCTATTGGAGACACTAATGGTGCTGGACCCCCAGTCTAGTCCATAGGGGTAAAAAATCCTAAGATTATATTTGAATTTAGGCATAACATTCCTCCCTAGGCCAGACAATGCCCTTAATCCATAATAGAGGAGTTGCAAGATCTCTCAGTTGGGATCTCTATTTGGGACCTTCTTCACCTTTGACCTGAGTAAAGGGGACTCATCTTTGATGATCTTGGTCTCCATCATGAGGCTCCACTATGTAATGATGTTTAAGTTTTGTTCAACTCTGACACACACAAGTAGCCTCGCCCTTTGGTATTATATTTTGACCCAACCTCCTTGCTAGATGCTTCAATGCTTGCAAAGAGGGCTCAGTTCCCTCTATATATTGAAACTTATGTGGATGATTTCCATGTCAAATGGTGCATTCTAGATGAAGGAGCTGCATTGAACATCATACCCTTTTGTGTTTTTAATGAGCTTAGGATTAGTCAAAAGAAGCTCTCTGATTCAAACCATAACTATGTTAGTTTAAAAATGACATAGTTATATTAGTTGGGAACATAAATCTCTAGGTCAAGTTTGGCCCCAATATTGTCAAAATTGATTTTTGTGTGTTAGACCTTGATCTCTCATACAACATGATTCTTGGTTGTCCTTAGACCATTGACGTGTAGGGTATCGCATCAACCATGTTCCATATGGTGTAGTTTGTGCACACAGGTGAGGTTCCCACCTTGGAGGTTGACCCAAATCCCTGGGCATTACTCTACACAAACCCAAAGCCCTTAGGTGAGGCTTTGGTTGTCTCCTCATGGGGGTCTATATATTTTGATACACCCCTATTTTGAAATCTCATTTCTTTAAGGATTAACATTTTGACCTAGTTGAGTACCAATCAGTGTTCATTCTTTCAGAGGCTGGCACACATCGACTGACTCCCTCTCCCATTCTATAACACTAGGCCAACCCATATCTCTTTGAAGACCTCTTCTAGGATGTCTCTCCAAATGATGAGCTCTCCCTTATGTTACATTTTTCCCATCAAAGTCTAGGCTCTCTCCATGTGTCTCTCAATGAGATCACTAGAGTGGCTGAGTCCAATCTCAAGTTTTTTTATTCATGTTATGACATTCAACTTGTTCAAGGAGAGAAAGGCTTACACTAAGCTCATGCAGGCTTATCATATGTAACATTATCCCCTTGATCACCTTAGTTTAGAGATTTCTCTCATAGATAGACCAACCCTAAGCCTTCCTACAGTGAATGTCCTAATTATTGAACTTAAAGTGTTAGAAGAGTCACTCTCTCTCGTGCTTGAGTGTTTTGAAGAAGATAACACTATAAATGTTGAAGGATCCATAGATATCAACCTTGGGATTTTAGCAAGGCCTAAGATCATCAAGATCAATGCTAGCCTTGCTCTTAAGGAATGGGATGTTTTGGTCACCTTATTTTACAAAATTTTAGGTGTATTCACTTGAGAATACATTGATATAAAGGGCATGGATCTTGACATATTTATCCATAACCTCGTTATGGACAACAGGACCCACTCATTCACCAATATCAATGGCCCATAGCTCTTAAAGTCTCCCATTTGGTCAAAGTAGAAATAGAGAAATTCATATGAGTTGTATTTATCCAAGTTGTTGACTATACCTAATGGATTTCTAACATTATCCCCATTCTTAAAAAGAATGGGGCCATTCAGATTTGCATCAAATTTTAGGATCTCAATATGGTTTGCCTAAAGGATAACTTTCCTACTCCTTTGATAGACTAGATTATTGATTTCAACACTAGTTTTGATATCATGTCCCTTATGGATGGTTTTTATGGGTATAACTAAATCTAGATTGCACTCAAAGACCAACACAAGATGATGTTCACTACCCCATGGGGTACCTTTTGATACACCATCATGCCTTTTGGTCTGAATAACATTGGGGACATGTATCAATATGCCATGACCCACATTTTTCATGACCTTATCCATAAGATAGTTGAGTGTTATGTTGATGATAACCTTGATAAATATTGTAAGTTGGATGAGCACATGCGAGACCTCAGAATAATCTTTGAGCATCTCCAAGAGTATCACATCAGTCTCAACCCTAAGAAGTGCATTTTTGGCATTTCATCTAAAAAGCTTCTTGGCTTCCTCATCTCATAAAGGGGCATTGAAATGGATACCAAAAATATCAAGGTGATCTTGGAGATGCCTCACTAGCATAACCTCATCTAGTTATATTCCTTCCTAGGAAGACTCAACTTTCTCAGATGTTTCCTAGATGAGTATGTTCACAAATCCATATCCCTCACTCATATCTTACATAAAAGACACTCCATTCTTATGGTTTGTTGAATTCCAAGTGGTTTTAAAGGAATTAAAACATCTACTTCATAATCCTCCCATCCTAATGGCACCCATCAAGAGGCATTAGTTCATCTTATACACTTATATCATTAATATTTTCATTGGGGGCATGTTGTGCCAAAAGGATGACATCAGTAAAGAGAGAGCTATTTATTACATCTCTTACATGCTGGTTGGACCTAAAATAAACTATTATCTTATTGAGCATTAATGAATCTCTCTCATCTTCACCATGAATAAGCTACAACATTATATGTTAGGCCAAACTACCGATATAATTGTCTAGTCTGATCTACTTCACTGCTTGCCCAGCAAGACACATCTTGCTAGTAGGATTATGAGGTGGATCATGCTCCTTCAGGAGTTTGAATTCCATATCATTAACCAAAATTCCACCAAGGTATTGGCTATGGTTGACCAACACATTGAGTATCTACTACCTAACTTGAACATGGAACTAGTTGATGATGCCTTTCCCAATAAGGTATTTTAATCGGTTGATCATGCTAAGGTATCTGATTATGATTGGTATTAAGACATTGTTTATTACCTTAAAAACTAATATTATCTTGATACTATATCCTCACAATAATGTTATTAGATTTGTAATCTTTTTATTTGTTATGTCAACAATGGTAACATACTATTCAAGTGGGGTCTCGATGGTATGTTGATGCAATGCCTCACCCCCAAGGATATCCTTTTTGCACTCAAGGAGTCCCATGGGAGTGTTTGTGGTGGCCACCTAGGAGGGCAAACAACTACTTAGCATATTATCAGGATGGGCTACTACTGGCCCACTCTTGTTAAGGATGCAATATAATATGCTAAGAAGTGTAGGATGTGTTAAGTCATAGGGGATGCTATCAATGCCCCAGTTGACCTTTTACACTTTGTTTTGACCACTTGGCCCTTCTAAATTTGGGCTCTCAACTTCATTGACAAGTTTAACTCACCTCTTTTGATGGCCATCTTTGGTTCCTCATTTCCACTAACTATTTTATGAAGTGGGTTGAGGTCATGCCTCTTAGCAGCATGTGTGGGAAGACCATCATTAAGTTCATCCTAAACCAACTTATTTTTAGGTTTTGGGTTCTTGCTATGATCATGATTGATAATTATTTGAGCTTTCAAAGCTTTGATATGCATTAGCTCATTGAATGTTTTGGATTCAATCTCTATTTCTTCTCTACCCATTACCCCAAGGGAAATGGGAAAGAAGAATCTTCAAACAAAAATTTGAAAAAGATGCTTCTTCATACCATTGCCTAGTCTAAGAGAGACTGGCATCTCATGCTCTATCTTACATTTTGGGCCTATCAAACTAGCTTATAAAGGGCCATAAGGGAAACCCTATACTCTATCATGTATGATTCTAAGGTTATTCTTTCCTTACAGTCCATAATCCATTCACTAAGGGTTAAGATGTTTGGTTCTCTCTTCAATGAGGAAGAACATGCTAGTCACCTCTCTAAGCTTGAGTAGTTGGATGAGTGATGCCTAACCACTCTTAAGTACACTCATATTTACTAGCACTGTTAGCACCCCCAATTCAAGAAGTTGGTGTGCCCTGATTAGTTCAAGGTGGGTGATACGGTCCTTATTTTTGATAAAGAGCAATGAAAGAAGGGAAAACTTTCATACAAGTGGTTTGGCCCTTTCGTCATCATTGCCTCTTTAGTAAATGGGGATTTTTATCTCTCGAATCTCAAAATTGAGCCGTTTTAGCACCTGATCAATGGGTTCTGCCTCAAGACATTCTATATCTAGGGCCCACGTGGCCCTCAAAGAAAGTCACCTATGGTAGTAAGGCAAACCTTTCCTCTCTTCTTTCACCACTAACCTCTATTCCATTTGTATATGTGTGTGCATGTGGGTTCTTTATTATCAGTTCCTATTGTATAATCACATGTATCTAGTAGTCTATATCAAATGAAGCATACACATCACACATAAAATCATATACACACATGTTATAATAATAATAAAATCACTATATATATCATAAAAAATACATTTTTTTATCTAGTTGTATCACATGGGCTCGCAGTCCCCAAGAACTACCATGTACATGGCTACATATGCATGCTTAATCAACCTATGACTGGGAAATATTTATGATAGTCATGTTATAGGTGGAGATCTCGATCTCTACCTCTCGATTAGTTGAGATACAATTTCATCTAGTACAATCAACTATTTTGCCCTTACTATAGGTGCCTCAACTCCTTTGGTTTGCTCTTGAGCTAGCTCAACTTGTAGATTATCGATCTTGGCTTCTACTTTTGCTAGTCTCACCTCAATATCCACTATAGCTACCCTCTAGTTTGACACTGATGCCTCATTCCATGCTGATTTAGCCTCTAATTATGGAATCTTGTGTCATACTCTCACTAGCTCAAGTGAGGCTCATGCACCCATATGACAAAATTGAGTGTGTGACTATGCCTCCACCACTAAATGTGGTACTCACTCCATCAGTGGTGTTCCCACCACATCAAGGAATATATCTCTCAGTAGTAGGTCCACCTAGGGTCCTATCTAGCTAGGATGGTCTCCTATACACACACACAGAGCACATATGTTAGTCACATATCTGTTCTTGCTAAGGATGAGTATCAAGATGAAGTGATATCTATAAAATATGCTTATCTTATCTGGTAGTGCTGATGGCCTCTATGACCCTCCTACTAGTCATACTCCTAGCATTAGTGGTCCTCACTATGGTGGCCTCTCTACACCATCACCCCCTTGCTTTACTTTGGCTATCATCCAGGCTCACCCCCAATTGGCCTGAGGTGTGCATGTTTCCTTTGTAGATCTTACCTCCTTAGATGATAGTATGATCCTTGTGGAACTCAAAACTCCTCCCATCCCAAGAAGGGATCTACCTTAACATCCTCTAAGAATGCTATAGACCTATAAGGATATTTGATGTAGCTCAATAATAAATTTGGATCCAATGTGGTTTACATGGGCCCTACTCACTCTACAAAACATGAAGCCAGTGTTATGCCTTCCTCTAGTGTATGGTATGCCTCACTACCATTTGGTATCCTCAAATACATTAATGAGAGCCTCTCATAGGCCTAGGATATGAGTAGACTAGGCTATGTCAATCTATCTGATCTTGTACATCAAAAGTGAACTAGCTACTGGTATAATCTTGCTAGGATGTACTAGCCCTAGGCAAATCTCTATCCTCCCTTAACTAATTAGACAACTCCTATCCATAATAGTGGTAGCTATCCTATACTCTAGTTGGTGTAGAGACTCCCAACCATGGTCCTTACTATCACTATCTAGAAAGTGGGTACCTTTAGAGATGACTATGCAATCTGCACTCTATGGTTGGTTTTCATAGGTGAGGTTCCACCAAGTAGATCTCTACTACTCTACATCTTGTATTGGTGGTAGCTCAATCTCTCTACCTATCGACTCTACCTTGTATAGTCTATAGATATCCTTTATGCTGAGAATGGCCTCTGGCTCAAGCCTTAGCTAGAACATGTGCCTATCAAGTACCCATGTGATCAGTAATGCATTTACCAAGTCTCTGGAGTAATTTAGTGAAGGTACGCATAATAGCCACCAAAGTCTTACACTTTGTAGGTGATCTTAGTTTGCTACTAGTAGAGCATTGGCCTTCTTGACAACCATGTGGGAAATCTCTACTAGTTGGTCATCTCACATGTCCCATCTAGTTGTGTTGGCATCTCTCTCATGTGTGAAGGTCCTCCCTCCTTTGGTAGGCTAACTCCTCTGCATATCTACACAAGTAATAAAATAGGTAAATGGATTAGTCAACTAGTTGAAAAAAGAGTAAGAGCAAGTAAAAAATAGTAATCTACTATGTTTTTTACCTATCTACCTCTTTTTTAATCCTCCCTTCTCTTCTAGCCCCTTTTGGGACCTCTCAGGCTCCTTCAGGCTCCCCGAGGGCCTTTTTAGCCCTTCATTGCCAAGGGCCATGGATTTTTAGGCAAAGCCACAACCTGGGGCCTCCTAGGCCATGGCTTGCATTGAGATGCCTTGGCACCATTTGGACCCTATTGGTCCTAATTGATCTATGCCATTGAGCCTATCATTTTGATTACTTGTTTCACTTAATTTGTCTACTAGATCACTCTAAATGAGTCAAAATTCATTTAGGGCCTCCAAACCCCCCAAAAATGAATAAATTTGACAAATTTTGTTTATTAGACTTACCCAAACCATCTTGTGTATTTTTTATTCTCTCTCATGTCCTCATATGTTTTTCTTGGGATTTGGTTGCTCCTAGGATCTCCTATGGCTCTCTTAGAGTGAAAATGACCTATTTTCTCTCTTTTTTCCTCTTTTTAGCCCCTTTTTCTTGCTTTTTGTGGGCCCTTTTTGGGGTTTTCACCCATTTTTGCATTTTAGACTACAAAACCTCCATATTCAAGGTTTTATCATGTTATAACCATATTATCAACCTCCATTTTTTAATTCAAGGCTTCCTTGGTCTTGCTTTGGCCCTATTTTAGTTCTTAGGACCCCTTCTGAGTCCCCATTAACCTCCTAGGCCCATGCCCCATATTATGGGCACCCAAGGATAGAAGTTACTTGTACTTATTTTAGTTAGTCATTTATCTATTTTTCCATAGTTGATCCATTCTAACTCCCTCTCTTTCTTGTTCATCGTGGTTCCACGTAGGGTTGTCAACTAGCTATGATGGTTTAAGATTTGCTCTAGTCTTGCCAATTGGTCTTCATATTCTTTGAACTTCACCCCACTTTCACTTGTTACCTCTCACCATAGTCGGTGTTAGTCAACCATTATTATTGTGGCTTGATTGCATCATTTATTTCCCTCAAGTAACTCGCTTATACCGCTTCACTTTGATATCACCCTTCTATAGTCGTTAATCTTGCATCCTTGACCCCTATTATGGTGTACTTCTAAATGGTGATTCACACTAATGGTGGAAGTCAGGGAAACCTAGGACCAACAACTATAGCTTAGGTTATTGATGATTAGTGGGGCCATGAGCTTTTTGTGGCTAGTTTCTTCCTTACCAGTAAGACAAATAATGTCACCAAGTATCACACAATAATTAGCACCTTGACTAATGTCTGTGAGTTAGACATGTGCTAAATGTAGTTATTATCTAACTCACTCTTAAATGTGTCTCAACTCATCAGTGTTTGGGCCATCCTTAGCTCTAAATTATTCCCCCTATTCAAGGCAATGCATGATTTACTCTACTTTTTTGAGGATGCCTAGTTCACCCATATCCCTCATAGGGAGAACACTAGGGATGATGCCCTAGTGAATGTCATTCTAGATAGTATGATGTGATTTGATGTCACTTATGTCCCTTCTTTATAAGAGTTAGAGCTAGAGCTAGAGCTGGAATTAGATTTAAGATTATGCAACATTTGCACTCTCATCTATGGGTTGTATTATCAATTTCTTCCATCACCATCCTTATCTGATAAGTGCAGGTAATGTGTTCTTTTATTTTTATAGTTATTGTTTTTATTTGATTTGGTGTGAATTCTAGGTACTGCATAATGCTCTTTATTCACTCAAACACTGACTGCTTGTACCTTGGGGGCATATGTAATCACATTTCCCTTAACCCTACTCCTCTCTATGATTATATATCAGCTCATATGCAGACTATTGACCTAACACATCCTCATTTGAGACATATACCACCTATTTATACCTCTTTCGCATCGTAATCCTACCCCCCATACATCCCTAGTTCATATTGGCCCTTTTGCATGCAAGATAGGCCTTTCTAGAGACCTCTCAGGCTCCCTAGGAACATATTAACCAACCCAGGATGCATTTTGACCTAGGCCATGGCTTGGGTGAAGGAAACCCATGGCCTAGGTTGGCCTAGGTTGTGGCCTAGGGAGAACATTGCAAAAATCCCCAATTTGAAGGCAAATGGCTAAAAGTGGCTACTTTTAGGTCATTTGGTGGATTTGGGTGGGTATATATGTCTTTTTCTCATTCATTTAAGCATCTCTCTCTTCTCATTCCATCTCTCTTGGTTCATTCTTGGCACTCTTGAGCTTGATTAGGGATATTGAATCCCATATACTACTACACTCTTATTTGGAGACTCCATTTATGCTCTCAATTGTTCTTGCTTCATTGTTGGCTTGATCCCAAGCTCCTACATTTGGCTTGCACCTGATTTATGCAAGTTGTAAGCATAGTAACATATTTTCAAAGAATAAAATGGTTCTTTATGATTACTATTGCAATGGTAATGATTAAATTATAACTATCTTCTCAAGGGAATGGTTGGGAAGTGGGTCGGTAAATGGTCCCTCGCAAGAAGGAAGTGAAATGAGGGGACCAAAAAAATGAAGATGATGGGACGACAACACAATGATTTACCCAAAGTTGGGAAAAATCACTGAGAAATGCAAGTGAGATGGTTTATACTAGTTTTCCCAAAGGTGGTTTTAAGCATTGTACCCTGATAGTGCCAATGTGGTATGATAACACAATGATTTTCTCCAACAAGTCATATAATCATTGAGAATATGGAGCTACTCTAGTTAGGATAGACAAACAAGAAAAGGAAATTGGTGATAACATAATTATTTGCCCCAACTGGTGATATAATCTTTGAGAATGCATGTGAGATGGTGTACAGTGCTGATGTAGTATATGTTGATTATGAAAAACATGATTGATGGTTGATGATTGATAAGTTGATATAGATGATGAAGATGAATTAGAAAAAAATGCTAGTATGGAGATGCTTGTCTGAACTAACAAAGGTTGAAATTATTTCATTACTTAATTACTCTATTTGGGATATGATTGTGATTGTTGCTAATGTCGATTTTAAGGAAATGGTGATGTTGCATTGATGTTGTAGACCTCTCAAAGCTAATTTTTGTTGTATCATATGATGATAGGCCTCATGATAGAACACCATGGGGGCTTGGCCAAATATGCATAAGGATTGACTCCTGATATCCAATACTCAATGGAAAATAATTGCACCAATGATAAAAACCATGATGACAATGTAAATGTTTGAATATGGATAGATTCAAGAATAATGTGCAAGGAATCACCTAATGAACACATATAGATTGAATCAAGGCCATAGTGATGAAAGCAAATAAATATGCACACAAATAAATAAACAAAATAGACAAACAAAGAAATAAGCAAGGCAAATTAACAAACAAATAAGTGTTAGTCCCTATGTTAGCATAAACAACACGATGACCATTGTCCCTAAAAACTAGGTGATAATTGAACAAATAAACAAGATGGGGGAATATAAGAAAAGGAAGGGGGTGGTGGAGCTGTCTTCATATGCACTAGGTAAGTGGATGCTGCCTACATAGTTCCATGGATATGATGATCCAACAAAAATTCAGGCCAAATGTAGTTCTCCCAAGAAATGGGAAGAAAATGATGATTGACAGAAAACATGATGGATGTGATAGAAGAATAGGGATGAAATTTCAAAATGGTGATAGCGTAGGATAAAAGGCTAAAAAGGATGGGGAAACTAAGGAACAAGTGATTTGTTTGTGACTTAGTGAGATTTCTTAGAATCCTTAAGGCAAAGAAGTGGACAATGTTTTTGTTTTTTTATAAATGATTTTCAAATGTTTTTGGAAAATTTAAAGCATCTCAACTCAATTGAGAATGATGAGACACTAAAATGATCCAAGATTGAAAAATGGTGAGAGTGTTATAACTTGAAATGATGTTTGTAAAATAGTGACAACATGACTGATGTTACTCACAAAATGATGAGAACATGGCTAAAGAGGAAATGAGCTGACCTCAACATGAATCAAACTTGATCCACACAGTCTAAAATGGTTTTATTTCATAGTAGTTCACCTCACAGCAGAAGAATCAAACTAGTGTAGCAACCAATTTAAAAAAAATAGGCACAGTTGGTATGATGGCATAATATGGTACAAGAATGGCTAGGTGATATGTCAAAGCACAATAAATAACTGTTTCCCCTAGTTTTCCCATAGGTGGTTATAACTAGGATATAATTTACCCTAGCAGGTGATATAATTAGTATCAAGACTGATGACACTAATTTTACCTAGCAGATGATATAATTAGGCTCACATAAACAAAATTTATGATAAAGGAATAATAAATGAAGGATGAGACTACCAAAACTTCTATCATACTGCTCCAAAATAGTGCCTCTGTCTGAAATGCTTAAAATAACTGCTAAAATTGATCTAATTCTATATGCTAAAAATGTGAAACCCATGGATGAACCAAGGTCAAATACGCTAGGTTGATATGATTCAAAATATGTTTGGTTGAGTAAGAATGAAATGATAAAAATATATGATATGATGGCTTTTCTTAGGGTACTGATGGTTTGATAAATTAGATAGAATGGTAAGAGGGTTTCCCCCAAGTGATAATTAAAATGGTTAGGATATGTGACAACAAAAAAAGGATTGATAACTTGATATTATGTGGTACATATTTGGTTCTAGCTTGGGTATGATAAATGATTCTATTGTTCCTATTGAAGTGGAGATGTACATCCTGATCAACAAATGATACAACCATAATAGTCAATCATGTAAATTTATAGCCCACACCTCATCTAAATAGTTACTCTATCAACAATTGCCTACAAATCTAGATACATGTGATGTTGTTGTGATCTTCATTGGTCATAGATTATGATTCCTTTAATTACCAAGACAAGATATCATCATAGCCTCTACAAAAGAAAGTATAACCATGGATAGTAAATATGGATAAATGTTGGTTGATAGGTTTGTTTACAAAATATAATGATGGAGGATAATGGAATGAATAATAGTGGGGAAATAAATAAATATCAAGATTTTGAAGCACACACAATGTTTTTGATTTCAGATTCAACATAAATTTGGATGTGGTAGGGCAAAAGACTTATTCTCTTGATAGGATCACTAGATTATTCTATTGTTTGGGTTTGAGAGTAGCTACCATTTGATTAGGCTGTAGAGTGGAAGCTATTTTGATTTGATCTTTGATAATGTCTTCATTAAGTAGTAAAGAACTTTTGTGCTAAGCTATTGGCACCTTGAAGAGGTTTCTACTAATGAAGTTATCTTGATTTTCCTATAGCACCTTCAAGATGGTTTCACTAAGGATCACTGACTTTTGACTTTGATTCTCCTCTAGTGCCTTAAAAAAGAATTCACTAGAAGATGCTGAGTTTTGATTTTGATTGCCCCCTAACACCTCTAAAAAGGTTTCACTAAGAGAGTGTTCTTATGTTGTATTATTATGGTTTTGGTCTCTTTGCTTTTATTCATTTGATATGTCACCATGGATGTAGTTCAGTAAGGTGTGATTTTGTCAATCCCAATCAATACTTTTGGGAGATGGAATGCCAATAATATGGCTATGTTGGTTGGTGGTAATGGAATGTGGAATGGTAATGGAATGGGAAGATGCTACACAATCCTCATAGAAGATACTAGAAAAACTTGTGTCAATGCTGAAGTAATCATCCTCAAAAATCATAGAAGGATTACAAATGTATTCGTACTAATCTACTAGGCATGCATAACCAATGTTGTAATAGTCATGAACATATTCTGTATCTAAATCTGATTCAGACTTAAGGGACTCTAAATCCAAGGTTAAGATTGATGTTTATTCTAGTTTTGATGTCAAATCTAATGTTGGTTCAAGAGTAAAACCTGACTCTAATTATGATTCTTCATCTGATGGGTACTATGTTATAATGATGTCTTATTGAATGTTTGGGATTGGACAAGTAACAATATGTGATGGCATATTATGCTCCACAAAGACTAGTTTGTCATAGTGAGACTCCTTTAGTATGGGAAAAAGGTCAAGAGACAACTCCTCAAAGATTGTATTATCAAAAGGAGGCTCTTAAAAAATAGGCATATGGTCGAGGTAATGATTTTCCCAAATGTGATTGTAATCATTAAGAAGTGACTCAATAAAGACTGGCTCATTAGAGTGAGACTTCTCAACAATTGGTATATGATAAATAGGTGATACATCATATGTTGACTTATCACAAGTGGTTGATTCAACAAAATCATCTTAGATTGGTTGGTTTTCTTGGCCTTGGTTTTCAATGAGTTGGAAATTACCAATTTTGAATAGAACTTGGTCCTCAAATGATTGTCTTAGTTGGGTAGGTACTGATTGGATTGGTTGGGGTTTAGGCTAAATGATGGTATGAGATTTGGGATGAAAGATTAGTTGAATCATTAATTGAGGCTAAATGATAGGTTATGATTATGATTGGATTATTGGTTGGGATCATAATTAGATTGATTGATAGTTGGATTGGATTGCTTAGATTTTTTTAAAGTGGGGAATGATAGGCACTAGATGAGTAATGACCAATGGTTGGATAATGGGTGGGCACTGTGGATCTTGATTGCTTACATAAGCTAAAGGATGAGGTCCTAGAATAGAAATGGTAGGGCATCATGGATCTTGATTGCTCGCATAAGCCAAAGCATCCAAGTCTTCTTCATAAACCATATCATCCTAGTCAAGGTCTTGAGCTAGATTATAAATTGGCTCTTACCTTTGGTCCCTAAATTGATTATTGTAAGGAAGGTACAAATTTGTCTCACAATCATCCTCATCATAGAGGTCTACACCCAATTCTATCTCACCAACTATATCATTCTAGTTTAGATCTTGACTTTGGTACCTGATTTGATTTTTGTAAGGTGGATAAAATTATATCTCACAAACCATGTTATCATCAAAGGGGTCTTAAATAAAGCCATAAAAATCAAAGCCATTTGTGCAGCCATTCTCTCATAATTTGGATTATACATGACTCTACCATAAATGTAGCTAGACATATCTACGTCAATGAAGAAAGCTTCAAAAACAAAAAGGTTTAGAGTTTTGCAAAATCTAAAAAACTATGTTGAAAGGACAAATGGTTCAAACTTGGTCTAACTTGGCCAAAAGGTGTAGAGCTGTATCTCTAAACAATGATTTGATCATGGAGTTGTATCTCCAAAATGGTTTGTGCTAAAACTTGGCATAAAATAGTCTAAAGTAAAATGTCTAATGTCAAATGTCATACACATAAAAGGTCAAGCATCCAAATAAAACTGATATGTCAAAGTCTAGGCCAATGTTTTCTAAACAAGGTTTAAACTAGGAAAGGGAAAAGTTGAGTTGCTAGGGTTTTCATCTAAACACAGAGTCAAAATCTATGCTAAAAAAACATGATTTGCTACGAATTTTGGCCAAATGGCATCAGAAGCTAGACTTTGAATATGATTTGATTTAATCTAACAAGGTTGAAACAACTTTGAGATAGACTTGACATACAAAATCAAACATAAACATGATTAGTTGGTATAAGCCATAAGACAAAAGGCACCTAGAGAAAAGACTATGTTTTTCCAAATAAAAGCACAAATAATGATGAGGATAGGCTAAATGAACAAACACGCGATAGTTTTCAAATTTGGTTAATTAATTAACCTAATTACACAACACAAAAGAGAAAGATCTGTGTATTGACCCCTACAAAGCGAGGTCTAAACAAAAATCAATCATTGTTTAAATTTTATCTTTGAAAGGTTAATTAAAAACTCAAAGGTTAAAAATTATGATTGAACTAAACAAACTAGAAAATATTGGACAACATGACAACACATGAACAAGGTCCAAATGGCATATGTGACATGGTTTGAAATAATGGTTTTGATACAATGGTAAACAAGTTTTGAAAGGAAATAAGAAGTCTAACAATATAAGCATGCTCTAATGATGTGATTAATGTTTTATTTTAAAGACTCTAAGGCACAGATTTGATAATGATTTGGGTGGCATAACAGTACCCATCTCAAATAAGTAACACACACACACAATCATATTTAGCAAAAATTGCAAGGCACAAGTGTGGTGTAAAATGGTCAGCATAATACCTCTTTAGAAAAAAGAGTGGCATATAAATAAATTGGTTTGGACATAGTTATAAAAAAATAAACAAGTTTTTAGTCTTAAAACATACCAAGAAAAAATGACCAAAATACACTAAGTATAATCATCTAAATCCTAGAAAAGTTATGGTAATGTGGGGTTCATTAAAATTAATTTGTTTTTGATCATTTTAGATGGATCAATTGAATACAACTTTCATGTCAACATATAAAAGAAACAAACTTTAATTGGGTGTCTACGACACTTGGCTTATTGTAAAAATGTCTTGTTTTTTTTATAACCATTACATCCATTGCTTGCTTAGTATAATGCGATATTCAATGTACAAATATGTCTTGGGGCTTAACCCAAACACTAATAGGTGGTTTAACTGCTCAAACATATGATCCTAGTGGGGGTGATGAAGTTGATGTAGAGAGATTAAATCCTAGGTCAAAGCTTCCCTAAAGAACTCATGGGAGGTAATGAAGTGCCCCTCATAAGCCAAGATGCATGAAAATAAATGACATAATAGAAAGACTTTTATGGTCATCTCAAGATCACCCAATACTATTGTAAGTTTCTACGGAGAGATTTAAATGACATTCTTTCTATGCCTTGGACTAGGCTCAAAGTGTGATAAGATGGCATTTTTGATCTTAAAAGTTCCCTAAAGGGGACAGATGGGAGATCATACATGCATGTCTCTTTTCTCTAAAACTCACAATCAACAAGAAAGTTTGCAAATATTTGAAGTGAGATTAATTTCATTGCACCAAATTGAAAGTGTTTGATTAGATTCATTACTATCCCCTTGGCTTTAAGAATTTCATATGAAAATTATTGCAAACCACCCAAAAATCCAAGTTGATGTTTTTGATTCCAAAACTTCCCTAAAGGGGATGGATGGGAGAGCATACATGCACAACTCCTTATTTACCTAACAAGTTTAGACTAAACAAATAATGAAAACAACTTCAAAAACTTTGAAATATATTCAATTTTAAAGCACTAAACGAAATGTTTGGTGGTGTTCTTTTAGCCCTTTGGCTTTAAGTTGTGAAATTTGAAATAAACCATAAAAACTTAACCAATAAAATATTGTAAAAAATTTCTTTAAACATCAATACGAAGGATTCCTAGTTCGTTTTAAATATCCAAATGAAGTGTGAAAGAATAATTTAGAGTGAAATGGTTTTTTCCAAATAGGTCCTGCAAAGAAAAGGTCAGAACTTTGTTTAGCCTTGAAGCTTATTTATTAAATGAGATAAGCAACTTTGAAGGGTAAAATATATCGACCCGAAGGCAAAACTCTGAAAAAACAAACATATTAGGTTAGGTAAATGTTAGCAAAAATCTCAATAAAAAACTCAATAAATCTAAAAAAAATAAAATAAACCTATGAAACACGAAAACAACAAGTTAGAAGGTTAAAAATAAGAAAACTGAACACAAAAATCATAAAAACCTATAGTCAATAATTTAACCATAACTTTTAAAATATACATCTATTTGTCACGAAATTCTTGTATGCTATTTATAGGTTCAGGATGCACCTCTTTGTGAAACTTCAAGTCAAACCAATGAATAATAAAAAAGTTATTAGCTTTGTACTAACCATTTTTATCATAAAATTAATAAATAAAAAGCGACAATCACTAAAAGAGTCATAAATTTGAAACTAAAAATCAGATTTTAATAATTTTTTTAGAGAATTAAGATGAAAAAAGTAAGAATATCATATAAAAAATTTAAAAAAAATAGTAAACAGATTAAAAATTATAGTTATTTTAATAGTCATTTTTGTTCAAAGGTGTGGGGTGCACAATCGGATCCCACCAAACGTGCCATTTGTGATCAAGGAATTTGAAAAAGAGAGGATGTTAGATCAAGTGTTAGTCCATAAAACCATGAAATCAACACACTAACATACCAACATCTATAATCCAAGATCTTAAGGGGAGCTTTATGAATAAACAACAATTAAAAACCCAACTAAAATGCAAAGAACATCAATCTTTACCTTCCTTGAGAGCTCTAAATGATATCTTTGTTTGGCTTGCTCGGATTATGAATTAAAAATTTCATCAATGACATATGGCTAACAGTTAGGTTGTGGAGCTAAAAGCTTCAAAAGGATGCAAACAGGAGGAGGTTGCTGAGTTGTAGGCAACCGACATCGGTCTGATCAACCAATGTCGGTCATCTTTGGTGTTTACAGTAACTGACGTCGGTTATGGGTCGGCTGACATCGATCAGACAGGGAACCGACGTCGGCAGCCTATGAGTGCATGCATTTGCATGCGTCTCTGAAACTGGTCTATTTTTGGATGAATAGTTAGTTTGCATGGTAAATACTAATTTTAGTCTTGGAGCTATAATTCTAATTATTGTAATTAGGAGTCTAATTATTATTTGCTTGGGATCTATATAATAAACTCATGGGCTGCATTGTAAAGTGTGCTAGATAGAGAGAGCAAGGTTAGCTCCTTCAGAGGGAAGAGAGCAAGGTTAGCTCCTCATAGTGCCACAGTGCCAAGTGTGTATGATCAGGTAGATCTATGGGAGAGCAAGATCTGGTAGAAGATCCACAAGGGTGCTGGTGTGTATGATCTAGGTCAACAGGTGTGCAAGGCCAGGTTGATCTGTGGTATAGCAAGATCAGGCGAGATCTACATGTGTAAGTAAGATCAATTTGATTTGCAGGTTGTTACAAATTCATGGGAGATCTACTTGGAGTGCGTTGTATACTCAGACTTGAGTATGTGTGTATACTCGGTGGTACTGGCAGTAGTGATACTGATTGGTGGAGGTGAACAACAACTCTATGTTTGAGTTGTGTGTTGTGACCGTGATTGAGAGAGAGAACTCTTGAAGAGATTTACTATTTATGCCCTAGAGGTGTGGGAGCCCTAAAGGAGTGTAAAGAAGATTGTGGCATCTTCTTTGTTGTATTTCCTTCTGGAAGAGTATTAATACAATTGGGTATTGTCTCTCATATTCTATGTTATTTATGAATTTCTAGTTACTTGTTACTTCTAGTTAAGTTCTGTGTTTAGTTGCTTATACAAAGGTAATCAACTGTGCTCTTTATGAGCTGGGGGTCCTGACAATTGGTATCAGAGCTAGGATCAACTAACAGGTGGTCAGAGCTTGTTAAGTGTTTGTTGATTACAGGTCACTCTTAGGGGTTTCTGATTGAGTGGGAGTATAGCAATGGTAGAAGAAAGTATGGAGGAATTCAAAAGCAAGAATGATCAATTATGGAGTTATGAAAGAAAGAGCAAGTAAAGAAAGATTGCTGGTTGGTAGAAGATCAGCATGAAGGAAATAAAGTAGCATGTGTTGCAGGTATTATTGCACTGGTTGCTCTTGTATGTTCCTTGGATAAAGTAGAATCTCGGTTTATAAATTTTGTTGCCTCTTTCCATGCAGCCCCAAATAGAGTATTTTTCCATGTTAATGTCTTTGGAGACTTTGGAAAGATTTATTTAGGGGTTGGTGAGCTTTGTTAAATTGTTGGCAAAGGGGAAGTGTGGCTGAAATTGTAGACGGCCAACACATGGGTGTTGAAGAAGGTCATGCAGGTCCCAGTCTTGAAGATGTTGCTAATTTTTTTAGGAAAGTTGGGTGATGAGAGATGCACAGTAACTCTCACAGTGGATGCACTTAAATTAGCATGTGGTAAAAAAGTAGGTACTCTTTATCTACCTACTTGTATTACTGATTCTTCTTTTGTTGCGAAGACGTGGCTTTATAGGCTTGGTCACATGAGTAAGACGGAGATGCATGTTCTTAAGAGGAAGTTAGATGTCTTTGATAAAATTAAGAAATGGAAAGCCTTGGTGTTCATGGAGGAGATGATGGACAGAGATCAATGGAGGGAACTGAATAACTCTGAGTAGGACAGTTTAGACAGGGTTTTGATCCAAAGAGAGCTCACAGGTAAAAAGTCATCACTCATAGGAAAACATAGGTACCGACATTAGTCAGGGGGAACCGATGTCGAACAAGTAGGCACCGACGTCGGTCATGTGTAGACAGGCAATGTCAGTGGTGTCAGGTAGGTGGCTACTAGCATCGATCAGGGAACTGACATCGGTGACTAGTAGACACCGATGTCAGTCAGGGAATTAGCGTCAGTAATCAGATGGATTCGACATTGGTTGGGTACAGACCAAGGTCAACCAGGAAATAGATTTTGGGCAGACAACAAGCTGTCAAGGAGTCTCAAATGCCCATATGGAGGATTGAAAGGGTAAGTAAGCCTCAAATTCATTATTCCCCTTCTTTATACTTGTTTCTCACTACAGAGTAAGAAGGATCCAGGAAATAGTGGGAGCATGGCATGAATGAGGAATTTGATTTCTAGGATGCAGAACCAAATGGGAGATTTGGTAGAGTTGCCAGCTGAAAAAAAAGCACTGAAAGATGAATGGATTCCTTGGTTAAAAAAGAGAGAGGATGGACACATGAGACAAAAGGCCAGGTCATATGGTCTTGAGCAAGCTGCAAGATAGTGGTATAGGTTTGAAAGGTGTATGACAAAGCATGGCTTTAGTTAATGTCATTGTAACCATTGTGTTTACTTTACCAGGTTGGATGATGATTGCAACATTATCTTGTTACTGTATGTAGTGTGTATGCTTGTTGCAGGGTCACACATGCAAGGAGTTGCTAAACTAAAGGTAAAGTTAGTTCAATGGTATGTCATGAAGAATTTCGGAGCAGCAAAATTCTTTGGCATGAGTATGTCTAGAGACATGGAAGGTCACAGGTTGATTTTATCTCCAGATGATTGTGTGAATAAGGTAGTGGCAAGGTTCAAGATGCAGAATGCAGAACTGGTTAACACATCGATGGTTGGATAGTTCAAATAACAGGGTCTTAATTCACATGATGAGGTTAAGTACATGTGTACTAGACTTGAATTGCCCCAGTAGTGGGTGTTGTCATCAAGTTCATAGCCAATTCAAGAAAGAAGCACTGGAGAGAAGTTCAGTGGGTTCTCGGGTATCTGAGAGGGACCAACAGTAGGGATTCATGCTATGCAAGGTCAGGGACTTCTCTACATGGGTATGTAGGTTCGAATGTGGTAGGTTACTTGGATGACAGGAGGATCCTCACAGGTTTTGTGGTGGTTGGTCTTCAAGATTGATCTTGAAGAAGGATACAAGCTAGAAAACAAATTAGATGATGTATAGGTATAGGTATAGGTGCAGCTGTTTATCTCCAAGTGGGAGATTGTTAGGTTGTGGAGCTAAAAGCTTCACCAGGATGCAAATAGGAGGAGGTTGATGAGTTGCAAGCAATCGACATCGGTCTGATCAATCGACGTCGGTCATCTTCACTGTTCACAGTAACTGACGTCGATTATGGGTCGGCCAACATCGGTCAGATAGGGAACCGATGTCGGTAGCCTATGTGTGCATGCATTTGCATGCGTCTCCAAAACTGGTCTATTTTTAGACAGACAGTTAGTTTGCATGGTAAAGACTAATTTTAGTCTTGGAGTTATGATTCTAATTATTATAATTATAAGTCTAATTATTGTTTGCTTGGGATCTATATAATAGACTCATGGGCTATATTGTAAAGTGTGTTAGATAGAGAGAGCAAGGTTAGCTCCTTCAGAGGGAAGAGAGCAAGGTTAGATCCTCATAGTGCCATAGTGCCAAGTGTGTATGATTAGGTAGATCTGTGGGAGAGCAAGATCTGGTAGAAGATCCACAGGGGTGTTGGTGTGTATGATCTAGGTCTGCAGGTGTGCAAGGCCAGGTTGATCTACGATATAACAAGATCAAGGGAGATCTACATGTGTAAGTAAGATTGGTTTGATTTGCAGGTTGTTGTAAGTTCATGGGAGATCTACTTGGAGTGTGTTGTGTACTCAGACTTGAGTATGTGTGTATACTCGGTGGTACTGGCAGTAGTGATACTGACTAGTGGAGGTGAACAACAACTATGTGTTTGAGTTGTGTGTTGTGACCGTGATTGAGAGAGAGAACTCTTGAAGAGATTTATTGTTTACGCCCTAGAGGTGTGGGAGCCCTAGAGGAGTGTGAAGAAGATTGTGGCATCTTCTTTGTTGTATTTCCTTCTGGAAGAGTATTAATACAATTGGGTATTGTCTCTCATATTCTGTGTTATTTCTGAATTTCTAGTTACTTGTTACTTTTGGTTAAATTTCATGTTTAGTTGCTTATACAAAGGTAATCAACTGTGCTCTTTATGAGCTAGGGGTCCTGACAATAGTAAGACTATCATATAAAAAATAAAACAAATAGTAAATAGATTAAAAATTATAGTTATTTTAATAGTCATTTTTGTTCAAAGGTGTGGGGTGCACAATCAGATCCCACCAAACGTGCCATTTGTGATCAAGGAATTTGAAAAAGAGAGGATGTTAGATCAAGTGTTAGTCCATAAAACCATGAAATCAACACACTAACATACTAACATCTCTAATCCAAGATCTTAAGGGGAGCTTTATGAATAAACAACAATTAAAAACCCAACTAAAATGCAAAGAACATCAATCTTTACCTTCCTTGAGAGCTCCAAATGATATCTTTGTTTGGCTTGCTCGGATTATGAATTAGAAATTTTCATCAATGACATATGGCTAACATCATCTCCTCTATGCACCATTGTTACATGCTTGGCTTGATTGATGGCTTGGCTCAATTTCAACATTATAACACCAGGCTTTAAGTTTCATGAATCTATTCTTGCATTATAATTCTACTTTGATTAAGCTCCCTAAATGAAGAGCTCTAGGCTTAATTTTATAGGCTTTCAAATCCCTTGGAATGGGTTAAATCTGACCATGGTTGAGTTTATTAACTTTGGTTGAGTTTGGCATATTCTTAGAATATTCTTTTAGATATTTTTCAAAAGTGATAACTCACAAAGGTAATAAGTATATTCTAGAATGTTCTAAGATGCTATTGAATTTTATTTTTAGTAATTGATTTATTAGCTCATGGGTGAACTCAATTAGGATTTGAAATTGATTTAACTTGTTAACTAATTTTGATTAGGATGTGAAAGTTAATTAATTTTTTTTAGGTATTTGGTCATTTATTTGATTTTGATTAATTCAATGTGTGTATTTGCTTTGTTTAATTGATTTAATAGGCCAAATTGATTTAATACAAGGTTATAAAGCCAAATTAAAGACTAATAGAAATTCTTGGGATATGTATTCAATGATTGATAAGAATTGGTCTAAATTTGGATATAAAGCCATTAGTGGCCAAATTTACATGTCTACACATAGAACCCCTGGGCCTTCTAGTCTCTTAGTGGTTTGATTTAACACCTTGCCAAACACTGGTGGTTCCATTCAGATTCTTGGAGTTACAATTATCACAAGACAAACAAAGCTTACCCTCCCAAGTGCATCATCCTCTAATGTTGAATGCAAGTACAACATTATTGACCATCTTGAGAAAATGCCAACAAATATTTCAATTTTAGACCTTCTCAAGACATCCCCTATATATACATATATTCAGTATAAAGTTATCCAAGAGTCAAATGTCTCTCAAGACATGAATCTTACAGATTTCCAAGCATGAATAGGTTCTTTGGAAACAAATAATGAAGTAACATTTGATCATTCGAATGTTTCTCCTTCAGGATCAGACCATAATTTCCCATTGTACATAGAGGTTACTATTTGTAGGCACAAAGTGAAAAGGGTTTTTATAGATAATTATTTAGCACTTAATATATGTACATTAATGCTTATAAAACATATAGTATATCTAATAAAAACACTAGAAACACACATTATGACCATAAAAGCATATGATATTAATGAGTGATAATCTATCGAAACAATCTATCTTCCTTTGATAGTGGGGTCCATTATTAAAGAAACTCTTGTTCATGTCCTCGATCTTGATGTACCATACAATATAGTTCTTGAATGCCCATGGATCCATTCCATGAATTCCATCTCATCCACTCTTCACCAATGTTTGAAATTCTCCCATGCAGGAATGTAAGTTACTATATAATTGATCCTCATCCCTTCCAATATTGCAAGCTATTAGAGGGAAAATATCAAAAATCAAATTATTTGGCAGTTACAAATGATAATTTTACACTTGTTGAGGATTATCCTTTCCTCAAAAATTATGTCCATCCAAAAATATTATTTTAAGCACCTCCCCTTGGTGGTTGTATTAATACACCAGCTACCTCCATCTCCATTGAAAAGGCTTCCACTAGTGAAGCATCCAACCAACCATCTGAGCAAGATTCAAATCAACCATCTACAAAATAAGCTTCAAATCACACTTTTGTTGAGAAAGCTTTCTCTCCACCACCCACTTAAAAAGCATCCTCATTCACTTATTCCCATTTTAAGATCATTGATAGAGTAATGAACAAGTATATAATTCAATATTTTTACACAATTACAATGTATACCAATCCAAATAACTATGGCAGGCCCCACCATCTAAAGGACAATAAAATGGTTAAGAAGCTTGTTTAGATAAAATTTATAGAAGGAGGTTTCCTTTTAGATTAACGTATCAAAGATTTAAATCTTTATTAGCTTTACTCTGATGAACTAGCTACTTGCTTCTCCAACATTAAGTATCCCATTGCCAAATCCATCACGAGAAATATAATGAACTATAAAGGTTAAGGTCTTAGCCTCCATGAATAAGGATCCATTGAACCTATCACAATAAAATCAAATGAGGCAAAACATGGTATAGGATTTAATCCACTCAATGTACATCTTACACTATTTTAAAGTGACTCTTCTAGTGAGTTAGAGGATGATTCTTTGGACAACAAGATGGGTTTCATAATTAGTCACTTTGAAGACCCTACACTCACCAACCTACTTCATGAAAATTATGTACTTACACTTGATCTTGCATATCCATCCCTCATATAGTGAGAATAATAAGGAATACCTCAACTTGATCATTTTTAGAATGATGAAGCTATATCCAATTTTTTGAGAACAAGAAATCAAATTCCAGCAGGTGACCACAATCAAGGATTTCTAATTCAGTTAGATGATTTAGCATACTTTGGGGAACAAAAATTACATCACAATATCAATTCAACTTCTACATCCAAACAAATAGACTTTGAGGAAGATTTTCATCTTCCTACACCACTCCTATATTACAAAGATGAATCAACTCTACTTATTGAATAAACTATTCCTATGAACATTGGCATTGAAGAAGATCCTAAAATTATTAAACTTGTCATATCAGTCACTCAAGAAGAAAGAGAAATATTTACACTTATGTTTGGTGAATTCTCTGATGTGTTCACATGGTCTTATGTGGATATGCTAGGACTATATTCAAAATTAGTTGTTCATCACCTTGTGGTGCATCAAGATGCAAAACCAATAAAGAATAAAATATGTAAGATGCATCCTAAGATTGCACTTCTAGTAAAATAAGATCTAAAAAAGTAGTTGGCTATGGGTTTCATTTGTCCTATTTATTATTCAGGCTAGTTATTAAATATTATACGAGTATCAAAGAAACTAGAAGGGATTAGAGCTTACATGGATTTTTGTGATATCAACAAAGCATGCTCGAAAGATGATTTTTCATTGCACAACATAGACATGACTATTGATTCAACTAAAGGTCATGACATGTTATCTTTGATGGATGGTTTTTCAGGATATAATAAAATAAAAATTGATGTTGAAGATCAACACAAAACTACATTTAGAACTCCATAAGGGCATTCTATTATCAGGTGATGCCTTTTAGTTTGAAAAATGTTAGAGCTACATATCAACAGGCCATGGCTATCATTTTCCATGACTTGCTTCATGTCATAATGGATGACTATGTAAATTATATTCTTGCTAAATCTAAATCCAAGGAAGATCACCCTCAAGTACTTCATCATATTTTTGAATGCATGAGAGAGTACAACGTGATATTGAATCCAAAGAAGTGTGTGTTTGGCACGACATCAAGAAAGTTGTTAGGGTTCATTATTTCACAATATGTCATTGAAGTTGATCCCTTTAAAGTTTTAGCTATCATGGATATGCCTCGACCTAAGAATCTTAAACAACTTAGAAGTCTACAAGTAAAAATTCAAGTAATCATAAGATTTATATCTCAACTTGTAGAAATTTATCACCCATATACATTTTTGATGAAGGACACTCCTTTTATGTGGAATGAGAATTGCGAAAAATCATTTAAAAATCTCAAATAATGTATTTTTGATCCACTAGCACTAATTCCACCTGTTGCTAGTAAACCTTTTTTGTTGTATATTTTAGCTACTTAGTTTGTACTGGGGGAATTATTAGAATAACATGATGATAGTGGGAAATAATGGGTAGTGTAGTACCTAAGTAGAACCTTGATATCATATGAGCTCAACTACACTTAGATAGAAAAACCCTATGTAGCAGTTATTTTTTCTTCTAAAAAACTACAACAATACATGCTCAACAATCAAAAAAAGATTATTGCTAAGATCGACCCTCTTAAATATATTTTATCCAAAACAACTCTAACATGTAGGATGGATAAGTGGGTTATGCTTCTTAGTTAATTTTATTTAGAGCATGTTAAACAAAAAACAATCAAAGGACATGTTTTAGTAGATGTATTGGCAGAAGCACCACTCAATGGCAAAGCACCTCTTAGTGCAAAATTCCTAGATGAAGCAATAATGTATATAGATGAGTATCTAGTTTAGAAAATTTTCTTTGACATTTCCTTTACCAGTCACAAATTGGGAAAATGTATCTTGTTGGTCACACCTCATGGGGATTGCATTCGCAAGGCTTTTTGAATGGAATTTCATTACACTAATAATATATCAGAGTATGAAGGTCTCATAGTCAGTCTCAAGATGGAAATCCAATGGGGACTCCAACATATTCTTTTTTTGGAAATCCTAAGCTTATCATCAATCAAGTCACTAATGAATTCCAAGCACATGATGATAAACTAATCCCTTACAAGTGAATGGTGGATAGTTTGAATTGTATTTTGAGTACATCCAATTTGAAAAAGTGTTTAGACTCAAAAATCGAGCAATAGATGATATGGATACCATTGGTTCTCAATTGGATTCAAGAAGAAAACATAACATATTTATGGTTGAGTACTTAAGGATACAAACTTATGATATACTTGATTCAGAAATGGTTTGTGAAGTGGTTGGTCGCATTTCTCCCTGATACTCTGATATCTATACATACCTTCATAATCATATCATACCATCGAAAATATCACCTAACTAACACAAATCATTTATTTAATGAACATTTTGCTACACCATCCATGGCAACACCCTATATAACAAAGGCTATGATGAAACCCTTTTATGTTATTTAAACTCTGAAGAATCTACTTTGGCAATTAGAGAAGTCCATGAGGGAGTTTTTGGAACACATTAAAGTGGTATAGTCCTTTAAAAGAAGATTCTATGAATAAGTTACTATTGGCCTACAATGGAATCTGATTCATGTGCCTATGTCAAGAAATGTATACCCTGTCAAAAACATGGGGACCTTATACATAGTCCATCTCAAGCTTTACAACCTATCATAACACCTTGGCCATTTTCCACATGGGTTTAGACCTCATCCAAAAATTAAATCCTAGCTCTTCTAATGGACATAAACATATTATAAAAATAACAAAATATTTTACCAAGTGGGTTGAGGCAATGCCCCTAACCTATGACATTGGAAAGAAAATTATTAGATTTATCCTCAACCACATTGTCTTCCACTTTGGTATTCCTTTCACTCTCATTTCTAACAAAGGTAAATCATTCAAGAATAGAGATGTTAAGAGTATTTTTCAAACCTATCATATCAAACACAGGTGGTACAATCCTTATTACCCAAAAGGTAATGACCAAGCTGAGGCAACTAAAAAATATTTATTCAACTCATCTTATCCCTTTGAGTCTCCATGCAAGGTGTAAAAGGAGATATGAGCTCCCAAATTTGATCACTCGATCTCTTTTCTCCATTCCATGTAGGCTTGAATTGGTCCTAAACCAAAAGTAGATTTCCTTGTGACTTATCTACATTCCACAATCCTGGACACATTTAAAATTACCCTATAAACATGTTACAATCCATTAGAATTCTCTCCTACAATTAAAATTAAAATTGACCTCCCATTTGGATTCTAGGCCTAACCATGCTTGATAGGCTTGACTATATTTTTGAGGATTTAAAGCACCCTATTGAGTTTTATCATTCTATGCTAGACTTTCCATGTTTTTTTAAGTGTGATTCAACTTCCCACACCTCTCTTCTAGGTTTGCTCATCCCTTAGCTCAATTTTACACATCCTTAAGATAGTTGTCAATGAAGTTGGTCATGATTGCCATACTTAGTCCTATCCTACCCTCTGGGTATATCGCACTACTATCTATACACATAAGGGAAACCCCTTATTCCCTTGTCTATGTTAGTGTGTCTATTCTCCCTATAGAGGTCAATATTCTATCTTTGTGAATATCCTTACAAAAAATCATAGATGAAGAATCTTATCAAACTTCACACCTAAGTGAACTCGACATTTTAGATGAGAAATGACTCAATAATTTAAACCAACTACAAGTTTACCATAATCACATTCACTGTATCTATAATAAGTGGATTAAATCCAAGGAATTTGAAATCGTAGATCTTGTTCTTAAGGAGAACTAATGAAACACCAAAGTTGAATAAGAGAAGAGGATAAAAATTTGAGCCTAATTGGTTATGCCCATATATTGTCATTGTCAAGTATGGATCTAGAGCTTATAAATTAGCTACAGAAGATGGAGGGGATATTGATGAACCTATGAACATCATGTACCTTAAGAAAAAAAACTAATAAAAAAAAAACAACATAGATCATCCAAAAGTTAAAACCAATTTACTGGTGCTTTGGGCAATTACCATGGTGAAAACCATATTTCTAGCACCATATGTAAACCATTGTCTATATTCACCCTAGTTACTTGGGGGCATTGTGTTTTAGTATGAAATTGTATATTTCCACATTTATCATTTATCACTTGTTCATCATTTATACTATAGCATGTTAAGTTCAGGTTTGATACTCCTACATGTGAACCTACATCCTTGCTCATGATAGAGGAAAATTTCTTTTATATTCCTTGTTTTAAAAAAAAAAATACAAAAAAAAAAAAAAAAACATTACAAAAACATCCCAACAATATGTTAAACACTTACCTCAACACATATACCATTCTAAACTATCTTCCACATTGCTCACTCATTCTTGGGTGGGTCACTCGTGCATATTTTTCATTTGACACATAAACGCTTCATCAATCACCCAATTTCTCATCACTTCCTATATTTGGAGAACTACATCTGGCCTAATATCCCACATGGACTTTGTTTAGGGTGGATTATTTAGGCAGTGCTTAGAGACATGGGGTCTCTAGGGTCAGTTCGGCCACCATCTTCCCCATCATCCATTTCCTTGAGAATGGATTAGCTTATCTTTATGCTTCCTCATAGATTGTTTGGTACGTAGCCTGGCTCTTGGCTAAAATTTTAAAGATCTTACTTAGAATGTTAATTATTTTCTTACAACTTTTTATACTCAATCCTTTGTTTTTTTTCATTGTTGTATTGTTTATTTTCTATCCTTAACCATTAAGTTGGTTATTTATCCATTTTCTATCCCTAAACATTAAGTTGGTTATTTATCCATTTTATCCTTAACCTTTCAAATGGTTATTTCCTTTTCTACTTTGTCTATTGTGATTATTTTACTTCCAGTATGTCAATTATTTATATTTAAAATGTTTCCTATTTGTTCGTTTGTTTGTTTGTATGTCATTTTGTTTTTAATATTGTTGTATCAACATTTTATGTGTTTATACCATTTAGATTCATTTTGTTTTCAAATCTTACTTTCATTCTTTTATTTTCTCTTTGTTTGAAAATTATATTTTGTGAAATGCATAATAATATGGTTATGGTTTTGCTATATCATTATGTACCTTGATTTTACACAATTTATTATTTCTTTTATGTATATGCCTAAAACATCAACATTCATCATGATTATTCAATATCATTGGTGGTAGTGTGTTTTATGTTATATTAAAAATTAGGTTGTCCAAAAATATTTATTGTTGAAGATCCAATGCTAAGAACAAAAAATAAAAACAAAATTAAAAGTAAAGCAATTATGTCACATCCTAATCCATGCATTCATAAATCCAATCATACATCACATAATTCATAATCCATATGTTGAAAGAATTAAAACATGCTAGTGTAAATCAAAATAAAAGACATATTATTGGGCCCCTAACTCTGGTTTAATGGATTTTTTTCACCAACCTAATATCTACCTTGATGCATCTAGATATTTTGGCAAGTGGTTAGCCTAATGGTTTTGATAACCAACTGGAAGATGTAGTGTAAAACATGCGTCAACTAGCTAATGGCTAAACATCTCCAAAATAATCAAGATATCAATGAAGATTTGATGAAATGTGGTAAGTGGAGAATGAGAATTGTGGGATCATGGAGTTGGTGGTTATGATGATAACACTCCAACTCAACACTCGCATATAACCTCCACTCTGGCAAAGATGATTTTGAAGTCCTATATAAAGAGCTCGAGCCATAAGAGGAAGGGGAGGAGAATTGTAACAAAGCTCTAGAAGAATGATTCTGGAAGCATGCTCTGTAAATTTTATTCTAACAACCATTAAGGCTTAGTAGATAAGGCATGATGGAAAGGGATGAGCCAATTAACACCCAAAAGCTCAGAAGATAAGCCTATAATAAGAGACAATGCTGATTGATGGAGGATCTAGAACCTAGAAGTGTTGAGAGAACCCATAGTGAATGAAAAGGGCATGGGAAAGGATCTCTTAAAAAATAGCAGCACAAAAATGAGAGGTATAATAAAGTGATGGACCGAGCTTAAAACTTAATAGGTGTGAAATTCACTAAGTTCCTATAAAATTTCATGAGTACAAATACGCTTAACATGAATATCCCCTTTAAACCTATGGTACATGCTCATGCACTAGATCCCCCACTTGAAGATAGTATATAAGTGATTCTTGACCCTACCAATGCCTCAAATCTTACACATTTATAGATTTATATTGTAACTTTATTATTGAATAGATTATTCCGTACAAAGAGGTGAGCACAACTACCTCTAGACCATTGAGTGCTAGCTCAAAATAATAGAACTTGAACATAAGCATACTAACATAGATGATGTCAACAATGCAAGGTGGAAAACATCCCATAGGAAGTGGTTTAACACCACATACAAGTAGCACAACATCGATGGCATTGACTGCATGAATAAGAATGATGGGACCAGTGCCTACCTCAAGGCTAGAGGCACTAGAGGAAAGCCATTAGGAGGAGGAAGTAACATCCCTAGTAGAACATGATTTATACCAAGAGGATAGGCACCATTGAGATAAGTGGCACAAGTACTACATGTACCACCATAATAGATCTAGTATGAAATGGCCATGCACCTCCCAGAGTATTGTGGCATGGAAAATGCTATAGAATATTTGTTGAAGTGTGAATTACAGTGACACGTGTGAGTCATAACCCAGTTAGAGCACAAGGATACTTAATTTATAACCACTTTACTTGATTATATCCACACCTGGCACATAAATTTTGATCCCAACCAGGCCATGATTTACTATGATATCCTGAAGGATGGATTCATAAAAGAGTTTGACATCTTAGAGTTTGAATAACAGAGCATCACTACACTAAAATAAATTACCCAAGGACTCTTAGAGAGTGTGCACTTATATGATGAATGGTTTAAAACTCTCTTATCTAAGATGCCATATGATATTCACCCTTCTCAACATACATAGTGATTTATTGGGGGGTTATTTGTGCCATTTTATAGGGCACTTTCTATGAATACTTTTATAGATCCTTGAGAAGCATTTGAAGCCAAATTCAAATATGAGGTATTCGAAAGTGCATACATTAGGATCAAACCATTTATAGAGGCACAAATTGCTTTTATGACATCCTAGATCCAAAAGCTTACTACCAGCTCTACACACGACACTTAAAGTGGAATATGGTATACTAACTGTAAAGTAGAAGGACATAATAGAATTAACTTCTCATGGAGGAATGTGCATGATCTAATTCTATGCTATGAAGTTTGTTAAGAAATGCATGATATGCAAAATGATTCTTTGTTGTAGTGGGACATCCAAGTCAACACAACCATCTATTGTCATTTGTGTGATGCCTACACCCATACACCTAATGACTACCGAGTGATTGATAAAATGCACAAAAACATTGAAAGGGGTGTGTAATAGGCTACAAAAATTGTAGGAGGTCAAGTAAACCAAGGGAATGATGGATATGACTACAAAATATAGGCTTTAAGATGCAATAAGGCACCAGAGGGTGAGGTGGAGGACATGATGGTATAAGGTTCCTATCTTGCTCATGTTATAAGTGTGGATTAATAGAGAATTATCAACATAAATTCCGTACACATCTCACTTATGGGTATTCTCAAGGGCCCCATAAGGTTGAATAATACCCTGAACTTTACAAAAAGTTGACCCAAAGAAGGCTTAGTCAAAATAAGGGCATAAGGATGATCAGATAAGAGTACAAGATAGAAAAATAGACCCTATTGGTGTAGCTTACATGCATAACATAAGTCAAGTTATAAAAAACTACTCGAAGTGGGTTCACCACTCAGTCATAAGCTACACTAGTACCTGAGTTACACCTCAATTATGAAAATAAGGGTCAAAATGAATGCATAATATGGCCTAAACCAATAGTTCTACCTTATCTAGACCTAATGTTCCAAAAGGACATAATACAATAGGCTATGAGTGTAATCCAAAACTTTTAAGGGGAGATCCAATTAGTGTGGGACCTAGAAGTGAAGACTATCATGACTCAAAAGAAGTAGGATAGTTGAGAGGTTGAATTAAAATAATTGAATGATATCCTTCACCTCTTACATACTAAGGGTATGTTTCCCCTATTGATGAACTTATTCCTAGAACATGTAGATAAAAATCAAGTCAAGGTCTTTGTGTCATGCATGGAGAGGGCATGAGAAGTTTGACACACTTATAATGCTAAATATGACCAAGAACTTCTGGTAGATGCCACTATTAATGATTGGCTTATCTGTAAGGTTATTGTAGATAGGGCATCAAGGTCAACATATTAACAAAGAATGATTAGGAGAAAATGGGTAGCCCAGATTTGAGACCTTCCCCACATGTGATATTCATGTAAAATAAGACCCAGACATATCTTATCAACATTTTAAGAAGCGTGAGTGTAGATATCATGGGCACCAAATTTTGGGCTGACTTTGAAGTCACAGAGTTAACAAAGCAGGACAACTACTTGATGCTTCTAGGAAGGTTGCAGTGTTATGTGAATAATGTAGATATGCAATTTAAAAGGTGATACATGACCTTTGATAATGAAAAGGAGAGAGTAATCATACCTCTTTCAAATGAATAAGGACCCCCCTACATTGATAACATGGATATTGAAGATGAAATCAACCATATCTATATCATCAAAGTGTAAGGCATCAGGACCCTAAAGCCAAACAATAAATGAATCCTCTCTTAGGAAGGTGGATAATTAGCCTTAGACACCATAGATTTTTTTGCGATAGATGGGTCAAGGAATCATATGAGACAACTAGCTGACAGTGTTACTTGGTGTAAGTAAAGGCACCAAAAATAGTAAAGATAGGCTGGATATAGATTGATTTCACTCCTAAAAGATGGATCCCTTGTGCCAAGAAAAGGGGAAAAAGAGTGTTCTCCATTAGTAAGGGCAAGCTTGTTTCACTCCCAAGGTATAAAGGAAGTAATCTTGTAGAATACTATGTCTGTGGCATTGAGTCATGCATACCAAAGGAGGTGGATAGAATGGGTGCACTAGTTTACACATTAAAAATCACTAACACTCATTGGTGGGTAGTGAAGAAGCCTAGATTTACAATTTAGTAGGATGTAAAGGTGGAAATTTACACCAAATTTTTAAAAATAAATGAGGATCTATATATTTCAACCTACTTTGATGATTCTAACCCCATAACACATGTCCTAGTTTGTGAAGAAACATGGACTATTTATGGTGAAAATGCCTCAAGATATCTATGGGTTCACATCTTCTACATAACCTTACAGAATTAGGTGTGGGTGTAGTATGTAGTAAATGAGATGCACCACAAAAAAAACATATTTACCATAAAAAGACCTATTCCCATGAAACAATAAGGATATGAAAGGCATCCACCCATCCCTCAGGAAGATGAGAATCAAACTAGTCAATGGCACAAGGCCAGTCAAAAAGAAACCCTATAAAATGAACTTAAATCTTTGTGTTAAGGTCAAAATTGACATCGATGGCATGTTAACCACAAGATTTATCTACCTAGTGTAAGATTCTTAATGGGTCATCCCCATGGTCATCAACATCAAAAAGGATGGGCACATTAGAATTTGTGTTGACTACAGGATGTTGAACACCACCTATGTGATCGACCCCTTCCCAACTTTGTTCATAGATGAAGTATTGGATGGCATCATAGGTTGAGAAATATAAACATTTACTAATGGATTTTTAAGTGAACATCAAGTCCAGATCGAGGAGGAAGACAAGTTAAAAACCACCTTTGACACTGAGTGGGGATGTTTCACATATAACATGATGACCTTTGGGCTAAAGAATGCACCAACAATTTTCTCTTGGGTGGTAATCATCGCATTTAAAGATTTTCTTCAAAAATTCCTCCAAGTGTATTTAGATGATTGGATAGTATATGTATTGGTAAAATATTATTATGAAAATTTGTGCATAATGTTTGAAAGGTTTTGATAGTTACAAATCTCTTTTAATATTAAGAAGGGTATTTTTGCAATGCTGTTTGGCACATTGCTTGGACACATCATTTATAAGGATGGTCTATTCATTGATCTAGACAAAATTGTAATCATATTTTAACTTCAAACACCATCAACATATAAATATGTTTGTGCCTTTTTTGGATATTATAGATATTATAAGAAGTTTATAAGGAATTATGCTAGGATTGTGGCACTACTAAAGGAACTATTGTGGAAAGATGGCCCATTCTATTAGGGCATGATGTAAGAGGATGTTTTTAAGACATTGAAGCTAAAGCTAGCAAGTGCACTGATACTAAATTTTCTCAATTTGGCAATTCCCTTCCATGCCCATATCTATGCCTCTGGTACCGTAATCAGTGCCATTCTTGCACAACCAGGTAAATGGGAAAATGGATTATCCTATTTATTTTACAAGTAAGAAATTAACCAAGGTAGAACAAAATTACACCACGATTGAGTATGAGGTGCTTTATATGGTCTAGGCCTTACATAAATTTTGATAGTATTTTTTAGTAACCCCATTTGTATTATTTACTGATCATGAGGCACTTAAGTACCTAGGGAATAAGCCCATTTTACATAAGCACATTTGCTGATAGATCATATTATTCCAAAAATTCTAATTCTTTGTTGTAGTTAAGCTTACAAACTTGGTCTATCCTACATCAATTCTAGAGAGTGGAAATACCAATTAAAAATGATATGTGAGATATGCAAATCTATAGGATCCAATGCATCTTAGAAGACTTAACATGTATCACTATATTTTTGACCTCTAGATCTGTGTCTTAGGCCATGAAAACTAAAGAAAAGAAGCAACTCATATTTTGTGCCACCCCATTTAAATTCATTGGTGAGGAACTATAAAAATTAGGCCACAACAAGATCATGCACCAATCTATCCTAGAGCATGAATAGGACTTGATACTACAATAAGTGCATGAGGGGATTATTAGAGGTCATTGTCATGGAGAATCCATAGTGAAAAAAGTTCTAAAATTAGGCCTATGGTGGCTGACTATGTTTAATGATGAAAAATAATATGCAAAAAAGTGTGATGTCTACTAGAAAATAGGCAAACCAAACCATTGATATGAGATGCTCCTCATCCCTATCCTTGCATAGGCACCATTCAAAAAATGGGCCATTGATTTTGTTGGGCCTTTCACTACCATCATAAGGTTAATAAGCACAAGGTACATTCTGGCTGATATAGATTATTTACTAAATGGACAGAAGCAGTGTCAACCAAATATTGTACAACCATAATGACAAAAAGTTCATTTGGGAAAACATTATTAGTAGGTATGGATGTTTGCTTAGCTTGAATAGTGACCGTGGCACACATTTCATCAATGAAATAGGTTAGATCCTATTGTTCAAGTATATGGTAGTGTACCATAAGATGACACCCTACCAGCCCTAGGATAATGACACTATAGAAGCATTCAATAAAATACTGGGGACATGCCTAAAAAAATTATATGATGTTGATCACAAATATTAGGATGACCATGTGTTAACTATCTTATTAGCCTATTGCATGACCTACAAACACCTAAAGAAGGCCACACCATTCCAATTGGTTTTTGGCATAGAGTTCATTTTACCTATAGAGTTCCTAGTGCCCTCATTGTGCATCATGTAAATTGGTCGATTAGACAATCAAGAGTTATTAAGTACACACTTGAAAGATTTTAAGAGTCTGGATGAGACACATGCCCAGGCACAATGGAGCCAACATATATAAAAGACATGCAAAAAGACATGGAAAGATAAGTACATAAAGGGCAAGGTGTTTAAAGAAGGTACATTAGTAATTTTATATGATTCTAAGTACCTATGGCACCCAGGCAAACTACATATTAGGTGTATGGGACCTTATGTAATCCACAACATCTTGGAGACTAGCACATGCAAAATGCATGCATTGACTAATGAAATTCTTTTTGAACATTTCAATGATAACATATTAAAATTATACCATCAATAAAATATCACTTACGCCCTCTACCACTAACTTTATGGTCAAAATTTAGGTGCTTTATATTGTGACCATAATAAAATTGGCGTGATCCAAATCTTTACCTTATGTTTTGTGTTT
Organism: Torreya grandis; assembly: GCA_037957365.1. Classification (NCBI taxonomy): domain Eukaryota; kingdom Viridiplantae; phylum Streptophyta; class Pinopsida; order Cupressales; family Taxaceae; genus Torreya; species Torreya grandis. The sequence goes on from JARHVA010008097.1 coordinate 278,007, forward strand.
CTTTTATGTTGTTTGAACAAGTGTGGCACTTTTAGGTATGCAGTAAAACATTCCTAGTGCTTGCCTTCACATAAATCTAGTCAGGTGCGTTGAGTTTGATTGTTTTTTAAGAACCTATGGCAAAACACCTAAATTTTTGGGGTGCATGAGAGTTTTGTCAGGCTAATTGAATCATAAGTACAATTTGATGAGTAAAGTGCACATGAAGGTGTTCGTGCATAAGAGACCAATAGGAGATAGTGAGGCACTAGAGGACCTATTAAAGGATTTGTATGGGGTAGGGGAGGACAAAGTAAGAGATAGTAAAGCATGTAGAAATAAACCAAGATAATGAGGTACACTTAAAAAGAAGCACAACACCAGAGAAAATATGGAACCTAAGGGTTGAATCACATGTATGTGAAGCGTTGTGCCCAATTAACTAAAAGAAAGGTAAGGGTTGTGCCAAGATGAACAAAATGAAATAAATTGACTATTTTGAAAGTTTAGAGCCACCCAATAGTTGGTAGGAAGTGATTGTTTGAATTCCCTATCACTTCCCCAAAAATTGTTAGCAGAGTTAATGCTATGGAATGATGGTAGAAAAACAAAGATTCACATTAATGAGTAGATGACAGTGGATTTTATTAGATTTCATAGATTTTATCATATTTCATGGATTTTAATGATTCCAACCATCAATTTAGTAGATCATAATAGTGTATAATACCAAATTTAGCAGAGGTAGGTGATTTACTTATCATTTTCAAGAGATCAGAGCAAGGAGCCAAAAATACCAGAAAGAGAAAATGCTATCAGAGAGAAAATAAGTTCCCCACAACCTTCTTAAGTGTGAGAAGAAGAGACAATAAGAGATTTATTTTCACCCTAAGGTGAATAGGATGCCAGCAGATGAAACTTGAAGGGGAAACGATAAAGTAGAGGTTTTGACAGGATAACCAATCTACCTTTAAAGGGGTAAGAAGCTCAAAATATAAACATGCAGTCATAATTCTTATGGATGTAAAGCATACCAAACACCATTTTAGTCTTTGATAGGATCAATAAACCATTCTTTAATAGTAGTAGGCTCAGGATGGGGAAGAAAAGACTAAGCTTAGAAGCACTAGAAGTGCACAGGGATATGAAGAAAGCAAAAGTGGTGAGAGCAGTAACAACTACAAAATTTGAGGTGAAAATGGTAGAGGGAGTTAACATCATAGATATTAATACAAATACAATTAAAAAGCTCATTTACTAAGAAATGGAGTAATTTCTAGAAGTCAAGGTGGGGGAAAAGTGGGTATCCTTTGCCCATTTGTGTAAATTGAAAGACTACAACCATAAAATGGGTAATAATGTATATTATCTGAATCAAGATTGGATGGTGGTAGGAAAAAAGATAGAGGTCATGCCATGATCTTTGATATCTTCATTAGAGATAAATTATAAACCATGGGTGTAACACAACCCTTTAAACTACCAAGCTTTAGTAAGTCGAAAGACCTGGTAGATTTCTTTCTCATGGGTGCATGGTGACAAGTTCTATTTTTCTGGATGATGCATGAGAATTTTTGCAAGACACATAAGTAGAATCACATGGCTACTTTTCACATGTCATATATAAAGGAGATGATAGATGATGATGTATAAGTAGAGAGGGTCATAAAATTCTTAGGTTATTACAAGTCAGGATTTGCATTCCCCATTAAAAAAATTCAAGACCTAGGCACAAGGGTGATATCACACCAAGTAAGCACCAAAATTTTCCCTAGTTACTGATGGTCAGACATAGGCAAAACCTTCATTTGCATTTCCCACCATATAGCACAAGAAGAAATTTTCAACATCTCTAAATTGCTCACATAATATATCATAAGGAAAGCACAAGAATGCCATCAGGCGTGCAAGACTTTCTGGTGGGGGTATATGCTTATCTTGATGGTGATGGAAGAGATAACTATGTTAGATGGTAATGATGACCACCTATGGGTGTTTATACCAAATCATAAATCCTAAGTGATAAAGTGCCAGGAATACATCTACCCCCAATTTTTCATAGAAGTACAAAACCAAAGTGTAAGGGTGGTTCAACAAGTATGTGGAGGCCTTTGGAAAGGAGTGGTGCATCCCAAAAAAACTCCCTTAGTAACTTGTGAGAATAATAACCTTCACCATGATGCAACACTTCTATGTGGTGCACCTAGGGCTCATAGATGGAAATATTTTAGGTTGGCTCTGATTGCCTTATGCATTTTCATCCAAATAATTCAAGGTGACACTTAAGAGGATCTTGAACATGCAACAGATTGATATGATATTAAACATGAAATAAATTGATATCTAAGCTAAGGTCATATATTACAATAGGAGGATGATGATGCACCAATTTATGTAGCTTAGAACCAAGGTAACCAAGGATGAGGAGGATGATAGCGATAGACTTGACATCCATCTCCTTCAGAGGGTTATAATAAACAAAAAAAATTCAATATATACTATGAGATGAAGTCACATAAGAAGGGTAGAGATCTTGTCAAAGATGATGATTTCCCCCTCCTAGATGGCAATGAAGGAAAGGATATGCCAAGAGTCCAGGAAAATTCACTCTACAAAAAGCGAGGTGAAAAAATAGAGGAAATTATGGAGCACATATAATTGAAGATAGCCTCCTAAGGACAAATCATGCAATCTATGCCAAAGAAGCACATGATATTCAAGCAAGGGGGTGCTTCTTCCAGTAAGCATCCAAGAAAGACTTAGGGACCTATGACATTCCATACCAAGACCCTTGCAAACATGGAGAAAGAGGTAACTCTAGTGCCTATAATAGAAGAAGAGACTAAAGAAGACATGGTAAGGACTTATATCCTACAAATAGAGGAAAGTGGAGAGGAGTTCAGTGCTATAAACATTCAAGAGGCCTTGCAAAGACATGTGGTCACAACATAAAAAATATCTGAGGAAATTGTGAGCCTTACCTCCAACACAACCCTAATAAAAATTCCACCAAAGAAGATAATGCTAATTTCCAAAGATAAGGCATCCCCAACAAGCCCTCAATCTATCAAGGAGAAAAGAGCAGCTTGAAAGAAGATGGGACTCAGTGAGGAAGATATAAATCTGGCTTTGGCACTTAAATAAAAGTGGAAACTTGAATAGGAATAAAAGAAGGCCAAGTTGGAGAAAAGGGCCCCAAAAGTACCCTTGAGCATAAAAACAAAATTAGATCTGGTCAAATAGGCACTAAGTGATTCTACCAGACAAGCAGAGGAAGATGCTAAGGCATTCCCAAGTAGTGAAGGGGTGTTTGAGCCAAAATAAGGTGATGTTGGCACCTCAAAACAAAAAAAAGAGACAGTTGAGGAACACCAGTAATAACAAGGTGACCCTAGCCCCAAAGGTATAACCTTTGAAAGAAATATTGAGAATCCCTAGGATGAATAATCAAATAAGTGGAGAATTTTGATGAAGAAATACCCAAGGACTAGACAAGTGAATCCTTGAAGGAGCATGTGAAAGAAAGTAGTGGCACTAGAGAAGATAAAGAAGTGCAAATGGAGGATAAGGCCATCATTAAAAAGGGTGATAGAGAGATCAAAATTATATAAATGGTGTAGAAGGATTGGGAGGATGAAGATTTATAATTGTATGAAGCATTCCCCCATAATCTACTATGACAAGGATACACAAGCAACTTTCATTTATGCTAGAATATTACATAGATGAGCCCCAATTTAAGGTACTAAAGGCTACAACTTCAAGCCTAAAGGATATCAAGGAAGGGTAGGAATACCTTTTTTTTAACCCACAAGCTATAAACCCAATCTAATCTAGGAATGTGCTAATAATAATGGCCATAGAAGTAACGTGCTAAAATGTCATAAATGACGGTAAGGTGAGGAAATTGAAGAAACTCATCAAAGAAGCAAAGGAGGAAGTGCAAGGAAATAAGTTCAAATTATAACAACTTTATGAGTTCATAGATGTGGCTAAGCCATCCCTTTTAATTTATGTCAACACCTTATACCTATTACAAGTTGATAAAATTTGTGTATCAGTGGAGTAGATACTCCCAAGACTCTAGCTTGAGCTAGTGAAAGAAGAAGAAGAAGAGGAAGACCATAATGTCATGCTAAAGAAGGAGCTATCAGACAAACTCAAAGAAATGGAGGATAATTTCACAAAGTTAAAGGTAAAAAAAATAGATGTAATCTTCTAAAACTCTCTTAACCAAGCCTTGGTGATAGATGCACTCTTGAAGCAAGCAAAGGATGAGAAGGAGCAGTTGAAGACAAAGGTGTACTCCAAAAGTAAGGCATAAAGGTCACAGATCATAGGAAGCATAAATGCATTAAGAAATTAGATCAAGGAATAAGAAATAAACCTAGAAGAACTCTTCCATACCTTACAAACTAAGGCCTATGAGTAAGGGGAAATTTTGGATGAAAGTATGGCAAAGGCACATGCTAACCTAGAAGCCTTCAAGAAGGAGTTAGATAAAATAGATACACTTGTGCTCACTACTATTCAACTAAAATTAATAGCATCATAAATGAGATCAAGCTAGCCATAAAGGGATTTGAGGACTTCAGGGTAGAGCTCTAAGAGAATGCACCCAAGTTTTGTGATCCTAAAAGTTTGATGATTTAGTTTGAGGGTGGACTAAGATTTTTGTATGTGGTAATGTTGACCCCCTAACTTTGGTTTAATGGATATTTTATGCCAACCTAATATCCACCTTAACATGTCCACATATTTTGGTAAGTGGTTAGCCTAACGGTTCTGATGTCCAGTCAGAGGATGCAACACAAAATATGTGCTAGCTAGCCAATGGCTAACCATCTCCCAGAGAATCAAGACATCAATGAATATCTAATAAAATGTGGCAAGTGAAGTGTGAGAATTATGGGATCATGAAACTAGTGGTTATGATGACAAAAATATAGCTCAGTGCTCATATGCAGCCTCCACCTTGGCAAAGATGCTCTTGAAGGCCTATATAAAGAGCTTGATCCAGAAGAGGAAGAGGATTGAAGCGAAGCTCTGGCATAATGATTTTTGAAGCATGGTCTATAAAGTTTTTTCTAGTAGCCATTAAGGCTTAGATATATGATGGAGGCCACTCTGGATCTAGTTGTATGTGCCCAAGATCATCTATGAGCCTTTAGGTTGTTAGTAGTATGATTTTGAATTTAAACTCTTATTCTAGACTTTGAAAAATTAGTAATGGTGTTGCTCTGAAATACACTCATATTTTCTTGGTTCACATGTTTTGTAATATTGATATGGGATGCAAGTGTTTGTGTTATGTCACATCTTAGTCAATTATGTGATCTAAAGTTCATGTATGTTATTAGTTTGGCATTTTAACAGAGTCTCTGAGTCTTCATGACATCATCATCATTCTACATGCATAATGAGTATATATTTGTGCCAATGAACCCAACCCTTATTTAATTTACATCTATTAAAGTATGGAAAATAAATTTTATAAAATTAGTCTTGCAACCCACTCAGAGCCTATATGACCCCTGGCTTACCCTAAAATAGTCATGTTTGAGCCCCCCTTTTTAAAGCCTTGCATCATAGCACAACAAGCCCAATCCCTGCCCCAATTCCTTCTTATCTATACTTTAAATGAGTGCATAGGGCTTGTGCCTTATGTGAATTTGTGCTAGCATAGTCGAATGTTTAAATGTTGAGCACAAAATAAGTTATCCTATGCTTGTGCTTGTTTGCAGAAAACCCTTACAAGACTTTGCACAATAAATATAACTAGTGCTCTATATATCCATATGTCCATCAACCATGAATAAATCCATATAAGTCCATATAAAATCCATACACAGTCCATAATGTCCATCCACATAGTACAAAGTCTCATAATAATCATGAATATATATATATATATATATATATATATATATATATATATATATATGTATGTATCAAATTTGTTTATATAAAAATATACATCTAAAAATATATGTATACATTGATGAATCAATCCATCCCCAAAGATTGTATATAATGTAGTCTCTTGTGGACCTTACCCCCACTAAACTCATCTCCTTTGTGTCAGAATACCTAGAATTTGATAAACATCCTATAATGTGATTGTCATCTCCCTTGTCAACAATTGAAATATACTAGTCTCATTGTGACATCTCTCAACAAGTGCTATCAACAATGCCCTATCTACTCAAATCTATGGCATATATGCAATATATGTTAAATATGTAGCCTCTAGAACCTTGAAATCGTACTTTATAAATCTAACCATCCAATCATCGCTCTAGGCATCCACTCTTGTGTTATTAGCACTAATAATACCTCCTACAAACCAAATACATTAGCATCTAATTGATTTTCTCAACATAATAATCCATCTATCACTATATTTGAACAATAAAAAAACCAAAAACACTATAAAACCAATAATGTCAATCAAAGTATTCATATGTCATTCTCATGCCACTTGTTTATATTTTATTAAATATTATTTTCTACTTTAAAATCTTATTTTCACTTTTATAATAAGCATTTTTACTACTACTTTTTATAATTTCACTTTTAAACCATTCAATTTTTCCTCTTCCTACTCACAATATGCCTTAAAACAAATTTGCTATGTGTTTAGATGACTTCATGACCCACTCTTATGATTTCACTTCTTTATTATATAATGTCACAATTGTGAAATTGTCCTTTATGCCCACTTTTAATTCTAAAATTATTTTGCTACCTTGATTTATGAATTTACTTCTAGGTTTGATGAATTCATAGTTTACTCTAATGAATTCACAAATTTTGTTGCTGAATTCATTTATAGCTCATCTGCAAATTCATTTTATTCAAATTTAAGCCCTAATAAATGATATAAAATGCAAAAAATTCAAAATAAAATCTAACTCACCAGAGGCCTGCTCCTCTCAGGTCTCTAAAATCTCCTCACTCACTCTACATGATGCTCATGGTGTGGAATGCAATTCATTTTTCCTCCAAGATCTCAGAGCAAATCTATCCAATCAAATTCTCTTAGCAAATAGCTTTGAAAATCAAATTTGAATAAATGAATTTATTCACCCCAATTATTCTATTTATATTTTTACCCCATTTCAAATAAAATTTCCCCTCATCCCTCCATTCTACTCATTTTCATCTATTTTTTATTCAAATTTTAGGATACATTAAATCAATTTTTTTTAGATTTTTATCAAAATCTTACAACAATCAATCTACATAAATTTATCATTATAATTTGAAACTCAATATATTTTTCTATTTTTAGATTTGTAGTTTATTATCATTGAGATATATATTGTTCCCACAACTTCTTAATTGACCCCTGCCACTAACATGCAATCTCTGAATAGTACAACATATTATTTTTTTAATCAATACTCTAGTTTTGATTAACTAAGGGCAACCTCTTTACACAACCTAAATATTACAAGTTTGACATTGATTCTATAATAAGTTGAGTTATTGATCATCCAAATCACTTTGTCAATTTTCTCTTTTCATTAATTTCAAATTTTGGTCCATTTTATTACACAAACCCTCATGGGGGCATCATCACACTCATTTTCATTCATTTGGGCAACTTTTTCCTTCTTAATCATCAATGTTCTACTTATTCTACTCTTTTTTGAAACAATATTACTTTTCAACACTATTTCAAAGAGGGGCAAATGTAGACACCTAAATTACATTTAGTGTCGAAATACACCTAAAACCTATTAATTATTCTTCTTAATATAATTTATGACATCTCCCTCCAAATTCAAACAATTGAATAAATCAAATTAATCAATGGTGCACACTTTTAAATCTTTATTTAAATATAAAATCTGGATTTTTGTACCTCACCCAACATCTTCCACCTTATTATCCCTCACATGTTGACTCATCCCAACCAAATCCACGTTTTCCTCAACCTCCTTTGAGTCACCCCTTGTTAATTTTTTTGACTCATTCTTGATAACTCAGTTAACTATTCCCATACTTATCTCAACCATTTGAAATGGTCATCATCCAGCGATGAATTATTAGCCACCTTAGATTATTTGGATCATTTGACATATCCAAATAATCCTCCACCATTAGATCTTCCTCTAGAAAGCAATAAATAAACATGAAAATTGTCATTTTTATCCATCCTGACTTATGCTAACGAAGTGATATCCAATTCACAAGTGAATCCAAGCAAAGCAAAGCATCCAAAAACCATTTCTACACCAAAGTGCTTCCCGTTCTCCTTTGTATTGGAAGAGTGAGTAACCACATTGTTGAAGATCAAATCAAGCTTACATCGCAATGGAGGAAACTTGCATATTTAAGTTATAAGTTTGTGCCTACTATTTTATTTATTTGTTGATCTATATTAGGTTGAATTTAGCTTAGATTAAGATTGCATAACTGGTTGATTTCTTAGCATTTCTATATTTAGTTCATACATGGAGTTTCCCCAATGGAAATATAGATTCTAGTATGATAGGCCCAAAGTGTGAGGTATAACTTGAGATTAAAATTTGAAAAAGAATCCATAATAGTATTTTTCAAGATCTTATTAAGGATTTTTTTGGTAGCTTATGCTTGGTCATTGTGTTGAGGCTGATAGGGTGTTGATTTTTTTAATGTGATTTTGAATTTCACACATAATTATTTCATGTGTTTATTTTTAAAATTCCCACCATTGTTAGATATGATGGTGTGAGGAATCCTGAAATGACACAGGATTTGATTGAGGATGAATTTTTATATAGTTATGCCAATGATGTTAATAAGAGTTATAAATTTTACCCATATGGTAAAATATTTTGTGGCAGTTATGATAAATACGTGGCTATCTTGTAACTGAGGTAATTTTCTTATGAAATCCAATCCCCACATAAAAAATGTCTAGAGAGATTCAATATTCAGAAGATCAGTTGAAAGAAGGTGGATAAGATCATCATAGAGTTGGAAAGGACTAAACATCTTTGTAAATGTGATGGCATTTTTTTAGAGTTGGCCAATAATATCCCATATGTACGCATTTTTAGGCTATAACATGTCTGCTACAATGTCTACCTCAAATAATACCATGTGTTTTCTCAAAGAGAGAAGGGAATTTGTCTTTAGTGACACAACAAAGTAAGGTACCTTCAATGTTATGATAATAAATAATGTTTTTTCTAAAGATGAATTTGAAAGTTTGCTTATGGAGTCTAGTTTTTTCATGAGAGTCAACCTTGTGAGATTAAGTGCAATGTTTAATGAAATTGGATGATGTACTTGTACCACATGTTTTTTTGAGTAGTGACCACTTTAATATGGAAAATAATAGAATCATCCTTAGTTGTTAAGATAGATGGAAAATTCCTCATGTTGATGAGGCACTCTGAGTCATGTAGTGCCTAATGAGGATGAAAGATAGAGGGTGAGGAAGTGATAGAGTTTGTGATATCATTTTTATCTCTTGGAATTGATTCGATTGTGAAAGATGTAAACACTTTGGAAAGAGTGGAAGTGAGCTAATGACATGAAATAATATTTTATCTTTTTCATTGATACATGCCACTAATTTGTCAACATATAAGATATGAATATCCTCATTCATATAAATAAGGAGTATCTATATCTATGGTTACTTGCATCCAAAGTATGAGAGCTTCATATTCAACCATGTTATTAGTGACCTTGAAGTTCAATAAAAATGTGAGATGAATGATTTTACCATGATGACAAGTTATAAAATCATCCCAACTCAACTACTTAAAGGCACTTAGCTTTGTTAAAGTGGAGTGTCCAAGATTCCTCATGTATATTAATGTTAACTTGAGTAATTATTCTATAGTAACTTTGATAGACTATATTGGTTTAAGGACTAGTATTTTTGGTTCTTTGAGAGTCAGTGCCTCGAGATCAATCATAAAATTTTAAAATTAGTCTTTGAGAAAAACAACTTAGTTAATACCTTCAATTAATAAGACACCATCATTTGGAAGAGTATCTTGAAGGTTTTTTGTAGCTAGGATAGGAGTGACAACAAGTTAATCAATGATAACTTAGCCTTTAACTAATTTTTTGGTAATAATTATTAGGTCAAGCTCTGTTAAGATTACCATCCACTTTCAAATTTGATCTACATGTAGGAAATCCTTAGAGAAGGAATGTTAAATGGGTTCAAAATGGACAATGACATAAGTGGTATGATAAAGCATATAATGCCAAAGTTTTTAGGTGGCAAAGTAGATTGAAATATAGTCACACCTCACTTTTGTGTAGCAGGTCTCATAATCTATCAAGATAGAAATGATATGGTAGATTATGTATTATTTTCCTAGCCCATCTTGTTACACAAGCATTGACCCAACTGATATGGGGGTATGCAATGTATACAAGATGAGAGGGTGATTATTTAAAGGTGGTTATGTAGTAGGAGGATGAAGTAATGATTTCTTCATGTTATAAGAGTATTGCTAACAAGAATCAATCCATTCAAGTGTGAAACCTTTATTGAGGAGAGATTTGATTGAATATACTCAGTAAGATAACTCAAGGATGATTATTTGAATTTCCCCAAGCTTCCCAAGGTAAGTGGAAATTTTAGGAATAGACCAAGGTATAGGCATATTGATAAAAACATTGATTTTATTAGGATCCATGTCAATCACTCATAATGAGACCAAAAATCCTATGATTTTTTCATAAGTAACACTAAAAACGCACTTGTGAGGATTGAACTTACCTTGTATTTGATAAGTCAATCAAATATGATAGAAAGGTCATGAAGATGATTCTCACAACACTTTTATTTGGCTATAAGGTCATCCATGTAAGTTTAAACTATTTTATGGATGAGATTATGAAAGATGTGGGTTATTTCATGTAAGTTGTTCCAACATTTTTAAGGCCAAAGAACATCTTAATGTAGCAAAATATTCTCTACTCGGTGGTAAAGGTCATTTTATCTTGATCTTTGAGAGTGATATGAATACGGTTATATATTGAGAAACCATCCATGAGGGATAATATCTCATATCCGAATATAGAATTTATAGTGGAATCAATTTATGGTAAGGTAAAGTTGTCCTTAGGACATGCTAAGTTGAGATTATGAGAGTCAATATAGATACAAATATCCATGGTGACTTTTTTATGAATAGGTACTATGTTGGATACCCATTCTAAGTAATCTATGGGTTTAAAAAATTTAGTGTCTAGGATCCTTATAATTTATTTGTGACATAAGGTGGAAACCTTAGGAGGAAACTTTTGTTATTTTTAGCATACGGTTTTCGCATCTAGATATGTCACTATGTCATGGATAATTATTCTAGGGTCAATGTTGGGCATGTCCTCATATGAACATATAAAAACTTCATAAAAAAGTAAGCTATAATTGTTTTACTCTTCGGGGTAAAACTTATTAGAGATAAGGATTAATTTAGGATTGGAAATTGTACCAAAGTTAATTGCTTGAGTTTATTTGATAAACATGGTGTTGCCATCTTGAAAATGATATGGAGCTTAAGGAAGCATGGAAAAAGGATCCATATTTGGATCAACACTAGAAATAAAATTAATGAAGTGAGATGCAATTTTGTCAAAATGGCCAAGCTTATGATGTTGGTGAGGAAGTTGAGGCCTTTTACTATGAAGTAATATGATTATAACTTTGTCACTGGGATGCATAGGTAATGGTCCATTATATTTTAAATCTACTTCAAGGTATATAATATTATTAATTTTGATATAAAATTTAGAATGGATTTCTCTTACAATGGTGTCTTTAGCATCTAAGGTAATAACAAGATCTAAAGTAGAATTTGATGGTTTTAACTATAGGTATCATCTTAGTCAATACAATCTAGTACAAAAGAGCTAGCCTAATTTTATTAGCATGATTGGTATAATTAGTAGAGGAAGTATTAATTTTGACTGTATCTTTATATTTAGAAAAACTAGATGAAATTTAAAATGATAATGGAACTATATCGACACTTGTTAATGCTTGGCCAAAGCAACTATGAGCTAAAAGCTAGATTGCATTGGCCGAGCTAGTACAGTCTCAAGGCAAAGAAATGGTCTAAATGGAATTAGGTTGATTGATTTTATTATGATAGTTGTAAATTTTTTAAATGGTATTTGATGGCTAATACCATTAGATATGTTGGAAAAATCTAGAAGCTATTGGAAAACTCATGGAGTATTTTCCAATGGTGGTTGATAGGAGGGACATAACATTGAGGTTCTAGATCATGCTCATCATCACTGAATTCAAAGAAGATATGAAAAAAATGAACATATCCATTAAAATCATGCATTTTATAAATAGTATTATGATAATGATTGACATATAATTTTTGTGGTTGGTCTTGGGCAATTATGTATTCATCATCATATGATAGGGAGATATTACAAGTTATAGATGTTAAATCTAGATTTTATATGATAGACTAGTTTTTTACACTTAAAAAAATCCCTCATGGCTCAACCCTTTATTTTAGGACCTTTCTGCTATCATAAGGCTCACATTCACCATATCCATGTCCCTAAATACTTATACTACAGTCCAAGCTTAATATTATGATTACCCAGATCACCTATAGTATAAAATATGCTTAAAACCTGATATGCATATTATAATGTTAGTTAAATATATCCATTGAGTCTCTATTTTCTAGGACACTATCGTCTAGAGTAGGACACTGGCATTGATGCGAGTGTCTTAGTTATAATACTAGTGTTCTACCCTAAAACACTCAATTTTTCAACTTTTGCAATTTGTATGAGTTAACCTATTGTATTAATTAACCCTTTTGTGATATTCATTTTAAAATGTTTGGTATGAATAAAAAACAAATCCAACTCATTATCTATTTAGAAATATCTAGTAGTTACCAAGCAAGCACCTAACAAGCTCACTAAATCATTCACACAACTAAGTTCTAATGCCCTATTCTTCCTTCCATATTAGTCACAAGATAAATATTATTACAAGTTTGAATCATTTAAATAATAACCCATGAGTAATATTTGTCAAGTTGTAAGCTATACCACTACATGCACTCGCATATAGCATATTACACCATTGTTCACATACAAGACCATATAAGGGGGAGAACTACATTGGTTTGAGACCTTATTTAGAGTATATGGATATTTAGGTAGTGCTCACTGATAAAGGGGTATTTGAGGTTAACTTTAATTTATTTGAGCCCACTAACCCTTATTTTACAAGATCACATGCCCTAATCATAGGACATAGGGTTTTGTGCTACATACATATATCCATAACATGTGTATGTGATCCAGACAAATAATATAAAAGGGAATGGTAAAATGTAATAGGCACAAGTGGAATTTTTGGAAAAGGACACATACTTCATTATGGATAGAAGTATCAAAATTGGGATAAAAGCATTTACTCTAGTATACATATTCCAACAGTAGTCTCCAGGCTGACAGAGGGTTGATTTACACAATCTACCGAATCATACTTGAGAATCATCCTAACTATTTATGCACCTGCATTTTCTAGATCCAACTTCACATCATCAAACAAGCTAATTATTATTCCTTCTTTATGTTTAAGTAACCATATTACTATTTGGCATTGTACTTTCCATATCTTACATATTTCCATAATTTTGCATTGTAATTGAATATTATGAATTTGAATTATTTAATTGGCATGTTTCCTAGAATAATCTTTTCCTTAATTTATTAGGTTATTATTCATAAATATTTTCCAAAAAGGGTTAAACATATGGTGGATTTGACCTTTGAGTCTTCTTGTGCAAACCCTTAGCTTGCCCTATGATTTTTTTCTAGTTATTTGATTTCAAATTGTCAAAAATATTAAAAATCAGATTTACACTTATGACTAAGGAATTAATCATGCTTAACATGAATACATATAGTAATTATTTACTTATGAAATACATAATGGTAATCATTAATTTTTATCTCGCATACATTACTAAATCAAGAAAAGATATAGTCCAATGGAGTAAATAAATCAGTAAACACAAAGAGAGTGATTTAACATAAGATACAAATCTAATCTCTCTTTACAACTCTTAGTGAAATAATATTGAACTCATATTTAGATTTAATAAGTGACATCATGCATGCTTCCAACATTTTATTCCCCTATATCCTATTCAAATGACAACTATTATCCCACTCCCATTATTTACCCATAACTTATCTTAGATTTTGTAGTCCATACTGTCACTACATGAAAAGGAAAGGGTTCTCAACCTACCCAACCACCAATCCATATACTATAGGTTCCTCTTAAGAATAATCTAGTAATAAATCTAAAGGGTATGATATAATTGAAAAATTAAGTAACACCCATGCTAAGATCTCAATCCTTAAGATTTTGAAGCAATCAACTATCTAAAATGATATCTTATATGAAGCCTTACGTGAAACCCAAGTACCAAGTGACATAGAGATATCTTATTTTGTGGATATTATGCAAGATCTCAAAAATAATGAAAATATCATCACTTTTGATCATATATATTTATCCTCAAAGGATGGTATTGGTCAAGATCTACCTTTATTCATACAAGTCAGCATTCATAATAAAGAGATCAAAAGAGTGTTAATTAATAACAGATTAGGTCTAAATATTTATAGCATCAAATTATTAAAATCAATTGATATCTATAATGATCTTCTTTAAAAATCAAACATGCATTTCAAAGGTTTTGATAATTCATGTAACCCACCAATTGGCCAAATTACATTGGGTGTAACATTGGGACCCCAAACAATACAAGATACATTCCAAGTAATGTCTCAATTAGTTTATTATAATTTAATGTTGAGTAGACCTTGGATACACATTATGGAAGTTATGTTATCCACATTACATCAATGTGTCAAATTCATACATGACGGGACATTATGGACAATGCTTACAGATGATGAACACTTGAAATTCTAAAAAATGTTATAATTTGACATGGAAGGTGTTCCTCAAATGGTATCATCCAAGCAATTCATTCCACTTCAGAATACATAAACTTATGAGATAGGTGAATCATGTAAGATAAATCATTTATCTCAAAATATTCATAAGGCAATCACATATGAAGTGCACATAGATATGCATAAGGAACAAGAACACGAATAAAAAGGTAAAAGAATTAAACAAGATCAATATAAAAAGTAACCAATGATAAGTACACAAAAATAAAATCAAACATTTGAGATTCCTTTAGTGGTAAATTATGAATAACAAGATGATAAAGTTTTAGATTATTATGATATTGATGAAGACATTTCTAATGAGATAATCAACAAGCAATTATCAAGCTTAGATTTGATTTGATTGAGCATATCTCACATAATTTATTCACATCTACAAACCATAGTACATATAAGTTAAATCCATATCCAGATAATGCAAAAATAAACAAAAATAAAGGCAAGGCAAAGATAATAGATGAACATGTAAATGCATGTTATTCAATCAATCCCTCTTCACTTAAATCTTTGAGCTAACCTTACAAGGGACAAATACAGATACATCATGTTAATAATGTGAAATCCTCATGTAGGTCACCACGTCATATTTTATAGATCATAATGCAATAAGATGATCCATGTACACACTCAATTTTGGCCACTTTTGTGCCTAAAATAGGATTCAATTTAATTTCTAGCACACGATGCAATTTAAGCTTAGAAATCACATCAATTACCTAAGTTCATTTGTGTAAGTGATTTAATTTTTTTTAAAATAAGGCAAGGCTTACTTATCTGGGATATTACCCTATATACACCAATAACCTAGTTCGGTTTCAACCCTAGTCAAATTATGACTTAATAATTTGACACTTTTGGCCTATCAAGATATCAATTGAAAACATTTAAAATAATTGGTAAAAGATAAAAAGCACTAAGCAAGATTAATTACATTGAAAATCTTAATTAACTTAACTAAGTAAAAATTCCAAGTTGAATTAGTGAATTTCGTTTATTAATTTTTTTTAATCCAAATATGAATTCAAAGGTCAAATGAGTTAATAAAGTGATTTATTAATACCTAAATATTCTAAAAAGGTGGGTCACAAGCTCACAAATATCTAAAGTGATTTGTCATGCCTCACAAATATCTAAAACTAAGGTGTCAATATTTCATGAATGATTTGAACCAACCCAAGGTTAGCCTGACTCAACCTAGGTTATTTTAGACTCAACCCAACTTAGAATTTAACCTAATCTCCCTAGGGTTAGACTTAGTTCTTAGAGCTATAAATACAAGTGCCCACACCATATGCCAACAAGATTTTGTTAAATTTATTCTATTAGAATACCTTCAAGAAGCCATTGAGAACATTGTTATAATGCTCATTTTATGCCAAGCTTCACACCAAGCCACACACAACCATTAGAGAAGTGCTACCACTAGGGATAAGCATGGATAGAAGACTCTAATTATCATAGACCGAACATGAACATTTTTATGCCAATAAGTAAGCATCAAATTCAACAAAGGAGGTAAATTATTTGTGTTATTTTTATCTCTGTTTTATGATTTTGATTTATTATGTTATGTTCCCCCTATTTCTTAGGCAAGAGTGTTTAGTTTTATTGTATTCTTATGCTTGATTTTTTATCATTTGGATTAATAAGAAACTAATCAATGTTTTTTCACTCTTCAAACTCCCAAGATAAATAATGGCATGCCCAATGGGACCACACATCTCATATGGCCAAGGAGAATGATACGCTACATTTAGTTTTTATAACAAATGTATTTAATTTTTAAGTTTAGAGTTTTAGCCTTGAAATTAACATCATTATATTTTTTGTGTAATTTACAGCTTCACCTTGTATAACAATGGATTTGCTAGTCTTGTGTTTTGTTTGCAATATTTATTTATAAGAAAATGGTGGCTTTGACTTATTAAATGGTAGATCCACTATCTAGAATTGACAAATTCATCCCTAATAAATAATAACTTTACTAGGTGAAATTACATTGGGTTTCGATAGCTTCACCTATTTTTTTACTATATTTGACAGCTTCACTTGATCTAATCGATGGCTTCACCCTGTTTAACAGTGGTTTCACCAAATTTGTCTCTGTATGTGTTTGTGATTGAAAGAAAAAAATGGCTTCATGAAAATGGAAACTTTACCCTATCAAATAGTGGTTTCACTTTGCGTTTTAAAAAAAACCCCAAAATCTCAAAATGAAATGTTTTTTACTCATTTAATTGTTGCCTAGATACAAGCAAACCCGCTAAAATTTTTATAGGAACTAAGGTGGAGAGAGAGAAGCCTAGGCATTTTTAAATCTCACATACACTGTTGTTTGGTGCTTAAATTCAACCTAATCATACTTATTTTTTACTATTTTAAATTTTTTTACAAGTGCAAACAAGGCCAAGGGGCCAAAATTTCAATCACATTTAAGTTGATGCTATTTCAAGGAACATACATTTTAGTTAGAGCTCTTATATATGTTTTTTCACTTTACATTTATTTTTTGTTATTAGCTAGTTTAAAAGTTTATTAGTTTAGATTTGTTGTTTGTGGAAAATTAGAAACTATTGCATGTATACTCTCCCTCCATCCCCTTTAGGGAACTCATGTGACTAAAAGTGCTTAGTTTATTGCCTTGTTTGGTTGTCTTATAAAAAAAATGTCATGTATGCTCTCCCCAAGCTCCGAGTGACTTATAAATGACCTTTAAAGTCTTTCCAATTTATTTTCTTGCATTTGGCTTGTGGGCGGGAGCTCATTTATCCCTCAAAAGTTATCTAAGGGTGCATTGACCTGGGGTTTCATCTCTCAACATTGTACCAACCCCAATCCATAGTGGGGTATATAAATTGGGCATGTGAAACTAGAATTTCCAGGGGGCTGAGTTGTTAGCCTCTCTGATCCTAACAAAAATTGAGGTCAGGTTTTGCTAAACATCAGACTCTACTAAGCAGTACATAGCTAGAGTCATTGTGTAAAGGAATAGACCTTTACATAGTAAGTTAGTAGGTATGAACCCAATAGATGTGATTGCACCCTTATGTTATCCATACTTGGGACTAATTCGTGCATTGAAAACTTTGATATTTTTAGTCAACCTCATTTTCTATAGAATTTATTGCCAAATACCAAGTGATCCTCACTCTAAGTTCATGCCACGTACTAATGATTGAAAGACAGAGGGGGCATAAAAACTCTCTACTTACACCTACACTTTAATTTTTGGATTAACACTTAATTCCTCACAAATATTGGTATATCATTGAATGTTTTGATAGAATCTATGCACACCCATGTCAATTTTAGGGATAGGATGAACCATTAGTGCTATTTATATTTTCTTTGATTTACATGTGTATTTTAGACTAAAATTATGTGTTTGTGTTGTCAAGTTGAAACAAGTCCAAAATTTTCATGTTGTTTTCACACTGCTTTAACCTAAGACGTGTTACTCTACCTTTTTTATGTCAAACTTTTGCCTTATATTTTTATTCAAAAAGTCACTTATGTGCCACTTGTTTAAATGAGATGTCTTTATGCTTCCCAATTCATCTTAAATATTTGCTTTAGATTTTTTAGTCTAAAACCATTGTCATGCCATTTGTTTGAAGGAGCATTATTATGCTACCTAAATTATTTCAAAACCCTTATCACTTTTGAAACTAGGTCCCAGACCATTGTTATACCTTCATTATTTTAAATGTGTAGTTACGCTACCCATTTTGTTTTAGCTCTTTTGCCTTAAAAAATCTAAATATTGTTGTATTAAATTGTAAACTCAATCTTTCAAAGTGAAAATCCTAAACTAATCAGGTTTACACCAAATCCTCATCTAATTTGGGCTTAGGTAGTCTATCTTTTCATGTTTGGATTGTTACTTGGGTTAATTTACTATTTTATATAAAGACCCCTTGCTTAGACCTAGTGGTGGTTATTTGTCTTATGTGTTGTTTGGGAGTCATTTGAGCCAATTTGTTGCCATGTGCCTTGTTTGAAGTTTGTTGTATTGAATTCAAAGATGTCTTAGTTCCATTATTCAAAAATTCTCTTGTGAATCAAATATCAAGTCTTAGTGAGCCAATTAATGAGTGTCATCCAAGCCAATTACTTTGATTTAGTTTATTTTTGAGTTCTTATTTGAGTTATTTATTTTTGAGTCTAGACTTGTTTTTCATGTTAAATAATTATAACCACATTTAGGTAAATCATTGTTATCCTTTGATCATAGTTCACAATTGTTCTACCTTGTTTGGATAATTATATTGCTGATTATAATTGCCTTTGGGAAAATCAGTACATTAGCGATAAATGAGTTTTGAGGCTTTGTGTTACCTTTGCCACTGATTATAACTTCCTTTAGGCAAATCATTATTATTTGTTAGACCATTTTTGGGTTTATTTTATTCTACCTTTACCTAGTTTAGTCATTTTACCCTTTGGGCCTCTTTTATAGAGCCAAAGGTTGTTTGTTTTTAGACCTCAATTATTTTCTACTTTTAGACTCTTTATTTTTCAAGAGACCTAGTTATAGATCTGAACATTCCTCATTACACACGTAATAGGACTATTTATAATTCAAACTATGAGAATTTTGTGACCAATGACCCTTTTGTTTAAGAGTTATATGATGATGCAGCTTATGAGATAGATCTCTATCCATCTTATAACATTCCATACATTGAACAAAGGTTGGATCCATCAGTGCAATATTTGGTGACTACACCTTCTTACCTAGGCTAAGAATAAGAGAAAATGACACAATACCTTGCTCAAGTAAGACCTAACAGTTTACAAAGCCAAAAACAAGAGCCCTACTATGTTACGACACCAACATAGACAAGTTATAATCCATACTTTTTTTATCATCATTTGTTAGATAACAAAGATGATATTATCATAAGAGTTGTTGAAGTAGGCGCCAAGTTTCTTTCATACTTCCCCCATGAAATTTTGAGTAGTTTGATTATAACTCCTTTTAACATGCCTCAAATCAAATAGTTTGAACATGAATCAACTAGTTATAGTCAAGATTTAGTCCAAATGTCATAATAAAACTAAAATATGCTTGTAAAAGGGAAAGGCCTATGAATGAACAAATGGAATAGGTACAAAAAACATACCAAAACTATCTCAACCTAGCTCACAATATTAATTCAAGGGATATTTTTAACATGTTGCTTATTGAGATAACACTATCAATAGAGTAACAAATAAGTGATTCAAGATATGCAAACTAAAACATATACCCATTTAGTTAAATCATGCTAGTTGGTGACATGTTTGATGTATATATTTCAATAGAAGAGACTATCACTCAAATGGAAGACCTCATTCAAAATATTATGGATAACACACAAGTGTAATCCAATCTAAACCAAAGTGGGTCTTACTTAAAACTGAGCAATTCACAACAGATTCCTCTAAATAATGCCATGATTGGATTGAAATAATAGGGGATAGGTATGCCTATTTAGCAAAACCAACAAGTAACCTCCCCTACTCAAGCATATAATTATTTGAGTGTATAATAGGGGGTAAAAAACCAATAAAAAAACAACTTACCACTATAAAAAGTGTTGAATATTATGCCACCTCAATAGGGGTCAGTGAATGTTCTACCATAATAAGCATAGACTAATATACCTTAACAATCACATATATTTCCTAAACAAAAACGTGTTTCTATTAGTCAAAAAGTGCCAATTGGTCAATAACAACAAGTGCCTATCTATCAAAAAGTGCCTATTCAATAACATGTGTTCAACTAAAAACAAGGTTTTTATGTACAATAGGTACCAGGCATTAGAAATAATTGTCTTTCACCCAATGGGTATCACACATGAAACAAGGATCCAACTATCAACACCTTCAATAATATGGATCTATTCAACATGTTCTTTATATAAAATAGGGTTTGATGATTAGGTATAAAGTTCTCTCCCAAACCCAACAATACCAACACATATTATAGAGATAAATACCTTACAACATCCACAATTCACTAGCCAGGGTTATGTAGCCAATCTGAACTAGAATGTGTTTCAACAACAACATATTCCTTATTGAAAATATAATCCTAATATATATATATATATATATATATATATATCCAAGCAACTCAACCAACATTCCATAATATGCCTACCCCGATCAAGGTAATCCACCTTTGATCATGTAATCCAAACAATAACATGCCACTCTATTTGATTTCCTTGCCCAAGAGTTATACAAAATGAAGGATGCAATTCAAACTATACATATTGGAAAATAAATAAATAAATTCAAAATGGATGAGATATGCTCTTATCCATTCAACATGGAATATTTGCAAATACCATTTTTGTTGGGTTATGAGCCACCCAAATTTGACAAATAAAAGGGAAAAAGTGAACCTAAAGAGCATATGAAATAATTCTCTATTGTATGCCAGTTAGTGCCATATAATGGCATATACTTATACTCTTTATAAGGAGTCTAGATAGACAAGCCATGAAATTGTTGTTGAAATTACCGAAGAATTTTGTACCTAACTTCAATGATCTTTTAAATAAATTTGTACACCACTTTTCATATAATCTCAAGCACAATATTACTATTATGTATTTGGGCCAAGCTAAACATAAGATAGGTGAAAGTTTCATTGGATAATTGTAATGTTGGAGAGTACTAACGAGCTAATTTACTCATAATCTACTAGATAGATAGTTGGATGTGATATTTACCAAGAGATTGCATAATGAGATATCTTACCATCTCAAGTTACAATGTGATCATACGTTTGAAGAGGTTATACAGAAAAGAATATAGATTAAGAAATCCCTTGTTAACAAAGGGATAATCAATTTATCCTCTTCTAATCAAAACCCAATTCAAATATTGACTTCAATGCCACATCAGGCCAACAACAATGAAAGACCAAAACCCTACAACTATAATAAGAATGTTGTTGGCAACAGGGTCACTATATCATGTTGTGTTAATATGGTGTAAACATCTACTATCCATTTTCCTCCACCCATTCAACAACCACCACCTCCATACATTCAACCAAGGCCTCCACAAAACCAACCACCACATAATCAAAACTAATTACAAGCCCATCCTCCATGGAGAAGACCACCCCTTTCTAGACAATTCAGTGACCTTGGTGAGCTTATTAGATTTATGTTCCAAAGATTGGTTTAAATAAATATGATCAGTTGGCCAATACCAAAGCCATTCCTCAAAGGGATTCTTTTTCTTACTTGGTACAAAATACATGAATTTTGTGAGTATCATCATGTTATAGGATATTCCATATGATGGTGTATCCAACTCAAGAATTTGATTGAGAATATAATAAAATAGAGAGATATAAAGAGACACCCATGCTTTTACAACCAATCATAACTTGGGTATCTACCAAAATCCATTTCCCCAACATAAAAATAAAAATAACCAGTAGCAGTACCAACAACAACAACAATAACAATAGAGAAATCCACTACAAGATTGATAACAACAATGCCAGACATAACAACAACATCAAAATGGTCAAAACCAAAGGAAGACTAACCAAACTAACTAAGGAATCAATCATGTCATTGTGTATACCTTTAATAATGTTTTAGGACATGTTTCATGTGGTCATGTTACCACTATCACCATAAATCCTTGGCTAACTACCAACAAACCTAGACCTTCACCCAATAATGCCTATCAACCTCCTCATGTTGATGATTCTTCTATAGATTGTGTTAGCAACTAGGCTCAATACCAACCTAGAATTATCATTCTAGGTACCATTACCTACCCAACCAACTGCCAAAGCCAAGTACCAAATTAAGATTGTAAAATCATGATTTGATGAGTAAAATTTATTATCAAGGGACTATAGCCAAACACTACAAATGAGCCCATTGAGCCTTCTAGCCTATCATAAATAAACTAACAAAATTGAGGGGAAAACCTATGATATTATAGAATAACTGAAGAAGAAACATATGCACATATCCATCATGGATTTAATGTGTATGTATAGCATCCATAAGGACATCCTAAATGAGTATTTAAACCAATCCCTTGTGCCAGATGGCATCACTCTAGACAAATTCCAAGCCATGGTAGGACACTTGGCCCTTGGCCAATGTCTTACCTTTAACCAAAGTGATGTATTATCTCTGATACCTCTACAAAATAACCCATTGTATATTAAGGTTGATATAATGAAACATAGAGTTAAATACATCCTCGTGGATAATGGTTTAGGCCTCAACATTATGTCTCTAAAGTTGGTCAACATCTTAGATTTATAATAATCAACTTGTAGTCAGAAACCATCATTATCAAGGCATACGATAATGAAGAATGAGAATCTCAAAGTACTATTAGTTTACTAATGGCCATTGGTAATTTGACCCATGACACTTTATGCCATGTGTTGGACCTGAAACTATCTTATAATCTTTTATTGAGCCAACCCTAAATCCATGAAATCAGGGCCATTCCTTATGCATTGCATCAGTGTATAAAATTTTCACATTCAAGAATGAAAGTGACTATACCAACTAATCATCAACCATATTAGTATTGTAAACATCTTGAGGCTGAGTATAAAAGCTATAACTATCAATTTGGCATATATCTTATTACTAAATTAGATAGAGAAAGAGCCAAAAAGGGAAAATCCATTGATTTAGGCCCAAAAGAGAATTACATTGACCTAAACAACTTACTCTCTACCTCTGTCATGCCTTCACCAAACATTACTAACCACTTCTATATAACTAAAAAAATATTCAGAGAATATAGCACCCATAAAACATTCCATATTGCCAAATTGTTGAAAAAACCAAAAGCTTATGGGAGATTGATGGCCAAAACTACTTGTATGGAGTGGCAAACCAAAGGAAAATCTCAGCTAAACAAGCTCATTATTTTTAAACTAGCCTCTGACCTAGAACAAGATCCCTTAATCGAAGATGATTCTTGGATTTACATTAATGAGTTAGCTAACTATTACCAAAGTGCAAAGTATCATATTCCTAATCAGATTATGAATCACTTATTTTATGAAGTCAAAGGCTTAGGGATATATCAATAAGGCACAATCAAACCAATCTCAATGACCAATTATAAGGGAACCCATGGTATTGGATTTAAACCACCTAAGGGTGACCTTATATACCTTATTCATGTTCCAACACCAAAAACTAGTGAAGACAACATCTATAATGATGTAGGGTCTGATTATAGCATCTATGATGACCTTGATATTATAAATTTATTTAATCCCCATTCCATTTACACTATTAACCCTGTTTATCAACCTTCACAATTAACCGTTTACCATCCACAATTGACAAGATTCAACAATTCCATTAGATTAGTTTGAAAATGATGAGGCCATATACGACCTTTCTGGGATTGAGGAATCACATTCTTCTTGGAGATTGCAAGCAAAGCTTTTCTATTAGATTGGATCTTGCCACTTATTTTGGAGAGTGGGTGAACTTTCCTGGCCAAAAACAAAAATAAAATCAAACATTGAGGTTTAAAAGTGAAAATCTCTTTGAGGAACTTTATGACCAAGGTAAAAGTAAAGAGAAAGTCAAGTCTCTTGGTGAAAACTAATTTTTGGCACTGTTAGACATGGATATTCACCCCTCTCCCTATAAATCACATGAGACCTATAACCCAAATTCTATTTATGGATCATAGATTAGTACTGAGGAGTACAAAGCTTTTGTGTAGATTGTTCAAGAGTGCCCTAAGGTATTTGTTTCATGGCCTTTGCCAATATTAGGATATTCTAATTCATCCTATTAGGAGAATGAAATGACCTAATCTGGCTAGTGCACTTTGCCATTGCTAATCAGTTTAACTCCTTGCTAACTATTTTAGATGATGGTTCTATAATTCTTATGGAGGACACTTCTAATGTTAACATTGGGACTCTAAAGGGCACAAAGTGGATCAAACTAGGTGCATCCCTCACTAAGGAGGAACATGAAGTTTTTACATCCATTTTGAGAGAATTTGTTGATATATTTGCATGGGCCTATTCGGATATGCTTAGTTTGGACACCACCTTATTGTACATCCTAATTTCAAGCTAGTTAAAAAAAATTATGTAAGATGCATCCTCATATTGATGTGATAGTCAAGAAAGAGTTGGGAAAACTCTTAGACATGAAATGCACTAGACCGATCAACTATTCATAGTGGATTTTAAACATTATGCCTGTGAGTAAGAAACTAGAGGGTATCAAAATTTGCACAAATTTTAGATATGTCAACAAATCTTACTCAAAATATGACTTTGCTTTGCCTAATATTGACATGATAGTTGACTCAATGACTAGATACAAAATGATTTCTCTCATGAATGGATTTTAAGGGTATAATCAGATTAGAATCACACCAGAAGATCAACGCAAGCCAATATTCACCACTCCATGGGGAAAATTTTGTTATCAAGTGATTGTATTTGGACTTAATAATGTTAGGGCCACATACCAAAGGGGCATGATAGTAATTTTCCATGATTTGATGCATGATATTATTAAGGATAATGTCGATGACATCCTAGGTAAATCAAAATCCTGATCCAACCATCCAGTCATCTTTGAGAGACTTTATGAGTGCAATGTTAGTTTTAATCCAAAGAAATTTATATTTGGCATAAATTTTGACAAACTATTAGGCTTAATTTTATATCACAAGAGTACTAAATTTAACCCAACCAAAGTTTGTGCAATTACAAAAATGCCACTACAATCTACCTTGAAATAACTCTATAGTTTTTAGGGCAAGATTCAGTTTGTCGGACATTTCATATCATAGTAAGCTAATAAATTTCATCCATTTACACACAGAATGAAGAAGGGGATTATGTTCTCTTGGAATGCAGAGTGCCAGAAAACATTCAATTAACTTAAAGAATATCTTGCCAACCCACTTGTTTTTATTCCAACCATGCCAAATAATCCATTACTTCTTTACCTGTTAACAACTAAAAATGCCTTGGGGGCAGTTTGGCATAACATGATGAATAGGGAAAATAACATGTTGTGTATTATCTGAGCAAACCATTGGTCACATATGAACATAACTATACACTAATTAAAAAATCCTTTTTAGCAATGGTGTTCAAAACACAAAAGTCACATCATTATATGTTGAACAATAAAACCATTGTTATTACTAAAGCATATTTGCTCAAGTATCTACTTTCCAAATTAGATTTATAGGGCTGCATGGTAAAATGGATCATGGTATTGAGTGAGTTTAAAATTGAATATTCAAACCAAAAGGCCATTAAGGGGAAAGTACTTGCAAATTAGCTTGTAAAATATCCTCTTCATGGTACTCAACCCATTATGTTTGGATTTCCAAATGAGGCCATTATGATCACTAAATAAGTAAGAAGACCTCCTAAGGACAAAAAATGGAAGATGTAATTTGATGGATCATTCACAGCTCATGGATCAGGTGTTAGAATATTATTTATTATGCCACAAGGGGATCTTATTCCCAAGTCCTTTCATATTGTATTTCCTTATACCAATAACATGGTCAAGTATGAAACACTCATTACAAGGATTCATCAGATAATACAATGAAACATTTAACATTTATTGGTGCATGGTGATTCTCAGTTAATCATAAATTAGGTTATAGACCAATACCAGACCAAGGATGAGAAGTTAGTTCCATATATAGATATGGTCGATACTCTCAAGCAAAAAATTGATAACATCTAATTTGAAAGGATACCTCAAGCTAATAATCAAACAACTAATGTTATGGACACTATTGGATCTATGATTTAGATCACAAACAAATCAAGGGATTATTAATTTCTTGTTAAACATCTCTTAGCATCGACACATGAATAATTAGCCATTGAGATGGTCTATGACATTATTGCTCCCATGTCTCCCTAGTAATTAGACATATATGCCTATCTTCAATACCAAATTATACCTCTTGATTTATCACTTAACAAACAAAAAGCCTTTACCTACAAAGCCTCTCATTATTCCCTACTTGGACCAACCTTGTATCATAGAAGCTATGATGGGACTATGCTTTGTTGTTTACCTTTAGTAGAATATGGATTAACATTAAGGGAAGTTCACAAAGGAGTGTGTGGATCCCACACCAATGGAGTAATCTTAGCTAAAATGTTATTGTGTACTATTTATTAATGGCTGACTATGTAAGTATACATAATTGCATATATGAAGAGGTGTTTCAAGTGTTAGAAACATGCCAATCTGATTCATGCTCCAACCATCAAACCATTAAAAATAAAATGGTCATTCTCAATGTGGGGAATAAATCTCATAGGGAAAACCAATCCTAAATATTTTGATGGTCATAAACACATCCTAATTACTATTGATTATTTCATTAAGTGGGTATTAACCATACCCCTCACTTAAGTAACTAGTAAGCAGATATCCAAGTTCATATTCAACCATCTCATCTGTTGTTATGCTATCCCCTCTAACATTATATCTAATAATGGTAGATCATTCAAAATAAATATGTGAAAGCACTTTGTACCCAATACCACATCAAACAACATTTCTCTATCGCCTACTATCCATAAGGCAACGACCAAGCTAAGGCTTCTAATAAAGCATTTTCAATATTTTGAAGAAGATTATCAATGATGTTGGTCGTAATTGGCACTTATAGCTATTTAATGACTCTAGGCATATTGTACCACATTTTATACTCTAATAGGAGCTACACCCTATTCACTTGTTTATGACACTAAGGCCATTCTTCATGTGGAAGTCGAGTTACCTTTTCTTCAAATTTCATTACAACACATCATTGATGATGAGGAATATAAAGTAACTTGCTTGTAGGAGCTAGACTTACTTGATGGAAAAAACTTGGCCACATCAAATAATCTTCAGGGATATCATAATAGATTAAAAGGCCAATATAATAGGTGCATTAAGCATCATGAATTTGAGCTTGTTGACTTGGTGTTAAAATAAAATTAGAAGAATGTAAATGCTAATATTAAGAAAAGGGAAAGTTCTAACCAAATTGGTTAGGTCTCAATGTAATTATTCATAACTATGGTTCTGGAGCATACAAGCTCACAACACTATTAAGCATGAAATATAATGAGAGGTAGGGGTGAATCAATATATTATATATCTTATTTCTTAATCAAATTCCTTTTATTTAACCACTTAACCACACATACAAGATATGCAATAAAACTGAAACAATAATATACACCACACGAGAGAGAGAGAGAGAGAGAGAGAGAGAGAGAGAGAGAGAGAGAGAGAGAGAGAGAGAGAGAGAGAGAGAGAGAGAGAGAGAGAGAGAAAGACACCAAATTTTTACGTGGAAACCCAAAGTGAGAAAAACCACAGATAACAATCTCAAGATATGAATGAACACTAAATCAAATTATAAAGTTCATAAGCACCAACTTGTAGGAGCACCAACCCCTTTGTCGAGCACCAACACAATAACTATTTGTGAGCACCAACCCACAAGAGTACCAACCCCTCTTGTGTATAAAACATAACTATCTCTCAATGTTGCTTAATCAAAAAATGATAGAACTCTACAATATCTCCTACCATGCACTCTCTTGCATATTACAAATGGCTTCTCAAGACTTTATTTATAGCTTTCCAAATGGCCTTTGGCATTCACCTTTTGTGACCCTTCAATCCTCATGGAAAATGGTGCCAAACTTGCATGACCCTTTGTATCCTTTCATTTGAAAATTCATATGGTGACCCTTCATAAGTAAAAACATCCTTTCCTCTTTTGTCTTTATCTTGCTAACTTTTCATATTCCTCAAAGTGACCCTTCATAGAGAAATGTGCCATACCCTCTTTTGTCTTCACATGGCAACTCTTAGAATTCCTCAAGATGACTCTTCATGAGAAAAATCATCCTATTTCTCTTTTGTCTTTTTCCCCACGACTCTTTCTTTTACTTCTCCATGGGCCCTCTTTTGACTTATATGCAACCAAAAATATATTCATTAATATTAAATAAATATTAACATACATTAGCCAAGATATGAATATTAAAAACACCATTAAATGCAATGGGGCCTTTATCACCAATAATGCTAGACCTTTGACATCAATGATAATATTTCCAATAATCTCCCCCTTTGTTATTGATGGCAACCTCAAACTAAAACTGCCAAACCTTAAAACCTGCACATACTATCATTTAAAAAACATATAATAACTCCCCCTTACTGTAGCGACCTGTACCTATTCCCTATACCTATTATTATACATGTACCTATTCTTCTCCTCCTTTGACATCAATGGAAAAGGGCCTACTTGGAGCTAACACTTAGCTTCCCCTCAACTATTTCTGAACTTCCATGGTAGGAAGTAAAATAAATTACTCCCAACTTCTCTCGTAGATTCTCAAATGTGTCTTTTGGTAGTGCCTTTGTGAAAATATCTACAATCTGCTCTGTAGCATTGATATATTCCATCTTAACCTATTGATCTGCAACCTTCTCTCTCAAAAAGTGATATCTAATGAGAACATATTTTTTTCTTGAATACATCACTAGATTCTTCAAAATATTAATAGCACTTGTGTTGTAAAAAAAATAGAAATAGGTTCATCATATTTTACCTTGATATCTTCCAAAGTTTGCTTCATCCAAATAACTTGAGTAAAACATAATACCACTACAATATATTCTACTTCAGTTGTAGAAAGTGATATTGAATTTTGCTTCTTACTTAGCCATGATACCAAGTTATCACCAAGGAAAAAAGCTCCTCCACTTGTACTCTTTCTATCATCTAGGCACCCTGCCCAATTTGAATCTATATAGCAACCAAAGTGAAATATCTACCTATGGAATACCATAATCCATAATCTAATGTCCCCTTAATATATCTGAATATTCTCTTCACCAACTGAACATGACTATTTTTGGAGATGACTAATATCTTGCAACCATACCTACTACATGCATGATGTTTGGTCTCGATGATGTCAAATATAAAAGACTACCAATCATAGATTTATACAAAGATTGATTTTCAATAGGTGAATCTTCATCCTTGCTCACCTTATTTCATGTACTCATTGGTATGCCAACTGGTGCACAATCTTCAAAACCAAAATTTTTAAACATTTCTTTGACATATTTACTTTAAGATATGAAAATTTCTTTATTTGACTGAAATATTTATAATCCTAATAAAAATAAAAATTCTCCAAGCATAAACATCTCAAATTATTTTTGCATATTATTAAAAAATTATTTTGTCATCTTTTCAATATTTCTTCCAAGAATGATGTCATCAACATATACCACAAAAATCAATTGTGCTCACCTTCTATTTTGATGTAGAGATTACTATCAACAAATCCTCTCTTGAAACCTTGATCTTGTATGTACTTATCAAGTCTCGCATACCAAGCTCTGGGAGCTTGTTTCAATCCATACAATGCTTTTTTCAATCTACATACATAGCTACTAAAATTTGAGACCTCTTCTTCTAGATTCCCATTTAGGAAGGCAGATTTGACATCCATCTAAAACACTTTGAAAATTTTAAATACTACATATGTAATAAATATTCTAATAGCCTCTAGCCTTGACACTGGTGTAAAAGTTTCTTCAAAATCAATTCCCTCAATCTGAGCATATCCTTTACATACTAATCTTGCTTTATTCCTGGCCACTTCTCCATTTTCATTCAACTTATTTCTATAAAACTATTTTGCTCCTATCACATTGTGATCTTTTTGTCTAGGCACTAATTCCCAAGCATCATTCTTTTCTATCTAATTTAATTATTCATCCATAACCTTGATCCAATGTTTGTTATGTTTAGCTTTTGAAAAAGTTCTAGGCTGAATTTTGGATAACAAAGAGAAATTAACCTGCTCAGATTCACTTACCATCATTATTCTGGTGTGAATTCTTTTATTTATGTCCCTGATGATGTCAGTTTTATTATGATTCATTTAAACATATTTGGATGGAGTTTTGATGTCTTTTTTCTCTTTCTTCTCATCTTCATCTGATTCTTCAAAATCTTCCTCTTCAATGATTTCAAGAATGTCTACTGGATCACTAATTATTTATGTTCCATCTTCTTCTATCCTGACACTTGAACTTTCAAAAAAAGTCTTGGTTATTTTTTTATAACATTTATAAGATTTACTTTTTCAAGAATAACCAAGAAATATACCTTTATTTGCCCTAGATTCAAACTTTCCAAGTTTTTCATTGATTCTCTTTATGAAGCATCTGTTACCGAAAACTTTAAAATAATCAATTGTTTTTAGTTTGTCTTTATATAGCTCATAAGGAGTCTTGTCACTATTGACTCTTAATAATTATCTATTCTAAATATGCACTACTGTAGCAACTGCCTCTCTCTAATATTTATATGGTATCTTGGATTCATTTAGCATAATCTTCATCATCTCTTGTACTATTCTATTTTTCTACTCAACTACTCCATTTTATTAGGGAGTTATAGCTACTAAATAATGTCTCTTTATTTCATGGTCTTCCCAAAACTCAATAAATTGATTTAACATGAATTCTTCTCCTCGATTTGATCTTAGACACTTAATCTTCAAAGTAGTTTTATTCTCAACTAATGCATTGAATGCTTTGAAATGTCTGAAATATTTTGATTTTTAAAAAAAATATTACCCAAGTCATACATGAAAAATCATCAATAAATAACATGAAATATTTCTCGCCTTAAGTACTTTGAGTTTTCATAGGTCCACACAGATCAGTGTGAACAAGCTCTAACATCTGAGTGGTTGAGTACTCTTTTGTTTTTAACCACCTTCTGGCCTGCTTTCCATGCTGACAAGGTTCACAAAGTGTGTCAGATGGCTTTGTAATCTTTGAAAGATTTTTGATTGCTTGTTTTTTGCTAATGTTGTCAAGATTATCAAAATTTATGTGACCCATTCTCTTGTGCCATAGCCAACTTTCTTCAATCTGACTCAAACAACATCTTTGACCTTTGATGTCTGATAACATATACAAATTATTACCTATTCTCTGAGCATCTGTAATAAACATATCTAAATCTTCTCTTAATTTCAAAACCTTCTACATAAAATTTTAGTGTGTGCCCTGATCACACATTTGAATTACACTCAAAAGATTATGCTTAAGACCTTCTCCATACAAAACATTTTTATTTTAGTTCTACCATTATCCAAACTTAGTGTACCTTTTCTAACAATTTTGGTAGTAGTATTATTTCTAAATTTCATTATGCCACCATTGATATTCTTCAAGGTTATGAACTTGCTTTTGTCTCCTACCATGTGCCTCGAACATCCACTGTCAATGAACTATGGCTTTTCTTCATTTCTTACATGAAAAGTTATCTATATCAACATAGATTTTTTAGTTTGTTTTTTCTGCCATAAACCTGTTTGAACTTTCTTCTTGATGAATGGAGCCTTGAAAATCTGGTCCTTTTTGACTGACTCAAACACACTTCTACAGTACCAAGCTATGTATTCAAAGTTATTTCACTTGTAACATATTATGGCCTCTTCATTAAAAGCTTGATAGAGAAGCAAAAGAGTTGTGGCTTCTGCTTGACTCTGCATGACTTTCCTTCTCCTTATTTATGAAATTGTTAACCCTTTTTTGACATTATATTTTCTTATGACCATATCTATTATGATAAAAACAATAACCATAAAAATAGGACATGTTTGTGTATGTCTGACCTAATTTTATTTTATAGCTTTGTTCCCTCCAGCCTTCTTTGTTTGAGATGTCCTCTATATTCTTAACTTCTTCCCGTTTTATTTCTTCTTTTGTAAGAGTTTCAACATAGCTCTTTCTTTTTTTCTTGTTTATGAAAGTAGTGGCCTCCCATTCTCTTTTTTAAATCCAATACCTATCTTATCTAGCATTGATATTTAAGTTTCTAACATCTTATTCAACATATTAGTGTTATTCTTAAATTTTGAATCATTGGTTGCTATATCATTGATTGCTTTATTTGTTTTCTCTAGATCTATTTTTAAAGAAGCAATTTCAATAACATACATTTCACATTATTTACCTACTATTTTAAATTGTACCATTAGATATTCTTCATTCTTCTTGGCTTCTTTAAAGTGTGCTTGTAGATGTTCAATTATTTCTTTTGACTCCTTTTCATTTTTCTTGATCTGGAGTTTTAATCTTTGATTTTTCTTTTCAATATCTTTTAACTCTTCTAAAGCACAAATGAGTTCTCCTTCAAGATTCACTTTAGCTTCATCCTATTCTTCTTCTTGATCATCTATACTTTTGCTTGTAGAGGCATCTTTATATATGGCTATGAATAGAATCTCTTCTTCTTCTGAATCACTGACTCCACTATCTTTAGTTGAGCTAGGATCTTTAGAATACAAACTCTTCTTCTTGAATATTTTCTTGAATTTTCTTTTGAAATTATTCTTGTATGTAGACTTTCCTTCTTCATTGTCATCATTACCCTTATTTGATCACTTAGATACAAAATATCCAATCTTTTCATAATTAAAACATTTGAAAGGCAATTTTGCTTGATATTTACCTATGCCCTTTTTCCGCTTGCGAATGAATAGAGTTCCATTGTCATCTTCATCATCGCTAGAAATGTCACTTGATTTTTGAATCTTAGCCTTCCATTTTTTTGCCGTAAGAATACCATGTAGTGCATCCATATTTAGCTTGGCTAAATTCTTCATCTCTTCAATTGCTAAAATTTTTGCATCATATCTCAATGGTAGAGATCTCAAAACTTTTTGAACCATAATTTATTCTTCTAAATTTTCTTCAAGACCTTGAAACTGATTAACTATTTGATCAACCCGTAAAAGATAATTTGCTATATTTTTTCCTCTTCCATCTTCAAACTCTCAAACTATCTTCTAAAAGTTTGAAGCTTGGCTTGCTAAACCTTTCCATCACCTTTGTAAATATTCTCAAGTCTTACCTAAGTTTCATGAGTAGATTTACATTGCATAACTTTAATAAATTTTGATCCACATAAACTACATAAAATAACATTTAAAGTTTTAGCATTATTTTCACTTGCCTTCTTTTTTTCTAGATTAGTTACAAGTGTCTATGGCTCTTCATATTCCTCTACCACTGCTTGCCATATGTCAAATCCAAGGGCCATCAAATAAGTCTTCATACTTATGCTCCAAAAAACATAATTTGTCCCATCAAACAAAGGTGCCTTATTTGTATAAAAACCTTCATGTGATCTAGCCATTGTGCTTTCCCGATTTACCTTCAAGATGTAAAACTTTTTCAAAGGAACCTACTCTGATACCAATTGTTAAGCATGAAATATAATGAGAGGGGGGTGAATCAAGATATTATATGTCTTATTTTTTAATCAAATTCATTTTATTTAACCACTTAACTACACATACAAGATATGAAATAAAATTGAAATAATAATATGCACCACACGAGAGAGAGAGAGAGAGAGAGAGAGAGAGAGAGAGAGAGAGAGAGAGAGAGAGAGAGAGAGAGAGAGAGAGAGAGAGAGAGAGAGAGAGAGAAATTTTTTATGTGGAAACCCAAAGTGGGAAAGACCATGGAGAATAATTTCAAGTATATGAATGAGCACCAACTCAAATTATAAATTTCACAAGTACCAAACTATAGGAGCACCAACCCCTTTGCAGAGCACTAATAAAGTAACTATTTGTGAGCACCAACCCACTGGAGCACCAACCCCTTGAAAATATTTGTGAGCACCAATCCCTCTTGTGTATAAAACATAACTATTTCTCAATGATGTTTACTAAACAAATGATAGAACTCTACAACATCTTTTTCTTTTCTCTCTTTGAAAATAAATACAAACCATGCACTCTCTTGCATATTACAAATGGATTCTCAAACCTTTATTTATATCTTTCCAAATGACCTTTGGCATTCACCCTTTATGACCCTTAAATTCTCATGGAAAATGGTGCCAAAATTGCATGACCCTTCATATCTTTGCATTTGAAAAGTCATATGGTGACCCTTTATAAGCAAAATCATCCTTTCCTCTTTTGTCTTTATCTTGATAACTTTTCATATTCCTCAAAGTGAACCTTCAAGGAGAAATGTGCCATACCCTCTTTTATCTTCACATGGTGACGCTTAGAATTCCTCAAGATGACTCTTCAAGAGAAAATGTGTCCCACTCCTCGTTTATCTTTTTCCCTATGACTCTTTGACTTCTCCATGGGCCCTCTTTTGACTTATATGCAACCAAAAATATATTCATTAATATTAAATATATATTAACACACATTAGCCAAGATATGAATATTAAAAACACCATTAAATACAATGCATCCTTTATCACCAATAATGCTAGACCTTTGACATCAATGACAATATTTCCAACAAACACCAGAGGGAGATGAAATTGATAAACCAATGAACATAATACACCTCAAACATTTTTACACTTAAGTGACTCAAATTATTGTCTACAAGGATTGTTTAATTTATTGATACCCACTCTTTGTACTATACCCTTTTACCATTCTACCATGACATTAACCCTTTATCAGCCCATTATTTTTACCTAACCTGACCTATCATGTTTGGATTTGATTTTGATTCATTTGTAATTTATATACATTAAATAATTTATGATAGATTCAATTCTAGTAGTTATTTTAAAATTACATGCTTGAATGGTAGTTTATTAAAGCAGTATGATAATGGTCTTGGCAATTACATCCTTCATTTGTTGTTATGTTCCCACCTCATGGTATTAATTATAACTACATATGGGTAAATTAGTACCACTGACCCTTTGTCATTATTTCCTAATTATAACTACCTTTGGCTAAATTAGGAACAATACTTTTACAATGCATTACCGCA
The DNA here is from genome assembly GCA_037957365.1 of Torreya grandis. Lineage (NCBI taxonomy): Eukaryota > Viridiplantae > Streptophyta > Pinopsida > Cupressales > Taxaceae > Torreya > Torreya grandis. Next base: position 313,877 of record JARHVA010008097.1, read on the forward strand.
TCACCTTTCCATTATTGATGCCATTTGCCTTGTCATTTGCATATGCCTGAAACTTATTGGTACCTAGTCAGATGCCCTTTTTATAGGCAGAATTAAAGTGACTTGAGGTCCATTTGGACTATGTAGGCAACACTCAATTCACATTGAGGTCATCTTAGCCACCCTTTTGTCATGCTCTCATAATTTTGTGAGCAATTTAAGTTGAACAACCTCACTATTTTTCGAGCAACCTTAGCCATGCTCTCACTATTTTTTTAGTTGGACCATTTTGTGTCTCATAATTCTTGATTGAGTTGAGATGCCAAGAAAATTCCAAAAACATTTGAAATAGCTCAAAAACCCCTAAACATTTGAAAAGATCTAAGAAAATTAAAAAATCATGAAAATTGGCTTATAATTTCCATGCAAGATATAAAGCCATTAAAATTTTATGGGATGGGCCATCTTACCTATTCAGTTTCATTTCTATACCACCTTGGTATTTTTCCTCTCATTTTTGGGAGAACTAAATCAACCTAAGGAACAATTTGATACATGGAGTATCTCAGGTTAGCTCGGTTGCACCTTCCTTTCTTTTTCAACCACTTATTTGTCTTAAAGATTCTGGGACTCCTAACTATTTCACAAGTAACCACTTGTCCTTTAGTTTCCCCTCTTATTGGACTTAGTCATATGCTTTCACTATTTTGTGAGTTGATGTTGTTAGCATTATGCATTCAAATTTAATGCATTGATGACCACTTGGCTTTTTCTATGCTCTCATTCTTTTGTGAGCAACCATTACCTATGCTCTTGCTATTTTTGTGAGCCCATTCTCATTCCAAGCCTTACATGTAGTAGACACTATGAATTACCAATTCAGTTCATTTGAGGACACTTGTCTCTTGACTTTTAGAGTGGTTTTATCATAAACCATACTCTCACACTTACATGATTTGTTCATGTTGACACTTTCATGACTATGAATGCTATCTCTCTCTTTTATTATGCACTTACTATTTTGCGAGACCATTCCTATTTTCCTCTACAAGTCAATCATGTTTTTTTATCATCTATTTTCTTCTATCCCATATCCTAAGAGAACTACATTTGGCATGAAGTTCATGTTGGATCTTGTGTCCTTAAAAATATGTAGGCAACATCCACTTTCCTAGTGCACATGGAGTCAGCTTGACTACCCCTTCCTTTTCTTCTATTCCTCCATTTTGTTTATTTGTTTGTTTCATTGGCTCTTATAGCTTAAGGGCAATGTTTGTCATCTTTTTTTTGTTATTATTTCTTATGTCCTAGGGGCAACAGTTTTTTCATCTTACTTTGTGTCATTGTTCCCTATAGCCTAGGGAAACATTGTGCCATTCATTCTTGTGTTGTTTTACTTGTGTTTTTGCTAACTAATTTAGGGGTCACCTTATCGCTAAGAGTAACACCTCTATTACACACGCAAGAATAATTTGTATTTTGTTTATACTAACATTATGATTAGCCATTTTTTATTTATTTTTATTTTTTAGCTTAATTCATTTATTTTTGTGTGCTTAGATTAGTTTGTTTACTGCACTTTTCTTTGATTTAAATTGTTTAGTTGTTTTCATTATTTTTTTAATTGAGTTATTTGTTTGTTTGTTTATTTTATCTATCTTTGTTTGTTCTATTTGTTTTGTCTAGTTTATATTATTTGTTTGGTTATTATGTTTGTTTGTTCATTTATTTTCATTTATTGGTGTTTTGTTTATTTTTATTTATTGGTGTTTTATTGATTGTTTATTTCATTATTTTTATTTGTTTGTAGTCTTATTATTTGTTTATAACCTTGTTTATTTTGTTTGTACAATTTTTTTGTGTTTGTTTATTTGTTTATTAGCGTGTTGTTTATTTGTTTATTTATCAATGTTTCATTTACTGGTGTTTTGTTGTTTATTATTATTTGTTTGTTTGTTTGTGTTTGTTTGTATAGCCTTGTTTGTTTATGTTTTGTTTGTTTGTTTATTTTGTTTCTTGTTTGTTTGTTTTTATATTTATTTTTTGGCCCTTTTTGTTTCTTAGTTGCTGTAAGATTATTACATTTTATTTACACTTAACTCTTGATTATCCATATCATGTACTAGGTTATAAATATTTGTTTTTAGTCTTACACTTAATTTATTTGTTATATTTACATCTAGGATTTGATTGTTCATATCTTATTCCTAGGTCGTTTATATTTACATTTAAAATAATTTTTCCATGCTTAAGGTATGTATTGTCATTTTAGTTGTTCATAACTATAATGCATAATATCACAATCTATAGCAAAAACCAGGCATACAAAGGCTATCATAGTAATATAATGGTAATACTTATATGATATATCAAACCAATTGAATACCCAAACACATGCCTAAATACATGAGTAATAAATAAGACAAACAATGATTTATTATATGTTTATACAAACATGCATCTTTGAATAAGAATACATATGAGTCATACAACATAATCAGATGAACAACCAATAGAACATAGCATAAACATGGCATAAGTAATGAATGAAAAAAACATATATAAGCATAAACATAAACAATGCTACACATCCATAATGATAATCAATTCTAAACATGAGATAAATAAGATAATAAACATGACATCATATATATATCACAAAAATATCATATACATGTACATTGACCTCAAAAGACTCAAAATTAAATGTCAATATGTATCAAATTTCATAATACATATAAGATATATACATATCACAATGGTGTCTCAAAAGTGCATCAATATGCCGATACAATGAGTACAAGGCCATATGCCAAAATTATGCCAAACTACCAAGATCCCCATAATCAACTATGGATCTATATGTCCATAAGACTTATGGCTGGAGGTGACCCTAATGGACTTTAAGGTCTTGGTGATTATGGTTGTAGATAATGGATGGATTGACCTGAGGCACCTATAACATGAGTCCTAGTGTGAGATTGACCAAATATGCTTACTATCCTTTATGCATCCTATATATCAAACATATCAACCTACTAATCCCCAAGCATCATAGACTCATAGGATCATTAGTGATATGATGCCTCATGCTTAGCTTGAAGTCATTCCCAAACTGTCTGTGAGAACCCTACATGTGTAGCAGTTCCCTAAGCCACATCTTGATCTTATCTAAGCCTATCAACAATAGTCAATGCTTGATCTTACTCAATAATGTCTTAATCCCTCTCTATTGTGAGCTAGCCCTACACTTGCACTAAATTATCTATCTCAACCTTTAATTGGGAGAGATCTGACTAAATTAGTGTCATATCATCATCTCTCATATTTAATGTGTTGTCTAAATCAACCAACTACTACTATAAACCTAAAACCTCTCACACTTGAAAAATGATCTCCTACTCTAACATGTCAATATCTCTACTTGTCATAGCCATGCTATAAGTCCTTGCCTAGCCTAGATCCACTTATGTGTTAGAAGGCCCTACCTAGCCTAAACCAACCTGATCCACTATAACAACTATCATGCTAGGATCTAGTACCATCAAATCTAGGTCACCATCTCCATCTCCATCTCCATTTCCCCTGCCATCACCTCTAGCAGTGCCATCATCATCACTAGCCTCACCATCTATATCTTGTTAGGTGTTGCCACTACCACTCAATGTCTCACGCTCCATTTCCTTGATATCTATGGGCACATATCCCCTATCATTAGTTTAATTGTCAACCTTAGATGGCATACATGTACCCACCAATGTATGTATGCTAGAGTGGACCCTACATCTGTAGCTCATCTTATGTAGGCCTAGGAAAACATGTGGTACACTAGTATAAATCAATATAGCCTCACTCCTTGGGATAATGGGAGTATCTGAATGATCTCTCATGTAACATGGGAAAACCATCTTAACCCCTTAGAAACATCCTATGTAAATTTTAATTATAGAAGTGCCAGATCAAGGCATTATTCCTTAATAATATGGGACTATTTCCTAGTCAAAAAATATATGATAGTTATGAAAGCCATATACCATCCATTGTGGAACCACTACAATTGATACATGAGGTATGGCCTTTAAATAAAACACTATGGTGTCAAATCATCAAACAACTGACAATAGAATGGGATATCCCCCTATAACTGTGTCTTCCTACTCTTGTATAAGCCTAACCATATGCCAATGGCTCTTCTAGGTCTAATAATCTACACATCCCTACACTTCTCTCAATCAAAATGTGTTTCCATCCCTAGACCATAAAAAGAGTGTAAGCCCTAATTCTCAATCCACCACGGTACAATATCATATGGAGATATGTATAAAGTTATGCCAAAATAGCTAGCCCCCAAGAAAAACATGAAGACTCCTCAAGCATGCTCCTCACTACATCTCCCAGGCCCATATATAAGTACCAACCACTTTTGTCAGGTAACAAGATATTACTGACAATGGCCATGAGAACAACCTGTATGTTAATGAGAATTGGTAGTGATGGATCCCCAATAGGTAAATCATCTCAATAAATGTATGTATAGGTATTTATAAGGTCTATATTGACCTTTCATGAAAACATGGGGATACCTTGATAACTACACAAGTCATCAAAAACCACCTACTATTGTGTTGGTGGTGTCTAAAATAATCTCCATTCACATATAGGTAACTTGAGGATACACTAGGTATCCTCAAATGTCATAGTAGCCTCTCTAATAGGCAAGTGAAATGTAGACATCTCATTATACTAGCGCTCAGCTAGTGCACTCAAATATTCTTGATCAACTAAGAGGACTAGTATCCATGCCACATCGTGAAGATCCAACACCTACAAGAAACCAACAATGTCATATATCCATATCTATGGGGTTTGTAAATAGTGTGACCATCACTCTTGGCATGTAAGGATAACTAATCACTCCTAGAATAAAAAAGGTTAGAGTCAACCTAACTATATGCAACTACATAAAACTAAGCCTAACCTGCTAAGCCTAATTGACCCTCTCCAAGAGGTTAGACCCTTGTTGGGTCCTTGAATCAACTATTTTTGGATTCTAAGGTGAAGATGCCATTTACTAAAGTGCAAATCCACCATTTAGGCAATATTGCATAATTTTTGGTGATATTGCCATTTTCATTCTCATGAAAATGGTGATTTCACCTAAAATGGAAGAAATCATCATTTTGGTGATTTCCACCCACTTTTGGTGTTATCACCATTTCTAATAATGATGACTTCATACAAAGTCACCATTTTCCATAGTGAAGCTATTGTTTGCCCTAAAATGCAAACAATGGCTTCACCTTTTTTGACCTAAATCAAGCTATAAATGCAAAAAATTGAGCATTAATGATGAATTTAAGATTACTTATTGATGGCCCATCATGTGGTAGTTGAATGTGCTCCCTCACCTACTTTGAAACATGATGTTGAACTCCTCTATAGGCTATTTTTCTTAGTTCACTGCACAATAAACCAGAGCTCATAATCTTAAAAGGATAGAGAGAAAATGAATTGTTTTTCATCCTAGGGGTGAATATAGAGCCAAAATTTTGAATTTTTACCCCCAAGGCCTATAGTTCATTCCACACACTCTACTAAGTGTAATTTTCACATATGTGGTCTATTTTGTATGTCATTTGATCCTACATGCCTTATTCTTCAGTTGTATTATAACCAAATTATCTTTTTGGGCCTCCCTTGAGATCCATTTAACAAATCTATTTTTATACCTATACCCTATGTTTATTTGAATGTACACTTTAGAATTCACATTTAGGATAGAAATGTAGTTTTATCCTTTACCAGATCATTGTAAAACCATTTTATGATTTTTTTACATAAGCTACCCTTGCTAATTTGCCCCATTGTGATAAATTATTTTTCGATCGATCAATAATGTATCCTAACTTTTTTAGAGAAAAATCATTTTATATCATGCAATTTAAACATGTGAATGATTATAATTGCCTTTGGTCAAATCATTATTTTCACATCTCATGCTAATGATTATAATCACCTTTGAGAAAATCATTATTTTTCCTGCTTCACCCACCCTATCGAGGCAAATACCTACAACATTGATTATAACCACCTTTGAGAAAATCAATGTTCATCCCACCACCCTACTAGGGTAAATATTTGTGCCACTACTTATAACTGCCTCTAGGGAAAACATTGTCACACCCTTTATTACTGATTATAACCACCTTTGGGTAAAATAATGACTCCACCACCATTATTGTTCATAACCACCTTTTGGAAATTTAGTAATCCCATCCCCATTGCCATTAGATTGTGTCATTTTATTCATTTTGAGGGAATGTTTGATGACTCTATTTTGTTGCCTGCTCCCTTGAGGGGGCATCAAAGGCTTATCAACCGCCCTTTGGGGCATGAACCATTAATACTAATGACTTTTAGATTATTTTAAAAGATGTTATTATGCCTATGTCTTGCAACACCTTCTCAAATAGGGGTAAATTATAGACACTTAATTTTGACCACTTTTGTGCCTAAATTGGGATTCAATTTAATTTCTAGCACACGATGTAATTTAAGCCTAGAAATCATCTCAATTGCCCATATTCATCCACATAAAGTATTTAATTACTTTAAAACATGGTAAGGCTCATTTATTTGGGGTATTATCCTATTTGTACCAATAAACTAGTTTAGTTTCAATTTTTTTCAAATTATGACCTAGTAATTTGACACTTTTAACCTGTCAAGCTATTAATTGAAAAAATTTAAAAAAATTACCAAAATATAAAAAGTGCTAAGCAAGATTAATTACATTTTAATTCTTAATTAACTTGCTTAAATAAAAATTTCAAGTTGAATTAGTGAATTTCATTTATTAAAAAAATAATTTTTAGACAAATATGAAGTCAAAGGCCAAAGGAGATAATAAAGTGATTTATTAAATCATAAATATTTCAAAAAGGTGATCCACAACTTCACAAATGTCTAAAGTGAGTTGTCATGCCTCACAAATATCTAAAAGTGAGGTGTCAAGATTTCATGAGTGCTTTGACCCAACCCATGGTTAGACTGACTCAACCTAGGTTATTTTAGACTCAACCCAAGTTAGAATTTAACCTAACCTCCCTAGGGTTAGAATTAGTTTTTAGAGTTATAAATACAAGTGTCCATACCATATGAAAACAAGATTTTCTATGTAAGATTATTCTACTAGAATACCTTCAAGAAGCCATTGAGAGTGGAGTTATAATGCTCATTTTATGCCAAGCTTCACACCAAGCCATAAGTGACCATTGGAGAAGTACTACCACCATGGAGAATCATTAGTAGAAGATTATAATTGTCATAAATTGAACACGAACATCCTTATGCCAACAAGTAAGCATCAAATTTGACAAAGGAGGTAAATTATTAATGTTATTTTTATCTCTATTTTGTGATCTTATTTACTATGTTATGCTCCCCCCAGTTCTTAGGTAAGAGTGTTTAGTTCTAGTGTATTATTATGCTTTATTTCTTATAATTTAGACTAATAAGGAACTAATAAATGTTTGTGTGCTCTTCAAACTCCTAAGATACACTCCACACATAATCATGTCTATGTTACTCGAGCACATGATGATATCCATACTACCTACTAGACACAGGTTAGGAGGTAGGTTGGTTCATATAAAAGGATCACATTAATTTTAATTATCATTGAGTCACAAGTCATGATACATCTCATTATGAGGTGTTACAAAATCAAATTAAAAAATTTAAAAATGAAGTGCATATAAAGATTATACAATAAAAATACTTGATGTATAAAAATTCCAAAATATGAAGTATAAGGGGACATACTTGAAAGCTCTCATGAAAAGAGGATCTAACCATTATTTCAAATATCATAGGGGACTATTATGAGTACATCAAAGTTAATATCAATAATTGGAACATAGTTTGTAGTGTTCTATGTTTAGGATAACTAGGACATATTATTGAGGAGTTTAAACATTGTTTAATCTTTCTAGAATATCTTGGGTACATTATGTTTCCCATCACATATGGACCAAAAGTGATCCATACAATCATATGGGTAAAAAATAAGGAGCCATATTTGACATTTCATTTTAGGTAACAATGGTTGGCCAATATGCATGCAACAATGTATACTATGAATATGTGCCTCACCTTTTCGTTTCAAGGTAAATATATTCACATTCAATTAAGTAACCAATTGTTTCAAGTAACCAAATACAAGAAAACATTGAATAAGTGGTAATGATTCATTATAAACAATGGTGGTAAGAAAGAAAATTGATAGGGACATTAGGCGGTCCTATACCTTCTAATGGTGATGACTTCTCAGATTAATTCCTCTATTTAAAAAATTTTAAAATTCAAAAATAAATAAAATATAAAAACATTGAAATAAATTAAAATTAAAATATTATTTAGCATTTACATATTTCTTAGCTTTTACATATGTCATTTACTTTATGTTAGTAGATAGCATATCATTTATTTACACACATGTTTCATAGATATTTGAGTATGATATGTGCATACACTAGATTCATGATACATAAACATACAGATGTTGGACCTTTCCTCTTCCCATGTGACACACTACATTGGGGGCATGTTACATATATTGATCATGATTGATATAAGTTATGTTGTTTATGTTGAGCTTATATACTAATACTTACACATACCTATACTCATGTTTCAATCTCATGCAATGTGTTTCATAAGCTATGCTACATGATATTTTGATAACACATATATGTAGGATCTAGTATGTTATGCTTATGCTGGTTTCTTATAATTCATGTATTCATCTTATAACATGGATTAATTGAGTGTACTTCTTATTGACTATCTTATTTAGAGTGTGGAATATTTGAACATGTTCCTTGCTTATTGGACTTCATGCCTTAAGTGTTATTTCTTTGGTGTGTAGACATTTGAACATGTACTTCCCATTGAGTGTGTATAATTTGAAAATGTCCTTCCCTTTGACTGTGCATAATTTGAATGTGCCCCTTATTTGTGGCCTCCTTAGACCCATTTTGCATGACATTGAGTGATCTTATGTGTTTTTTTTAATTTTTTGTTGAACTTGTGATTTTTACATAAAGATGTTTACATGATCCATATCATAGATCTTAGGGCTTGCTCTGTTTGGATACTATGAGCTTCATTGGTACATATACTTAGAAATGATATCACTATATGCTTCTATACTATATGATTGATACAAATATAACATGGTTGTCTTATCCTTTTGAGATAAATTGACTATCAGATAACATTCTTTTTACCTCAAAATGGGGGGGGGGGGTATCAATAGGGGCATATCATAGAGATTTGAGTCCACATCCACAGTTGTAAAAATTGGTAGAATTTGATATGGTTTACATAATTTAAATATACACCTGGGATAAAATATTATACATTTAACACTAATTTTCACATATTTAAGACATAATTTTTCAAATTTGTCATAGATATTTTAAATGATTACAAAATAAAGGTTACATTTTGATAGATAATTCAGTTAGAGACACATTAGAGGTGCATATGCCATGAAAATGCACCAAAATAAAGATACACATTTGGATTATGTACATTTTTATATACTGACCTTACGAAGATCTAATATTTGATCTTTTATCTATCTATAATAGTTGGCTCCCTTGAGTCGTGTGATCAATATTTAATGCACTCAATGGCCTTATAAACACTCTATTTTAAGGTTTATATGTTTATACCATTTTACTTTAGCTATATTGGTTATATTATGTATACACTTGAGTTATGTGATTGAGATTAAATGTTCTTTATGGATTTAGCACAACTTGTCATTATATTAGATTAAGGGCATGATCAATTCTCCTCTTATTTAGTTATGAACCTCTCTCTAATGCTTTAGCTAAGAAGCAAAATTACAAAATCAAAATATCAAGAGGCAACATGGTTATATCAACACATAGGTGTACTCCTTCCTTGCTCTCTTTTCTTTAAAGTATTTCAATTATTTCAATTTTTAGATTATATGCATAAATTATAATATAACATGCTCTTAGTTTTTATTAATGCACAAATAAAAAATTCAAACAAGGCTGAAGTCAAATTAAGGTGTGTTGTACACACTATGGTACATATTTCTTTCCTTTAAACTAGTAATTTCATTCTTATCCATTACTAGAATAAAGGGGAAGGAAATGTAGATGCTAAATCTATATTTTATATGATAAACTAGTGTTTTACACTTGAAAAATATCACTCATGGCTCAACCTTTCAATTTAGGACCTTTACAATGTCTCAAGATTCATGTTTTCCATCTCACTATGCCTAAATGCTTATATTCGAGTTCAAATTTGATATTCTAATTATGCAAATCACTTATAGCCCACAATATGTTTAAAACCTGATACACATATTAGCTATTAGTTATATATCTTGAATAAGTCTCTATTTTATATAACACTATCATCCATAGTAGGATATTAGCATCAACACTAGTGTCTCAATTCTGATGCTAGTGTTTGTACCTTGTGAACACTCAAATTTATAAATATTATTATATGTACTAGTTGAACTATTTAATTTAATTAACCCTCCTATGAGATTCATTTAAAAATGTGTGGTATAAATACAAAACAAGGCCAACTAATTATTTATCTACAAATATCTATCAACTACCAATCAAGCACATATCAAGCTCACTAAATCATTCACACAAGTAAGTTTTGTTGCCATATTCTTCCCTATTTCCATATTAGTCATATAAAAAATATTATTATAGGTTTAAAGAATTCAAATAAAACACATGAGCAATATTTGTCAAGCTACAAGCTAGATCACCACATGTACTAACATATAGCATATTACACCATTGTTCACATGCAAGCCCACATAAGGGGGGAACTAAATCATTTTGAGGCCCTTTTTAGAGTATATGGCTATATTAGAAAATCTCATTGATAGAGGGGTATTTGAGGTTAAATCCGATTTACTTGAGCCCATTAACCCTTGTTTTTTAAGATCACATGTTGTAATTAGAGGACCTAGGGTTTTGAGCTACATATAAATATCTAGAACATGTGCACATGATCTAAATAGAGAATCTGCAAGGCAAAAATAAGACTTAATAGATGTAAATGGAATATTTAGAGAAGAATAGGTAATTCACTATAGAAATAAATGTCAAAATTGGGATAAAATCATTCACACTAGTGTCTAAATTATAACAGTAGTGTTTGAGCTAACAGAGAGATGATTTCTAAAATCTAACAAATCATACTTGAGCATCATCTTGACTATTTTTTCACCTGTATTTCTTAAATCCACTTGTGTATCAACAAATAAACTAAGTGTCATTCCTTATTCATGTTTAAAAAATAAAATTATTGTTTTGCACTGTACTTTCCATATTTATCATATTTTCATAATTCAACACTGTAATTAAATATTATGAATATAAATTATTTAATTGCCCTGCTTCCTAGAATAGTATTTTCCTTAGTTGATTAGGCTATTCTCCATAGCTCTTTTCTAAGAAGATTTAAAAATAAGCATGATTAGTTGGTTGATTTGTTTCAATGGGAGTATCCTTACTTTCTACACTAATATTACTAAAGTGTGAGGAAATAAGGATAAAGGATCTTGAAATAATTTGGCTACCCTAAAATCATTACAAAAAATTCATTTCTATGTAATAAGATTCATTAGCATTGTATGGGGGATGAATTTAAATATCATCATCAATTAAAAGAATGCTTTTATTTTATCCTAGAAGAGATGGAGGGAGCCATTTTTCTATGTATGGTGGTAGTTTATTGTATTACAAATATTTTGTAGCTCATTGGGTTCATTGTCATCTGACTTTATAAGAATGAATCTGAAATCAACATACATGTTAAAAAAATCAAGAAAAGATGGACTAGATATATGATAAATGATGGGAATGTGATACTCTATTTTAGTATTAGGTAGGTTTAGACCCCATGGTTTTGGATATATTTCATACTTGTAAAGTTGCCATCATGGTTGAACTTAATGCATTGGCTACTAGAATATGTAATGGCTCTCATATGATGAGTCCAAGGATAGTCTAAAAGGATATTATATGAGAGTAGAATATCTAAAATCGCATTTTAGTGTATATTATTTTTGATCCAATAGTGAGATGGATTTAAATGAAATCAAGAGGCTTTTGATCATTTTTTCAGATCCACAACAGGTGGGTTGAGCTTTCTTAAGGTCATATTTAAAATATCCAAGTTGTTGAATTAACCAAAGGGAGGTAACATTAATAACTGAGCATTCATCCACTAAGAAATTTCTTATTAAGGTATTATTAATCACTATCTTAATATATAGGGGTGGGTCATCAACTCAAAAGAGGATTTCATATTTAATCATGTCTTATTCATTAAAATATATGGAGAGTTTACTAGAGGGAGAACATTGAGAAATGGTTTCCATAACGTAAACATCTATAGATGGAGGAAATTTGGAGGATTGGGTAGGTAGCTCAGATTTTATAAATTTTTTTGATGTCTTGAAATTGTTTCATGAGAAACTTATGATGATAAGGTGATGTTCTCATGATTTTTATTAGATTAATTTTTCAAGGCATGGAATTAAGTTCATATGATAAATTACATTGTGATTTAGAGACATAAAAAGGTTTAGGTTGATTAGTAATGTTGATTTTAGGAGTATTGGTAATATAAGTGTTGGAATTACTATGTTGAGGCTCCAATGGTGGAGTAGGCTCATCACTAGCAGAGAAATCAAAAGATGATGTAGTTGTGGTAGTAGTGTCTTTAAGAAGTTGGTCTTCGAGAGAAGGATTCTTAGGTTTGGTGAAAATATATTTATGAAAAGGTTTACAATGGTAGTTAACCTTTGTCTCATTCACAAATTGGGAAATAGTATAATAGTGATAATAGTTGGAAACAATAGTAAAAGAATATTTGTTTGATTGTTTTATATTGAGATCCAAAAGTTGAGATGATTTTTTAGGTTTTTGGTTTATATATTTAGGATTATATGTTTTATTTTTAGATGCTTCAAGTTATTTTTTATGGCACTCTTTGGTGATAACATCATGGTTAAAGTTTACCCAAAGATGGTAGTTACCACAAGTTCTTGGAGTGCACGACATGTTTCATGAGATTGACCAATATTGGCATAGAACCAATAAATCTTTTAAGTATCATAACATGATGGAGGGGTAGTAGTGTAGATGTATGGTTTCGATGGAGATAATAACCTATTAATTTCTTGCATATTCAAGGGAGGACAAAAAGGAAGTTGGTTATCTAATCTATATGCTCTCGCTTCAGGTTGGAGAGGCTTATTTTGGGACAAATTAGTGGTGATTGCATTTCTTATAGTTTGGAAATATTCTTTTTTGGTATTTTTAGAAGGTTAAAATTGAGCCATATGGAAATATTTTCATTTTTCTTGGTTGAAAGCCTCTTATAAGATTTGAGGAGAGAAGGTCCTAATATTTTATGGAAGAGGGGATTAAAGAGTAGTAATAAAGAGTTTGAAATTATTATCATTTCTAATATTATGGTCCAATTTGTGTAGTAAAGACTCCCATTAGTTGATGAAAATATGGGTAGATTCATTAAGGATTTACTTATCATTAATTAAGATACTAGGGATATTTTTAGGGAGTTAATTATGTCAAAATTTCTTAACTATATCATTGACTAAGATTTCTAATTGTGTGATAGAATGTTGAGGAAGTTGGTTGCACCATTCTAGTGAATTTACAAAAAAGGTTTTAGCTAGAAGTTTGGTGGTAGCATAAGTGTTGGTTTAAACCCATTCCTTATAAAGATTTCTAAAGGTTTTGAGATGTAAGGCATGATATTTATTCCAATCATATGTTATAGTTAGATAAATGTTTCCAATGTCTAAGGAAATAAAGAAGGGATTTAAAGGTTATTTTTTGAGAATTTAAATCATCTTGTTATTCATTGGTGGTTGAAGTGTGATGTTTATATTGGCATATCTTAGGGAAGGGGGGATAAAATTTTGATTTTTTTGGTTCATAATGGTTTAAGGAGCTTGACTAGCCATTTGAAAAATGTGGTTTTGCATTTGGAACATTTGATTGTTATTATAAGCCTACATAAGCGTCATTTGTTGAACCATTTGTGCAAAGACTTATGTTAGATCTAGAGGAGGATTGTGATTGGTTATTTTATTAGAGTTAGTTAGAAGAGGATTTTAATTTGATGGTGGATTAGATTTGGGGTTACCAACATTAGTCTTGGGAGGAATATTCCTAATGTTGGTAATGGTTGCTCCAAGTGTTGTAGTGAATGAGGGAAGATTATTTGGAACACCACTCTTATTTGGAGTATATACAATATTATCATTAATGTTATCAATTATTTGGATAGTACCCCATGGAATATTATTTTTATTGATTTCAACCATAATACATTTGATAGATCTAGAGTGATGTTGATAAAAAATTGCACCATGAAGAGTTGTCTTCAATGGTAGACAAATTGGGAAGGAAAGAAAAACTCATTAAAATATAAATGGGTTGAGGTTTTCAAGGAAAATTACAAGAGGTGACATCATGGTGATAAGTGAGCTATAAATCTAATGTGAGATAAAAAGGCTAGTCAAAGGAAACTAACAGTATTGGGCATGCCAATATAGTAAGTTTTTAGATCTATGCAAAAGACTGTATTGGGTAGGCCAATACATTTGGTTCACTAAGTCTATGATATAAACTATATTGGGTATACAATACAATATAATAAAAATATGATGATAGTGCTAACTGGAAGAGATCATTTTCTCAGGCTAGTTGATGTAATAAGGGTTAAACTAGATAAATTTGGATGATATAGTAGATTTAAATTTAAAATTGAATCAAGTTGGTTGATATATTCAGGGAGACACACAAAATTTTATTAGAGTGTCTGATGTAGTTGGAAAAACACATAAAACTATATTAGGTTGGATGATGCAATTCAAAATCATATCACATAATAGTATCTGACTACTTCATACAATCTGTAAGAAAAGCAAGCTGAAAATTAACTACTAAATGTGGAAACTAATATAGGGAGGTAAACTAATAAATGACTTGTTTGATTTTTTAGGTTCTCTGATCCCAATCATAAATAGCGAATACAAATGTGAAGGTACTAACTACATAGGATTTCACCATACTCATGGCCACTGAGGCTAACTAATTACTAGAGCACTACAAAATCAACATATGGTTAGCTTCCTAAGGCTAAAATAAGGATTCTAGGCATTTTTAATATACCATAAGGTACATGGAAATTAAATTCCATACTAGTTTTGTATAATGGATTGAGTATTGGGGTAGTACATATCACATCATGATGTAGGTAATAACTAACACCACTTAGCATAAAATGACAACTTATGTTTAGTTTTAAAATTGTTAGAACACATTTTATAGGAAAGAAAAACCAAAATATAAATTGAAAGTTAAATTTACAATATGTAATAAATTTATATAGGGAAATAAAATGGTATTGAGTTAGTGATATATTCAAAAATTGAGAAACCTACAAAAATGATCACACAAAATTTTATAGAGCTAGTCGATATAGTTACTAACATACACAAAAATATATTAGATTGGATGATATCATTTGGACAAACACATAATGATACCATTATAGGTGTTACTATTCACTAATAGATAGTAAATTGTATGGGGTTGGATGATATGGTTAGGTTGATGGTTTGGAATATTTTTCTAAGAATCTAAAAGGATAAACATGAAATTAATCCAACCAAAGTAGTGATAAGTTTCAAGTTGGGTTTAACAAGATGTATGTGTGGGATAGGATGAATTAAAACTATCCTCTTTCTCTTAATAGACTAGGAATCAAATAAAGTCAATCAAATAGATCTTATATATACTTGGACAATCAGGTAAGGACTAATGAATTTCAAAGATCTAGTAAAGGGTAACCTAAAATTCAAATATCAAGAGGAAAGGGTCCCAAAACCTAAAATTATGACAAAGAGATATAACTCTCACTAGACCCACCAAAGGTAAACAATTGTAAACTATGGTTGTAAATATGCAAGTAAAGTAAATGGTTTTAAAAGGGTACAAACTAAAGTAAAGGGTGATTTATAATGGTTATAAATGGGTAAGGTGCATTGGTTAACCAAATGGGAGTATATACAACCTAAAGTGATTTAGGATAAGTCTAAACAATACTATTATTCACCAAATTATTTGGTATAGATAAATTCTAAATAGGATACACATACATTCATTCACAAACAAACAAGTAATGTCTAATCTACAAAGTAAATAAAAGAAATGAGTGTAGGGATAAAAATACTTATCTTAGGTTAGACCCATCAATGATTCAATTTCACCCTTTATTCAAGTGAAGATTTAGAAAATAATGTTGTAAATTGAAGGCTTAAAATGGTCGTATGAAGACCTATATATCCTTAATTAAAAACTCCTAATGACCCCTCTTATTGAGCCTCAATGACACCACAAGACAAGACTCCTCAAAATAAGGTTCTAATCCACTAACTCTTCAATACTTCCTTAGGGAAAAAATGTGAGTGAAAGTAGAGCATATGAATGTGATATGATATGATAATAATCAATTATGATCCATATATATATATATATATATATATATATATATATATATATATATATATAATACCCTAAACCAACCCTAAACTCTAAGTTGAATATATCAGCCCAACTAATACAGTTAGAACATGTTGAATCACATAGAATGGTATTTGGTTATGCCAATATAGTACAAATGTTAGAAGGCACACTAAGAATTGCATTAGGTAGGCTAATATAATAAAATAAGGATAAAGGTAAAAAATAGATATTATTGACCATGTCGATATCATAAGATATAAGGAAGTTATTAATTTTGGATAGGAAGAAGACATAAAGGATAGATGGATAGACATTTGGAGGAGATCAGATTGTTAATTGTTAATAGCAATGGTGTAATCAAGATATAATGACAACATCTCTCACAAATCACCATGATCCATTCCCACACCATTTTTGATGCACCCTTTAAGGCTTTCAATCATGGATATTGATGTGTCAATAAGCTGTTGCAAGAGAAAATGTTAGTAAATGATAAAGTGAAATATATTGTGTATACATTAAGCATGAAATTTTATCTAATTTTATATTATTCATTTATTTTATTTATCATATGTTTGGTATATTATGTATCCTTTTCCATATTGTGTATTTTGTGGTATATATGAGTGAGATGTAGGATATACAGGTTGATGCATCGATAAGCCAAATTACAAGAGAGTGTGAGTAAATTATAAAGTGAAATATTTTATGTGTATACATTAATCATTGTATTTTTTTAAATTTTACATTATTAATTTATGTCATTTATCATATGTTTTGTATATAACATATCTTTTTCCATATGCATGTATATTTTATAATATATGAGTGAGATATAGGACATACAAGTTGTACATGATACATGGATTCATATATATAATAAATTCATATACCTAAGGGCCATGCCAATGTTGGCAGCATCTTATTCTACATGTTACTTTATTATAGGTTATATCTCTCTATGAAATTTTACATTTAGCATGTTGAGCTATTTATTACACATGCATTGCTCTTGCATGTATTCTTTATAGTGCTACATTTTATGAATATGTTATTTTTTTATATTGTGATGTTGACATAGATTGATGGTGTAGACTAGTTTTATCTATTCTATACATCATTGTTTTATATTTCATTTACTATAGGTTAATCATTGGTTAATATTTCTGTGGCTACTACCTTAGTGCATATTATTATTTGATTATATGTGTCATTGTATACCTCTTTCTTTGGCCGGTGATTTCATTTATTAATTTTGTATGATTGAGTGTATCAGTGTATGTCTCTTTCTTTGTGATATTTACTTATTATGTGAATTTCACTTGATTTATTTTTACATTATAGAACTATTTCTTGAGGTCTTTTCCTTCTTATATGAATTTTTATTTATATGACCCTCGCCTTTTGTAACATTTACGTATACATTGTGTGTGTCTATTTACTTGTCTATTATGTGTGACATTTTATTTTCCATTGTGTGTTGCTCTTACCTTGTCTAAAATTTGATTGCCTATTGTATGTGGCTCTTGCCTTGTGTTACATTGAGCACTATTGTGTGTGCATCATGGCCATGACATTTGTGTTCTTATGAGTGAATAAATATAATATTGTCTACTGAGTTTATAGTGTTGTGATCTATATCACACACCTTCCTTATTATGTGTAGTTCCACGATTCATATAATTCACCTTCTTGTGTAGGCTACTATTCATTGGTTATATCTATGATTATTACTAATACATGTCTAATTAGTATATATATCTTGACATGACACTTGTATGGCTTACACTACATGTCTTATATATGTTCTGATGATATATTCATATTATGAAGAGATATACTCTATATGATAACACAAGCTCTTAATTATTACATATTTATATATAACATGATGCATGTTGGGATGTTTTTTAACAGAACCAACAATAGACAAGGTTTTTTATGCTCTACCTTTCCTGAAAGGAAGGAGATCCCATGAAGAAAATGCTTCCCCAAGGTCTAAATGTATTATGTCTTACTATGTTAGTCTTCACTAAGTTGTTTGATGTGGAATATTAATTTTAAGGGGTATGTTTTATGAATTAAGGTGTAGACTACAGTGATTAGGGAATTATTAGGAGGTTGTATACTTCTTGATGATACTTACATAGTTTAGCCTTATATAAAAATTAGATTTTCTTAGACTTGTATATAAGAAGTAAAACTAATTTCTTTATTGATATACCATGTTCATAGATGCAACAATGCTATAATGTTGATAAATAGAATGTGAAATAACAATTAAGATGAACATTTAGTTACAGATTATTTTTTTTCCTAAACTAACCTGATTATAAAGAAAATACAAAAGAGTAGGGATAAAGAGATAAAAATAAAGCCTATAGTTATGAGAATGAATTTGAGGTACATGATCAAATAAGTTCCACTAGAATAATCTTTAGTTGATCCAAACCTAAAATAACTCCAACTAAAAATGGTACAAGAGTTTGGGGAGATTGATTATGAGAAGTAAAGGTACAACCACCATACAACATGCATAGGAAATAAACACATAGTCTCAATAGTATTAAAATATCAAGATTTTCCTTTTGATTAACAAAGTTTGGAGCTCATATAATCATCCAACTATATACTTCACATTAATAAAAACAAAATACCAAAAAGAAGAGTGAAAAATCAAAAACATCTAGAAATTTGTAAAGAATCATAAAAAGTGTTTGGTTCTCTATATCTCTTTTACAATTCCTTAAGAGTTAGCCAAGCATATCATCCTCTAATAATAAAAAAATATAGCCTTGAGAAACGCTTTCAAAATCCTATAAATAAGAGCAAGAAAGAGGATCAACATCTAAAATTTAAAAATGGGGGACTTACACCTTCTATGGAAGTAGTTGAGAATTCAATGTGAATTCAAAAATGTTGTTGAGAACTTTAGCTAAATGCCATGCTAATGTGAATATGGAAGTAAATTTTATCAGTGGAGTGCATCTAAAAGTTGTTAGAAATGACTTGGTATCACCATATAGATTTTTCCCATGTCATCTTCATAGTAAAGGGCACGTCCTTTTATGACATATTTCCCCTTAGCATCTTTTTGTTGTTTCTTCAAAGGTGCACGCCATGTCCATATTTAATATCATTGAATAAATTACCTTTGACTTGTCTTTTATGATCAATTTCACCATTAAGATGTGCCTACAAGTTAGTGTTTTTAGGTCAGATTGGACACACCGTCTATTCTTGGGTTTTTACGACTTTGATGATTAGATGGGCCATCAATTTTAAGCTTGTGTCTTGATGACATCGCTACCATTGTGTCCTATGTTCTTTGGGTCATGTTGTGTGGATACTCCATGATTTTTCACTACTCAACTAGGGGTTTATGTATGTTGATTGCTCCTTTATTATGGAGAGGATATATTTTACCACATGGCATCATCTCACTCACCTAGAGCTTTGATTTTCTATTGAACTATAATGATCACCCCAGGGTTGCAAAGTAGTAGGATGTTTCCAAGTGGTGACATCTCATTCATCTAATTTCCTAGGTTACCTAGATCTATACATATCCTTATGGGTTAATGGGTTATCAGGATCATGCCACATGGTAGCATCCCACTAAACCAATTACCTAGAGGCTTTGTTTAGTATGGACTTGATTAGGATTAGTAGGTCATGACGATCATGCCACTTGGTAGCATCCCCCTCATCTACTCACCTAGAATAATTATCAACTATTTGAGTCCCATAGAATGGAAAAATGATACTATGTGGCTTCAGGATGAATTCTTAAAATCAAATAAGTGTTAAAAGACCTTTTGAATGGGTTACAGTCATCAAGATCTATGAGAAATTGCCATGTGGCTTTGAGATCAACTTGGGCACATGCAAACATAAAATAAAAAAATACAATCAACACTTTTAATTTCAAAAGTCAATGGTTAATAAATTTAAATTTAAAACAATGTCCTTGAAATTTAAATAATAGGACACAAAAATTTGTAATAGGAAATTTTAAATGAATATAAAACCATTTTAAAAATAACTTTTGACTATGTTGATGAAATTGACCAAGTCATAATATGAACATAAACAAACTTTACCCAATTTAGAGTAAATTAAATCAAAATTGGATTGAAAAGGGGGGAAATTAAAAAAATGGGAATAAATATTAGGCAAGAAAAGAGGATCCCCATTTTAGCTAAAAATAGGGCATATTGTGAAGACAACAACAAATGTCATCTCCTGCTACTCCTGAGTATCTCAATAATCTAAAATTTTTAGTTATTTTTCAAGTACAAATGTTAGCTATAGGCAACCTTCCAAAATAAAGACAAAACATTAAGGCACAAAATTTTGATCTAACATATGACATATTAAACTTCAATTCTACCTAAGGACCATCGATGTGTATGTTTATGTGATTGATTCAATTATTTAGCAAGCACACACAAATAAATCAAATTTGTCTAATTGATGGGCATTACTGAAAGGAGAGAGAATTTTAAAAATTGGATGGGGGGGAGTGTGGCATGGGCATTGCTTTACTACGAGTTGGGAATTTATAGACCTGATAGAGATATTTCTCATCCCTTCCTAAAGCCTTGTTCCACTACCAATCAAGGCGTAAAGCCAATGGTGGAAATTACCAAGCTCACCCTTTCAAGGAGAAAGCATATATTTTACATTTTAGTTCAATTATTTTGAAAGGATATTTTCTTTTATTTTATCCATTGAGGGTTATGGAACCACGCCATGGGTTGAGTGATAATCAACAAGTGCATAGTCAATTAAGGCAAAGCTGAAAAAATTTAGATCTTTATCACACTTCATTTTTTATGTTATGTGCATTTGATGATCTCTAAAATAAGAATTAAAGCCTTTATAAATCCATATGTTCTATTATAAATCATAATCCTTCACCATTCCAACCATATAAGGAAAATTTAATAGTTCATGAAAGCAATTGAACAAAAAAATTACAAATTTTACGCATAGAAATGTCATTAGTGTTAGTCACGAATAAGCCACTTATTAACCTTTCTTAATCAAGCAAAGGAACCCTCAGGATATAGTAATAAGTTCAACTCAAAAGAGAACTAATGAGGTCAAATTGAGCATGGAAAACAATAAAACAAACACAACAATCCCTAAACTTAAATAAAACAACAAAGCAAAGAAAACAAAAATGTAAATTTGTTATAGAGGTTTTTCAAGCCAATCATTCCTAGAAATAGTGATTAAAGAATTGTCCATTGATGGGAAAAGGAACATCCTCACCAGTAAGACACCTTAGGTAGAAAGAATTCTCACCTAGGATTTAGAGATTTGGTAGGGACCAAGGCATAAAACATCAATTTTTTTATGTAATCCTTTCTTTTTTTGAGCCTCATTCCTTAAGAGGACTAGATCAGAGATATAGAAGGCCTCCACTTTGGTTTGTTTATCAAACCAAAATTTGACAACCTCTTGATGCTTGGTGAAATGTAGTAAAACCACATCATGTTTTTCTTCTAATTATACAAGGTTCAAGAGGTGGGCTTCTATTTGATCATATGTTTCTAGGTAATCTCTTGTAACCAACAAGGTGGGGATTTTTAGATTGGTTGGGAAGATAAGATCTTGGCCATGTGATAGATGATAAGGAGAGGCCCCTAAAGAATATTCGATCCTAGTTCTATTAGACCATATATCAAATTTTAATTCATTATGTAAATCCCTTGGGTTTCCTTCTAAGATCTTCTTAATTATATTCAACAAATTATTGTTTATTGATTTAGCTAACTCGTTACCTTATGGATAATAATTTAAATAAACTTTAAGGGTTACCCTATGATTTTAATCCCCTTAAAGGAATTTTAAGGAGGATAAAGTAAGGCCATTATCACATACCAGTGTGGTAGGCATCTCAAACTTGTAAGAATGTACTCATCCTAGAAGTTGATCATTATGTCAATGGTGTGATTCCTAAATGGTGGAGCTTTAGCCCATTGAGTACAAGAATTTATTATTATAAAGATGAAATTATGGTCTATAGAATAATTTACATTAATGGATCCCATGGAGTCCAATCCTCATTTAGCAAATGTCCAAGCTTTGATGACCAGTTGTAGTGGTATAGTTGGGGTATGTTCACATTGTACAACAAATTGCTAGGTATGACAACTTAGGAAATGCAAATGTGCATCCTTGAAAATATGTGGCCAATAATAACCTACCCATAGTACTTAATGAGTTTTATTTCTCCTTAGACCATGCATAGTTCCATATTTTCCATGGAAATCTCTAAGTACTTCAGTTACTTCTTCTTTATTTAGGCATCTCAAATATATACCTTCATGGTTTCTTATTTAGAGATGCCAACTTTGATCATAAAATGGTAGCTTTTCAGGTGTAACACTCTTCATTATGTGTAAGTAAGGTGTCTTAGACACTCATTATTCAACATATAGCCAACTATATCCATGTACCAATCATTATTTGTGATGTCCTGCATTGTGTACTATTGGTAAATGATTTGGGGATCCACTTTATCTATGGCTTTATAGAGTCCTTGAAATCAAATAATTATCATCAATTACATCTTTAGGTCAAACTCCTAGAGTATGGTCATCCATTTACCATGTCTCTCCACCAATTCATTATGCATTATCAAGGCCTTTACAGTTGGATCAGTTACTATAACAAACACTCTACTATGAAAGATGTATTATCTGAACCTTTTAATAGTTTTGATCAAAGTAAAGGCTTTTTTATCAATCATGGAATATCTAAGTTTGAAATTTATGAGTGGGATACTCATGAATTACATCAGATTTTAATCTCCTATTTATTTCTTTTACATCATCATAACGACACTAGAATGCTTTGAAGAAAATGAATAAATGTAGAAGGGTTGTGTATAGTCAAGTTTGATTAGCATTGGTGTATTTACAATTAATTCCTTGATATGAGTAAAATCCATTTGTGCTTCAACCATTTATTCAATCTTAGCATCATTATTTACACTATTATTTAGTGGTCAAACTATCTCTACAAGTCCCAAAATGAACTCCCTGATGAAGTTGATTTTGCTGAAGAGTGACTTCAGATCTCTTTTGCTACTAGGTAATGGAATTTTTAGAATTGACTCCACTCTCTTAGGGTCTATAGATATGCCTCATTATAAGATTACATGGCCAAAAAACCTACCTTATATGACCCAAAAATGCACTTTTTTGGGTTCAAAGAGATCCCATGATCTCTGAACCTATGTAAGACTAGTTTTAAGTCCTTTATGTGGTCTTCTCTATTCTTGAAAAAATAATTAAATTTTCCATTTATATGACTACGCATTTTGCAATAAGATAATTTAAAATAATATCCATGGCATGATGGAAAGTATCAGCCATATTGGTTAGGTTGAATGACATCCTTTTATATGTGAATGTACCCCACTTTGTTGTAAACATTGTCTTGATCTAGTCTTCATAGTTGACCACTACCTAGTTATAACCTAAATACCCATCTAAGAATGACATAATTTGAGAGTAGTTCACTATTTGTAACACCTCATCGAGTGAAGGTAGTGGGTAATTATCTTTTTATGATGCTTTGTTCGAGTTGAAAAATTCAACACATAACCTTATATCTCCACTTTTCTTTCTAACTAGCACCAAATTAGCCACCCACATAAAGTGCATAACAGAGAAGATTATCCTTGCTTGAAGAAACTTTTGTACTTCTTTAGATATCAATTATTCTAGTAGTAGATTCATTAGCCTTTGCCTCTAATGGAATGGTTTGGCTCCTAGCTTAAGAGGGATGGTATACATGAGAATAAATGTGTTGAACAAATTTAAGTCCTTGCAGTTCCATGCAATAACATATATAAATTTCTTCAAGGCTTGAAAAAAATCTTAATTTTAGTTTTCCATACATTTCATGCCTACAACCACATTATTTGATTCATTAGCATTACCCATATTATAATGTTGGTATATCATACCTTTGGTGGGGGATGACTTTTATTTCTCACCCTAGTAATCCATGTCAAACAACCATTCTAATGAGACCATGCCCTTGTGTATATTTTTTTTTTTCAAATTTATTACCACTTCCTCATTTGGCTCAAACTATTTTCTAACATCATATATAATCTTAGTCTCAGTTGGTGATGAAGTTGATGATATACTAATCACTGTTAAATACCTAGAAGTTCCTGATGTTATCAAGAATGGAAGGAGTAGAAACTAACTCCATGGGTAACTTTCCCAACTTGGAGTCAGTTATAGGTTATAGAGTTCTTGCAGTAGTTATCAATGCATTTGTGATGTAAATTCTCCTACAAGGCAATGTTTTAATGTTGAATGCATAAAAATCCTCTATTAAGTTCCATGCCCAACTGTGGTATATGGATAAAAACTTATCATTACAAGCATATTGGCTTCTTATCTATTTAACCACTAGTTCAAAGTCACCCAATGCCTTGAGGTTATTGAATTTATTCTTTAGTGTGAATAAGAGACCTTGAACTAGTGCCTTATGCTCATCTATATTGTTCATGCAAGTAAATTATAGGCAATATGTAGCTAGATAAGATCTTCTTCTAGGATTAATCAATTCAACTCTAACACCACATCCACTTTTAGAATTAGAGTAATCAAACATCAGTGTTCATAAATCAGATTCTATAGTGTGTGTTGGTGATCGGTGTAAGGAAAGTGTTGTTGCAATGTTCACCTCTTGGTGTATTTTTTCACCTTTAATTGAATTTGCATTCTAATTTTCAACTAGTGAGGGCTTGTCAGTTAGATCTTTTATTCAAGGAGGTCTAGGGATATCTTAATTTGTCCTTATCTCATTGGAAGAGCTTGAGATGAACTCTTCACTCCCACTAGGATTTTTTATCCTTGTGCCTTCATATTTCAATGAGCAAATGCTAAGTCTTTCAACTAAAAAAGATGTTGTGGATAATTCTTTCATGGGATACACATAGATATGATTGTCCATTATGGTCAATTCATATTGTAAGGAGCATATAAGTTCTTCGTTTATACTTAAATCATTATGCTTCAGACTTTCACATGCTACAACTACATCTTGAAATGAGATTATCTCAAGGGAACCATAAAAGTCCTCTTCATCTAGTAGGTCCAACTCTTCCACTTTTGTATTTTAATACACATTGAGCATGTTAATAGAGAGGTTGATGTGGGTTATTTATTCTTTATCAAGTAAATACACCCTTATTTTTAATTCTTCAGAGAGGATCTCATTTATTTTTTTATACTCCATGATCATATGAGTCATTTTTAGTTCTCGCTCTATTTTAATGTGGTTTGAAAAACCATGCCATGATAGTTACATGTGGCTAAAATCAATTCCCATATAACCATTCAATGTTCTTGACTAGTCTGTATTTAATACCATGCCATAAGCATCCATAATATCCACCACTTAGATATCGATTAATTGTTGAATCCTTGGATTTGAGGCCAATTACATGTATATATGACTCAACTCCCCTACTACCTTTACCTCTATTTTTTCTAGTTGGATGACCTTTAGATTTGACTTCATAGGTGTAAGGCCTAATCATTGGTAGATAACATATGGCATGACATTCCTAGAGGCACCTAAATCAACCAAGAAATTATGTAAGTTTTTGTCAAATATTCTAACCATTAAGAAGAACGGAGGAGTCTCAGTCCTCTCTTTATAGAGAGTAACATGTGTTTCATAAATATTAGTAGATTCTTTCCCCTTGTTATCAAAAAAATCTTTCAAAAGTAATTTGATTTGATTAAAAATTTGAAGTAAATCAAACATATTTATATTAGCTTTGGTTTTCTTGAGATCCTCAATAATATCATAACTAAGTTTGATATTTTCTTATTGTTTTCCATCTAAGTTATACATAACATAATTCTTGGCCTAATAAAAAGTGGGAGGTCCTTTAGGTGGAGGAAGATTATTGCTCAAATTTACATTAGGTGGAACTTGAGCATTGCTCAAAGGAGTAGAGGTGGTCAATGAGTTGGTTGATTTACTCCTTAACTGGTAATTATTTTATCTTTGAAACTACCTAAATACATGGACTTCCTTTAGGTTGTCTTCTAGTTTATTTTAATCCTTAAATGGAAGTCCATAAGTTTCTAATACTAAAGTTTCACCCATGTTCCCTCCACCTTGGTTTTGAGTTTCATCAAGAGTAAGCATGATTTTCATGCTTTCCATCTCCATTTAAAATATGTTTGAGGTAGTTATGAACTCAACACAATTGGTTTCTGCATGGTCAGTCATGTTATGCACTTTGATCATGAGTTTAAGGCCAGGTTTGTGAAATTCACAAAATGGGTAGCATTTTTATTATTTGATTATCATTGTCAAGAGGACTAGGAATATTCCCATTATTGGTCAAGCATTCTATTGCCTATTAGGCCACTAAAAATTGAATTTTTGCATTAAGGTGGGTTATTTACATTTTGATTTATGTTATTAGGTCCCTATCTTCATAGGTTTACCATGTCATTGGACAATGTTTGAACCATTTGCCTCATGTTTCCCACTTTAGATTCTATGTTATTATTTGGTTGGCTCGCTACTTGAGGTTGGGGATTAATCACAGGTGTACCTAAATTCAAGAACATAGGGGTAGCAATGATATTTTGGTTGTGATCATTACTATTAGGTTAGAGGGATTTAGACAAGGTATAAATGTGTGTTGAGTATAATAGTGTTTCGTACAATATTGATGTTATTGTATGCCATTGGGACCAACTATTTATTCTTATCCTAGAACACTACATGATTAGGAGGCACATATGACATACCAATAGGCATGTAGTTCATCAGAATTTGATCATAGACTGAGCAAGGGGTACCATACATAGCACCCAGGATGGGATTCATGAGTAAGGTATTATACATAAGGTCATGATTCATCATAGGTATTTGATTATGTGCCCCTAGTTGTCTTAAGGATGTCAAAGCACCTGCATTATATCCTTATGGTACCATATGGTGTTCTATGTTTATGTCCAATTATAAGCCAGTGATAGAAAAGTAAGTGCAGTTGGGTTCCTTATAAGGAAAATTGATGTTATAGAATCTAGGGCCCTCAAGTAGGTCTAGATGGTTGGAAATTCTACCAAGATGTATGGGTCTTTCAACCTCTGATATAGCTTAAGAAACTAAGCATTAATCATATTCATGTTTTCATTTGGCTCTCTATTAATAGCTATAAAATGATGATATGGAACAATAGGGTCACTGGGAAACCTAAAATAGTTCATGCAGATAGTTTATAGGCCATCCCAAGAAGTAATAAACCCATGGGGTATCTCTAGGTACCAAGCATATGCATTTTCTCCTAAGGAATATGATAATAATCTACATGCAACATCTTTGTGTTGAACCTACATTCTAATTAGTGCATCCTTAAAAGATTAAATATTTTGCTTTGTTGTTTAGACACCTCCAACTATGAATTTAGAAAAACATTTTCTTGGATTTTTGGTCAAATCATGAGCTATTTTTGGCACATTCACAAGGTAATAACCTCATTATCCAAGTCAGGGCATGGGATTGGCCATTGGTAAAGGTTGGGGGATGACAAGTGGGTTGAAAAAAGGAGTAGTCATAGTTATTGGTGGATTATCAACTATTTGATTGGGCTTAGTCTTTTTTTTCCTTTGTTAGCTCTTAATTTTAGTATTTTATGATTAGTAAGTACAAAGATTTCAAAGAGGTCCCTAACAGACTTTGATAGAGTATTTATCCTCCTATTTTCCAACTTGATAGATTATTTAGCTTAGTGAAATTGGAGGTTTTTAAAATGTATTAGTTCAAACTTTGGTTTCAAACTCAACCCATAGTTCATGACCCTCCTAGTGACATATATGTTGGGATGTGTTTTGACACAACTAATAATTGGTAGGGTTTGTTAGGCTCTGCCTCTCTTGAAAAGAAGATCTCATGAAGAAAATTATTTGCCAAGGTCTAAATGTACTAGGTCTTGGAATGTTTGTGTTCACTAAGTTAATTGATGTGTATTATTCATTTTAAGGAACTGTTAACACTAATCGGTTGCCACTACACCAAAAGCTCAAACTATTAGTGAGGGTGAGACTGGAGAGGTTATAGATTCTGGGGGAGCCCAAAAGCAAGGGTTGCGGGTCTCAGAGTGCCAAAAAATTCCCCCCTTGGCTGAGAGGTCTGGTTTGGACACTCTAAGAGGTCTGGTGGACACTATCTGACCATGAGGCAAGGGAGACTATTGAGGGCGAGAATCGAACCCCTCCTTAGTGGAGTCACCAGTTTGTTAACAATAACCAATTGCCGCTACACCAAAAGCTTGAACTTCCAGTGAGGTTGAGACCAGAGAGGTTATAGATTTGGGGGAGCCTGAAAGTAGGGGTTTAGGGTCTCAGAGCATCAATAGGAACATGTTTTACAAATTAAGGTGCAAGTTATTTTGATTAGGGAATTCATAAGGAGGTTTTATATTTCTTGATGATACTTACAAAGTTTAACCTTAGATAGAAATCATAATTACTTAGACTTGTATATAAAACTCACCATGAAATAGTAATCAAGATGAACATTTAATTGTGTATTGCTTGGTCCTAAACTAACTTGATTATAAGTAAAATACAAAACAATAGGGATAGAGATAAAACAAAGCTTGTGGTTATGAGAATGAATCTGAGGTACACGATTAAATAAGCTCCCCCAAACCCATCTTCAATTGAGTCAGACCTAGCACAAATAACTAAAGATGGTCTAAGAGTCTAGGGAAATTAAAAGTGAGAAGTAAAGGCCTAACCACAATACAACGTGTAAGAAATAACCACATAGTATCAACAATCTTCAAATATCAAGATTTTCCTTTTGTTTAATAAAGTATGGAGCTCATACAATCATCCAATTATAGATTTCACCTCAACAATAACAAAATCTCAAAAAGAAGAGAGGAAAATTAAAATCTAATTTAGAAAGATTTAAAGAATCATAAAAAGTGTATGGTTCTCTATGTCTTATTTACAATTCCTAAAGAGCTAGTTAGGCACAATATCTTCTAATCTTAAAAAATGCTAGCCTTGAGAAAGGCTTTTGAAGTCCTATAAATAGGATAAATAAAGAGGCTAAAAATTCAAAATTCAAAAGTTGGGTAACCTACACCTTATACAGAAGTAGTTAAAAATTCATTGCAAATTCATAAATGTAGTTGAGAACTTTAGCTAGACACCATGCTACTATGAACATGGGAGTAAATTATGTCAGTTGGGTGTGGACAAAAGTTATTATAAATGCCTTGGGATCATCATTTATATTTTTCTCATGTCATCTTCATAATAGAGGATAATTCCTTTCACAATAACTTTACCCTTGGCACCTTTTTGTATTTTCCTCAAAGTTGCACACCATGTCTATATTCAATGTTGTTACCTAAATTTAATTTGAATTGATTAAACATAGATTCTATGTTTGGTTTTGATGGCTTTGACATCTAGATGGGACGATAATTTTAATCTTCTTTCTTAATGACATCAATGTCAACATGTCTTATGTTCATCAGGTCATGTTATGTGTCTACTCCATGATTTTTGGTTGCTTAGTCATGACATTATGTATGTCGATTGCTCCTTTTCTATAGTGAGGTAATATTTTGTCACATGGCATCATATCACTAACCTAGAGATATGATGCTCTGTTGAGTTACATATAATGGCCTAGGGTTGTAAAATAGCAAGATTTTTCCACATGGCAACATATCACTCATTTGCTTTATCGAGGTACTTGGATTTGTATAGATCCTTTTGAGTTAGCGAGTTTCCATAATTATGCCATGTGGAAACATCCCATTAACCTGATTTCTTGGAGGTTTTACTTGGTACAGACTCAACCAGGAATAGTGAGTCACCAGGATCACACCACTTAGAAACATCTTATTTTTCTGCTCACCAAAAATAATTATCAACTATTTGAGTCCCATAGAATGGTGGAAGAATGTCATGTGGCTCTAAGATAAATATAGGAAATTGAATAAGTGTTGAAAGATATTTTAAATGGGTTAGAGATATTAGGAGCTACGAGAGATTGACATGTGGCACCAGGATCAACTTAGGCACCTATGGGCATAAAATAAAAAAACACAGTTGGTGTTTATAATTTTAAAATCCAATGGCTAAGAAATTTAAATATAAAATGACTAAGTCATTAAGATGTAAGTAAAAGGGAACAAAAACTTAGAAACAAGGAACCATTTTGAATGAATATAAAACCATTTAAAAATCAAGTTCTGACCATTTTGATGAAATTAACTAAGGCCTAATAATAACATAAACAAATTTTATCCAATTTAGAATAAATTGAAGTAGAAGGATATCGAAAAGGGGGAAAATTTAAAGAATGGGAATAAATATTAGGGAAGAAAAGAGGGTCCCTATTTTAGCTGAAAATAGGGCATGTTATGCAAGCAAAAATAATGTAGTTAACTCGTTTATTTTGAGATGAGTAAATCGCATGCTACATTATTCAACTCAAAAGGGGGGAA
Organism: Torreya grandis; assembly: GCA_037957365.1. NCBI lineage: Eukaryota > Viridiplantae > Streptophyta > Pinopsida > Cupressales > Taxaceae > Torreya > Torreya grandis. The sequence goes on from JARHVA010008097.1 coordinate 345,038, forward strand.
TACCAGTGGACTTTTCATAGATAATCAAGTCTCTATTTATTTAGAGAGTTTAAATTGGTTTATATTACTATTTTGGTTCAAATTATAGAACAAACATTTATAGATTGAGATAAATTTGAGGGCATATGTAATGCATATGCACACATTTTTTATGAACATGAGTCACAAGTTTTTACATATTTTTAGATTTAGGAATAAGTAGGATATTGATCCGTAAACTAGGTGGGTATTAGACATTAAGCTTCATCAACACTGACCCTTTCAAGTCAAGGTATTTCCCTCAAGTTCTATGTTATAAATAACACCTAAAATATTATTTTAATTTGTATTCTAACTCTTAAGACTGTCATATACAACATAAAAAATAATACCTACATACTATAAAAATACTACTAATCTAAAAATGACCACAATTAACATGCTTACATATGGGTACAATGCCAAATATAATTTTTTTTTAATCATAGGTTTGAATCTTGAGCTCTCTTAAACATTTTTGTATTAGCCTAGTTGCAAGGAATGTAAATATGCAAGAAAAGGAAACAAACACAATAGCCACAAAGAGAGATAACCAAATACATAACCTAGAGAAATTCAATGTGATAAAACTCTAGAAATAGGTAAGCCATGCTTCCTCATCTTCAATATGTTTTACAATTTACAATTTTTTCTGTCTCTTGGGCTTACAAGGAAAATAACCTCATACACTCATAATGATCTTTGCAATATTCAATTAAATATTTACTTGTAAAGAAATAAATAATTATTTAACTCAGTCTCTTTAAGCTATTTAGTCTTCAAAATAGTCACCTACAACCAAAAATAATGAGAAAATAATAAAAAGGACTCAAACCTGTCCATACATGATGTAAATCCAAGTAAAATACATCCCATTGCACTTGTTATTTATGATCTATCTTTGCTCCTTATTGTTTATTATCCTCTTTGAATTAAATATATATGTTAATATTTATACACAATAATACCTCTTAGATGCATTCAAGAAGTCCAAGAGTTGGAAACTGAAGTAATACAACTCATGTCCTTTCATCTTCCTATGCATCTATCTCTTTAAATTTACCTTCTAAGACCTTAGTTAAGGTCCCACATGCTTAGAATCCACCCAAAATATGAAATGAACCACTAAGAATCTAAAAAACCAAAAAAATCTTAAATTTTTGTGGTCTTGACTAGTTCTAGAGTCCAACAGTCCAAGCTCTAGAGTATAATATTTAGCTCTTGAGAGATCTCAAAGCTTAAATCTATCAATTTAAAATGGTCATAAATTTTGCATACGACCTCAAAATGACATGCCATTTTTTTTGAAATCCTATAATTTTTTAAGGGGAATATAAATATGTAATTGAAAAATATTTTTTAATCCAAACATATTATATTTTTAGCCTATACAATAGAATCTAGTAATTTCTAGGTCTTGACATTTCATAAATTACACATACTTGACATTTGGTTTCCTTACCAATTGAGTTGGATGATAAACATGATCAAATTTATGATCACACACAAAAAAATTAAAATCTTTTAGATCTCAAAAGTCTATAAAAATAATATGGATTTTTACCTTCTATCACCTAGGAAACCCATCTTATCATCCTCTTAGACAGTATCAATTTCAAGTTCCAATATGATCATATTTTGGATAGTACCATGCTCAAGTTATATTTTTATTAGTTCTTAGACAATACCCTTTTTAGGTTCCAATAAATTCAACTCTCCAATTTTAAGGTTTTTAGTCCCACTAATTCAGAAACTCAAGTGGAGAAGAATCCTTACCCCACTTATTTGAATGCCCTTTGGAATAACTTATAGTCCCCTTCTTGATGCTCTTTATTTCATCTACAGCAAAAAAAAATCCCACTCCTATTGTTAAATAGTATAAAGGATCTATATTAAAAGGTACAAAACACCTTTTTTGTTCTACATGGAAATCTCAAAGAAACATCGATTTTAAAATAAAAATAAAAGGAGACATATCCAAGTAAAAACATTCTTCCTTAAACTTCATAGTGAAATTTTTGGAGTATTTTCTTCACTCAAGTAAAAACATACCTTATTTTCATAAGGAAACTATGATGAAATCTATGTTGAACATGTCTTTATATGTACTGTGCAACTCTCTTAACCATTTTTTCTTTAGAAGAGTAATTTATGCCAAGCTAAATGCTCAGCCTTTTTCATGTCCCTTGGATGGCTAGTCCATCAAAGAATTTTGGTAAATACCACCACATCACAAAATCCCATAATTTCTTATATATAAAATAAGAATAGTGGAAATTTAAACCACCTTATTTCCAATGAATCAAGACAATCTGTCTACTAGCATTTCTATCCGAGTAATGGGAAACAACTACACAATGGTCAACATAACAACCACCAAAATAGAAAATAAACAAAACTAACATTTACATACATATGTTATCAATGTTTTTATGGAAAAACATATCACATGTTATGATACCAATACGATCCATAAACTAGGTGGATATTCCACACTAAACTTCATCAATACGGACCCTTTCAAGTCAAGGTATTTCCCTCAAGTTTTATGCCATATAAAACACTTAATATATTGATTTAATATGTATTATAGATATTAATACTATCATATTCCACATAAAAAATAATAATCCACACTCAAAACATGTTACTACTCCATACATAACTATAATTAACATGATTGCATAGGGGTGCAATGCCAAATGTAAAGTTCTTTAATCATAGGGTTGAATCTTGAGCTCTCTTAAATGTTTGTGTATTAGCCTAGTTTCAAGGAATGTAAATATACAAGCAAAGGAAACCAAAAAAATAACCATAAAGAGATATAACATAATATATACCCTACATAAAATCAATTTGATAGAACTTTATCAAGATTAAAGCCATGCTTCCTCATCTCCATTATGTTCTGCAGTTGACAAGTTTGTCTACCTTTTGAGCTTAGAAGGAAAATGACGTCATACACTCATAATGATGTTTGTATTATATTTGAATATTTATTTTTAAATAAAGGAATAAATATTTAACTCAGCCTCTTTTATTTGTGTAGTCTTCAAAATAATCACCTATAAGCAAACAACAATGAGTAAATAATAACAAGGACTCAAACTTGCCCATACATGATGTGAATCTAAGTAAAATACATCCCATTGCACTTGTTTTTTTATGCTCTATCTCTAATTCTCAGTTTTTCTTCTCTTTTAATTAACTTTATAGGTTAATTTTTATACACAAAAATTCCTCTTGAATGTATTCAATAATTCCAAGAGTTGGAAACTAAAGTAATACGCCTCATGTCTTTTCATCTTCTTGTGCATCTATCTCTTGTAATTTGCCTTATAAGACCTGTATTTAAGGTCCCATACACTTGAAATCCACCTAACACCTAAAATAAATTACTAATCATCTAAAATTCCAAAAAAAATCAAATTTTGTGGTCTTGGCTAGCTCCAAAGTCCAACAGTCCAAGCTTCAAAGTTGAACAATCAGCTTTCGAGAGATCTTAAAGCTTAAGTCTGCCAACTTCAAATGATAATAACCTTGGCGTATGACCTCAAAATAATTTTCCATTTTTTTTAACTTGTCTATTTTTTCAAATGGAATCTAAATATGTAATTAAAAATTAATTTTAAAACCAAACATAATCTATTTTAACTTGTACAGTATAAATTAATAATTTCTAGGTCATAACATTTCACAAATTACACATATTTGATAGTTGGTTTCCTAAAAAATTGAGTTGAATGATAAACATGATCAAATTTATGATCACACACCAAAAATTTAAAGGATTTTAGGTCTCAAAAATATATATAAAAATAAAATGAAGATTTACCTTCTATCATCTAAGTAAGAAACCCATCTTATCATCCTCTTGGCCAATACCCATTTCAGGTTCCAATTTGATCATATTTTGGATAGTGCCATACTTAGGTTCCATTTTGAACAATCTTAGACAATACCCTTTTTAGGTTCTAATATATTTAACTCTTTAATTTGAATGTTTTCAATCCCACTAATTCAGAAACTCAAGTGGTGAGGAATCCTTAGCCTGTTTCTTTGAATACCCTTTGGAATAACTTGCAATCCACTTATTGATGATCTTTCCTTTATCTGCAAAAAAAAATTATCCCAATCCTCTTGGATAATAAAAACAAGGATATATAATCAAAGGTAAAAAATACCTTCTTTGTTCCACATGGAAGCCTCAAAGAAACATCAGTTTTAACATAAAAATAAAAGAAGACATATCTAAGTAAAAACATTCTTCCTCAAACTTCATAGTGTTACCTTTGGAGTATTTTATTCACTCAAGTACAACCATACCTTGATATCACAAGTAAACTATGCTAAAATAAATTTTGAACATGTCTTTCTATGCACTTGCAAATCTCTTAACCATTTTTCTTTAGAAGAGTAATTTATGCCAAGTTGAATGCTCAACATTTTTCATGTCCCTTGGATAGTTGGTCCATCAAAGACTTTTGGTAAATACCATCACATCATATAATCCCATAATGTCTTGCATTATCAATAAAAATAATGGAAACTTAAACCACCTTTCTACCAATGAATCAAGACAATATGTCCACTAGCACTTGATATCCAGGTAATGAGAAACATATGCATAATGGTCAACATAACAACCACCAAAATAAAACACAAACAAAACTAACATATACAAAAATATGTTATCAAATCTTTTATGTAAAAAAGGATAAATTTCTATGATATCAATATGATCCATAAACTAGGTAGATATTCCACACTAAGCTTCACCAACATAGACCCTTTCAAATCAAAGTATTTCTCTCAAATTTTATGCCATACAAAACACCTAAAATATTGATTTAATATGTATTCCACCTTTTAAGACTATCATATACAACAGAAAAAATAATACCTCCACACTCTAAACATGTTATTACTCCATACATGACTACAATTAACATGCTTACATAGGGGTGTAATGCTAAATGTGAAGTTTCTTAATCATAGGGTTGAATCTTGAGCTCTCTTAAATATTTTTGTATTAGCCTAGTTATAAGGAATGTAAATATGCAAGCAAAAAAATAAACATAATAACCACAAAGAGAGATAACACAAGACATACCCTATAGAAAATCAATGTGAAAAAACTCCATCAAGAGTGAAGCCATGCTTCCTCTTCTTCATTATATTCTATAGTTCACAAGTTTTTCTATCTCTTAGACTAATAAGGAAAATAACCTTATACACTCATAATGATTTCTTTAATATTTAGTTGAAGATTTGATTTTAAAGAAAGTAATAACTACTAAACTCAACCTTTTTTAGCTATGTAGTCTTCAAAATAGTCACCTACAACTAAGCAATAATTAGAAAATAATAACAAGGACTCAAACCTGCCTATACACGATGTGAATCCAAGTAAAATACATCCCATTGCACTTATTTTTGATCTGTCTCTACTCCTCCTCTATTATCCTCTTTGAATTTAGTATTTATACACAATAATACCTCTTGGGTGCATTTAATAAGTCTAAGAGTTGGAAATTGAAGTAATACACCTCATGTCCTTTCATCTTCCCATGCATCTATTTCTTATAATTTTCCTTCTAAGACATGAATTTACGCTCCCATATACTTAGAATCCACCCAACACCTAAAATTAACCACTAAGGAGCTAAAATGCCAAAAAAAACTTCAAATTCTTATGGCCTTGGCTAGATATAAAGTTTAATAGTCCAAGATCTAGAATTGAATAGTAAGCTACCAAGAGATCTCAAAGCTTAAGTCTACCAACTTCAAATGGTCATTATTTCTTATAATTTTCCTTCTAAGACATGAATTTACGCTCCATATACTTAGAATCCACCCAACACCTAAAATTAACCACTAAGGAGCTAAAATGCCAAAAAAAACTTCAAATTCTTATGGCCTTGGCTAGATATAAAGTTTAATAGTCCAAGATCTAGAATTGAATAGTAAGCTACCAAGAGATCTCAAAGCTTAAGTCTACCAACTTCAAATGGTCATAAATTTTACATACTGCCTTAAGATGACATGACAATTTTAAAACTTGTCTATTTTTTTTAGGGGAATATAAATATGTAATTAAAATTTACTTTTGAAACCAAATATATGATGATTTAACCCATACAATAGAAACTAGTAATTTTTAAGTCTTAGCATTTCACAAATTACACATATTTGATAGTTAGTTTCCTTACCAACTAGGTTAGATGATAAACATGATAAAATTTATAATCGGACATAGATGTGTAAAACTTGATATCATATTAGCACTGGTTGGATCATATCGGGGGAATGAACACTATTCATGCATCCACTATTGTAATTTTCTATGTTGGCACCAATTGGATTAGATAATTAGGGATGAACATTGTTCATGCACACACACTATTATAATTTTTCTATTTTAAAAGCATTACATTGATGTGACATTGATGGTACCACAAAGTAAAAAAATTAATCTATCAATGCATTTTTAGTGGTTGATTTACCTTATATGAGCCTAACAAAGGCTCCCTCTTCCATCTTGAGGTTCAAGATTAGTTAAGTGAGTAGTGTGGTTGAGGTTCAACATCACTCAATATCCTAGACTTGATCCCTCTTTATGAGGGTTGGGGCATTTATTTTCCTAACCCATGACCCTTACATTATTACATTTCTTATTGGGGCATGATCACTTCCAAATTCTTTAAGGCTTCAACATGAAGCATGTTCTCTAATTCTTTATAATGAAACATCATATCCAACATGTCACATGGAAACATGGTTCACTCACTTACATGTGTAGTCCTTCCCTCCTCTTCAAATTTCAAAATATTTATTTATCTAAATCATTTCATATTTCATTTCATATATTTACATTGATTTCTACATGTTTTTTGTAGGTTTTCATGGAGTAAATTACACACTTAGAGTCTTTTCCCAGAGACAAAGTGTGCTTTACACATTAAGGTGCATCTCTTTATCCTTCTATTCTATCATTATTTTTAATTTAAATACTAGAATAAAATGGGAGTATTTGTAGACTCTAAAATATTGTATTAGACACTTGGAAATGTGAAACTTGACCTACATTCACTTTCCATGACTTGTGCATACACATATGGATCTCAAACACTCATCTTTTATATCTACATGATTTATATAGGCCTGATTTTCTTGATTTGATATCAACTACCTTCATGAATTCCTTAGTTTGTACCTAACCTATTCATTATCATATCGATATTATCTTTAGATTACTCGATCAATGTTCTTTCATTTCATATGAGTTTCTTTAACATAGACATCTATAGAATTTTAGAGGCATCCAACTCTTACAAATATGTCCTCACACCAAGTAACAATCATTTTTATAATTCAATCAATCTTTATGGGTCATCCCATACATTTCATATGTATGTGGTGTGATAAATTACCTAAATAGTCCCATATAAATACTCAATAGGTCTAATCCTATTGGATCATATAGCACTCATCAAATAAACATTTATATACATCTACAAATTAAAAGGGATTGCCCTAACTTCTCAGTTTAGAAATTAGACATAATGAACAAACCTTAGCCAAGTCTAAATCACCTAATCTAAGCTATGTTTCATATTTTCAAGTGTAAAAAACAAGATTAAAAGTTACATTAATAAAAGGATTAGTATTTCACACATACACCAAACATAGATAACTGCATTAGGTTTGACTTCCTCTTTGAAGTATTGGATAGGTAAGAAACACTTAGAGTTCACTATAGAGTAGTTGAGGTCAGCTCAACCCACCTTCCCCCCCCCCCCCCCCCCCCCCCCCATTTGTATAGGTTAACATAGTGTTTAAATTGGATTTAAGGTTTTGAAGTGAAGAAGATAAGTTTTCTAGACTCACACACATAGAGAGAACTTTGTATGGCACATGAAGACATTTCTCAATTTGGTGCAATGGCTTATGCCTAAATAGTGAGGTGAAAATGCACATGATGAATCTAAAAATAGTAGACACTTTCATGATATGATGATGTCTATATCTTGATGGACTTATCCAGGTAGATCTAAACACTCTTGTTCTTGATTTGAGCAACTTCTAATCCATTTTCTATGTTTTTCATCTTCTTGTATCCAGTCTCAAACTTACACAACATAGTAACATGTTAAATATATAAATCCTCCTTAGTGTTTTCCATAAATATTAAGAAAAATTATGAAATAAAACACTACTTTGCATTCATATCAGTGTTTTATTATAATATATTAAACAATCTAAATAGTATAAAATTTCTATCTTATTAGATCACATAAATAAAAAATAAGGTAAAATAAAAAGTGATATTATCATAATGGAGCTTTTTATTGCCAATTAAGAAGATGGATCCACTTAAAAATGTACATGAATAATAATATTAATATTTAGAAGAGGAAGATTTTGAAATTGATGATCTTTGAACAAAGAACATAGAATACTTAACAATATTATTCATAGGAGGGCCAGTTATATGATGGCATCACCCCTGTTGGCATAAGAATTATGGTCTGTGAGGTTTATGTTTGTCATAGACAAAGCCTACCAACCAATGTGGAATTAAATTTTTGAATGAATTGGGACTTTGTAGTCATAGAAGTAAATTCCAAGATGCAATAAAAATACATTTTTAACTTAGGGTAAAAAGGTATGTATTTAGAGGCATTTATAGCAAATTTTATTTTGTGAATTTAAAGCCCATAACATGAATTTGGGGAAGTTTGAGTAAAAAAATACACTCATCCAACAATCAATCAACCATTATGTTAGTAAGATAACCACTTCCATTATGGCATCAACCCCATTGAAATAAAGATTATGGTTCAAAGTGGGATTAATTTTTTGAATAAATGGGGATTTTAGATTTATAGACTAAATTCCAAGATGTGTTGAATATGCATTTCTAAATTGGGGTAGCAAGGCTTGTATTTAGAGGAATTTGAGTGGGATTGTTTTTTATATGTATACATTTATAATGTAAGTACGAAGTATACAAATTAAAATTCAAAGAAGAAGATTTCAATAAAATTATTATTTCATTAATGACACTATATGAGCTAGTTATCTATAATATAGATGTTCAAGTATTGAATTTTTATTTTAGTTGTGCTTAGTTATGCATCATACACCAAAGATCCTGATTGACCACCTTCATCAGCCCCAACATTTCAATCTACATTAAATTTTTGACTATTATAATAAAAAATATATGTTGAGAAATAATTGCAACCACTATTAGTTCAAAACATTACTAATAGATCTATCAAAACTTTTATCATAAACCTCAAGTCATTTTCATCCAACATAAAATAATTATATTTGATGCTTAACATTTTCATGCAAGTGCCAAAGATCATAAATAAATGAAGGTACATATTTGCCTATCAAAAATCATATAGTGGAACTAAGATTTACTATTAAATCATCATAAATTAGATTTTATTTTTTTATTTGTGTTCACTTTCTACTAGAATTAACAACTAAAATGTATGTGAATGACTGATAGGCACTAGTATTTATAGGCCTATTGATTTGGACCTACATAAAATACCTTATAAAAAATGAGTGTACAAAACCAAACAAATAAGCATTTAGATACTGGTGCCTAGAAATCATTTTCATGTGCCTTTAGGTGTTGATTTCTGACTTTTAAATTTGTTTGCCTTAATAATGGACATAGTTACTAGTCATCAAAATATAAATTTATTATATGAATCATTTTTTGGGATTGAAAATCACACTTTTATTAATATAAAAATATATAATACATCACTCATCATACAAAAAAGGGTGGAAAATAACACCCCAAAATAACCAAATTGAGGTAAAAGAAACCTTGGGAAGAGCAAAGTCCAGAAAAGGCCACCATATAGCCAAAAAAACCATAATTAAACTAACTCAAGTGCACATCAATAAAAAAAGAGAAATATAAAGTAACAAACAATAATGAATCCATTAAGCAGTAATAATGAACATGGTATTAATCAAAGGTAGAGGATCCTGAGGGTTCACCCCTAGCCCCCCAAGCCAGGGGATCTTCATCAATCGAGATGGGATCCCAACCACCAGCATGTTGATTAGTTTTAGTATCATTATATTGCTGAAAATCCTATCTAAAAGGATAAATGGTCAATACCAACTATGGTAACTTATCTTACGAAGGGGGTCTCCAACACCCCTATCACCACTACTTCTATTTCCCCTATTAGATCCTTGGGGAGGATATGGCCAAAGAGAGCGAGGAGAGATTCTCTTCCATATTAGAGACCACCAAATATGAGATCAGTGACAACATCCCCCATGCCCATGACCTTAGAGAGAATGGTGGGGAGGGGATTAAGAGGTTGATGACTGATCGCACAAGGAGCATTACACCAATGGTCCAAGAGGAATTACAAATGGTGGAGCTCAAGATAAAGCTTATTTGTTTGACTCTAAAATTAAAGGGTAACATTATCAATCACAAATTTATTAGTTATAGAAATTTTTTTTTCCATATATTCATTATTAAAACATGTTTTATTTCTATTTTTCAAATCTAAAAAAGAATATCAATATAAAAAGTATTCTAGAATATGTTATATCTTTTAGGAAGCATGATGGAGTCCCCTAGGAGAGTCATCTTCCAAGTGAACATTTCAGGCCTAAAAGGGTTGAAAAGGGTATAAATCCATCTCCAAATAGATTAGGCATGATGACAAAACTAAAATAAGTGTTCAATGGATTCTGAGTGGTGACATTCTAGGTAATTGGGATTCGAAACCCCCATGTGTTTAAGTTAGTCCCCCTTAAGCAGACCTTGGTAGATAATACACCAAAGGAAATGGGATTTTTAGGCTCAACACAAGCTACCCAAACATTATCAAACATCTGATCCCAAATACGATGGAGAGATTTAAGGGACTGCTAATGATTAAGGGTTTTAGTATCAATATGTTGAGAGGCCAAAATATTATAACCCAACCTATGGGAATAGCAATATAATGACCTATTAGCTAATACTAGTCCTTCCACCATGGTATAAGAAAGGAAACCCTAATTTTATATAAGTACTCTTCAAGTATGTAACTTTGTAATTTAAAAATGGATTATGTATCTTCCTTATTTAGATTGAACTTAAACTTTACCATATTTCAAAGAAGCCAATACTGAGTGACCTTATAAAAGAGGTTTCCAACCATGCGAATACCTTTTTTAAATAGTCTTAACCTTTTGACCCAAGGGATCATGTCAAAAGGGGCAATGTGGAAATTCAACATGGGAGACCACCATAGGGATTGAGAATTGAGATAAATACCATTTATAAACCCTCCCCCCACCCAAATGAGGTGAGGTTTGATATTTTCCCAAGCCTTCCAGATGTTTTGAATTACAAAAGCTCCCCTATCTTAATCAACACATAAATGATTAGAATGATGTGCAAAGTAATCCCTTTCTAGGACTTTGTGCCAAGTGGGCAACATTGAGGGATGCAATGCCTCAATAATATTTTCTATGCCTAATCCCATTCCAAGCTTTTGATGATCCATTTAACACTAAGATCAAGCCTTTCAATCTTAATATTAATAATCCCCAGGCCACCATCTTCTTAAGGGTGACAAAAAATGGCCCAACATACTTAGTGAAAATCATGGTGCCCATCAAAATTTTCCCAAAGAAAGTCTCTCAAGAGATTTTATATATTTTCATAGGAGGCATTGAAATGAGCCCAAAAATACGAGTAGTAAACATGAGTAAAACTCAACACCTTATAATACATTAAGAATTTCCCAGTCATAGTCAATGGTTTGGTGATTTGATAGGAGATTTTTTTCTCAAATATTTGAACCACATAGGACCAAAACTCTACAATTGAGGCTCTAAAATCAAATAAAATGCCTAAGAATTTAAACTAAACCCCATGGAGGATCTAATTCCAATTATAACCCTCTAACCAAGGAGGTTGGGGTGAAAGGGGTTGGTGATAGCATTGATTCTCCTAACATTAAATGGAAGACCTAAAGGAAAGGTACAAAATGTCAAGACATTATATATCATACCTAGTATAATCCTCATATTCCTGAAGAGTGAGGATGGAATCATCAACAAATTACCCTTTAATCAACTAACAATATGAGTTAGGGAGAGAAATACCCTTCACCAAACCCCTAGATGCATGGCTATCCAAAAGATAGTTGAAGCCCTTAGCAGCCAGAGCATAAAGAGAAGGTGCAAGGGGGCACCCTTATCTAATATATTTTTGAATCTCAATGTGTTAGGATTGAGAGACATTTATAGTAATACAAGACCCAAAATTTTGAAACAACATATTAATAGTGTAAACAAACTTGGGACCAAACCCAAGAGCTTGAATCATAGCTATGATAAAGGACCATTCAATCCAATCATAAGCTTTCTCAAATTAATATTGATGAATAATGCCTTCTAGTTGGATATCTTGGCCCATTCCATACCTTTCCAAATAACAATAATAGTATTCAAAATGTATTTGTGTTTAATAAACCATGTTTTTTCACTTTTCACAATTAAGGGTAGTGTATGCTTGATTCTGAGGGATAAATATTTAGCTATGATTTTATAAGATACATTAATCAAGGTGATGGGCCTCCAGTTGGTAATTAACTTAGGGTCACTAGCCTTAAGAATGTATTTTATGTTACCTTGATTAATGATATGGCCTAAAGCATTGGACAAAATAGCTTTAGAGTAGACTTAATGAAGATCAAGTCTAATTGTTGTAGACACTCTATTTTGGCTACTTCCATGTCTAAATAAAAATTGGAGAGACTTCTTAAAAATAATGAAAGTTAATCATAGAAATCATTATAATGATATGATTCATCAATGCACATCACATGCATCTTCTAAACTACATTAATGTATCCTTAACTAGGGCAATGTAATGTATGCGATCATCATCTTCCTCTAATTCATATTCGATCAAGTTTTGACCTAGTACATTGACCTTTTCAACCATGTGTGAGGGATAACTTGTCAAAATTTAGAAATGACAATTAAACCTGATCAGGATTGCTTAATTGGTTAAATCTAATTAAATGCATCGGTGAAAATACCATAGCTAATTAATTATTGAATTTCTATTTTTATAAATTCATAAATATAGATTGATGACATCACAAAAATATTTGAAATGATGTCACCATCATGACATCATCTTTTGTGAGTTGTCAAGCACTCACAAAATATCAAATAAATATTTGGGTTTTTGAGCCGTGCTTATTAATTAAAAATATTAATGGCTTGTCCCTTTCCAAACCTAACCATGGTTAACTCTAACATAACTACACTTATGTTAGAGTTAGTTTGAAAGGCTATAAAAACAAGGCTTCACCCATTATTCAAAAATATATTTTGGTATAATTTTATTATGCAAAAATGCCTTCAAGGAGCCTCTTTGTGTAATGTTATAATTTTCATTTATTGAGAGACATAAGCATCAAATCCAAGCTAAAGCCAAATACAAGTACAACATTGCCAAGGTGACAAGGAGAGATGATGTAAGGAGCACCATTGTCAATGGATCTTTGATCACATGATTGAGCACATTCCTCCATGTCCAACATATAACTCTTGCTCTCAAAGAAGGTAAATAATGCTTGTTTTATCTTCCTTTAATAGTTACTTGTATTGTTCTCTTGCTCCTTGAGCGTCTAAGATTGAGGTGTTAGGTTTATTAGTGTGTTTTCATTTGGTTTTCATCTTACTAACATAATAATAACTCCCCTCTTAAATTATTATTGATCACAACTATATCCATAAGGTTTGATAGAATTCACAAAGAAACCCATCAACACCTAGGGCCTTATCAAATGCCATCTACATGATGGGTTCCTTAAGGTCATTGAGGTTGAACAACCCATTGAAGTAGCTCTTTAATATTTTTAGAGCTTATAGGGAACCACTTAAAATAAATGAGAGAGATAAACTTCACAACTATGGGATGAGGGTTGTGCAATAAACACTCCATGATAGTGATGCAAAAAAGCTTGAAAGATGTTAAGTAATTTTGTAAACCTATCTAAATAGCATTTAATGGATTTAATTTTGTATAAATCTTGTCTTGAACAAAGGAGAGAGAAAAATTCTTAGGTCACTTTATCTTCAGATTTCAACTAATGCATATGTGCTCTAAGTTGTGCTCCTATGGCCTTGTAAGCCTTAGTCGACTGGAGCTTATGTCTCCACATGATAACCTATGTCTGTAGATGAGGGATTAAAGGTGTAACTTCTAACTCTTTTGAAACACTAAGGTATTCATATTTTTATCATGATGAATATGATACCTAAATAGGGCCACTTATTTTCCATAAATCTAGAGAAAATAGGTAATGTGGGCTATTGCATTAGCTTACCACTTAATCTAGCTAATATCATGGATCTCGAAGTTAGGTTCCAAATTCTAATGATATACCCAATAGATCTCTCATGTTTGAGATGGTAAAACTAAGAATTATGGGATTTAACTTGGAGGGTAGTCCACTCAATACATAATCAAATAGGGTGGTGGTCAGACAAGAAAGTGTTTAGGATCATAATAATAGGTTGATCATGAATAGGAGTAAAGAAGAAAAGGTCTTGTTCTACTAGCATGGCACATTCAATATGACTAAGAACTTGATCTTATCCTTGATAAAAATTAGACCATGTGAAATAAGGAGAATTTTATTCTCTCCTCCTATGGTGGTTGGGATCATAAACCCCAAGTTTATTTCACATGTAAATCCATGCTTCTCATTCCCCTACACACCACTCATGGGAAAACATCCTTCTTTTTCTTCAACAAACTAAATCATGTTGAATTTACCATACACAATCCAATGTTCATCTAGAAGAGAGTACACCAACCATCTATAGAGAAAGGTGTGTTCTAAAACATCATTAGAGGCATACAATTTGAGAAGGCTAATGTATGAATACCAAAGTCAAAATGAGTCCAGACCACCTAATGGGTGGAGTCAAAATGCTAGGAAATAATATTTTTTGATAGTCCAAGTTGAAAAAGGGTGAAAACCCCTCCACATCTAGGCTTGTGATAGGTGGCCTGACAAAGGGCCCTAGGTAGATAAGCAACAAAATAAAGCAGGAAATCAAAGTTTTTGACTTATTGTATACATAATATTTCCAGTTTAGAAAAATGATGACAATTTTTCCTGACCGTATACTTATGTGTTATATTAGTGAGCCCTCTAACATTCTAATAATAAACTATCATAGGGAATCATCAAGGTTCATATCATTTCCCTCTATAGAACATGAGAGGGATGTAAATTGATTAAAATCTAAGTCAGGAATGGCATAGCCTCTACATTTGAAAGGTTTCCTTTTATTTGGAACATAATACTCATCTATAGAGGGTGAGATACTATGAGATAAATGCATAATATATTTATGATTGAGGGTCATGAGACCAAGCTCTAAATTTGAGTCATTCATGCCTAAAGGGGGTTGTGAGGATGGAGTCATAGGAGTGGGAGATAGGGAAAAAATAAAATCGGTGACTGATTGAGGATAATAAGATATAGGAGGTAGGGGTTTAACTTGCATGGTCATAGATAATTTACCATTAGAGGTTGATGATATTGACCCCCTTGTTGGTTGGTACATAGCTAGTTGGGGTTTGTCACGTCAATGGACTACTTTATTCTTCCTATTAGAGATTGTTGTCCACTCATTAGAATTTTGAGGTTCTAAATCAAACCCATTTTTTTATTGAGGAACAAAGGGAGTGGGGACCATTAGAGGGAATTATCTAATCATATGGTCCAAATCTCGACACTAGAAATAAGTTTTCATGAGGTTGATATAAAGCACATGTTGTGTAAAATGATTATTACCTTCTTGAATCTCAATAGACTCTTTAAGGTCTTTAGCAAGGTCTATTTCCACACATACCCTTCTTTAAGGATGTGTTGTATATAAATTTTATTGTTTATGTCAAATAAAGTGGCCCAAAGGCTTGATAATTTGGTCAAAAAATTCCACTGAGGAAGAGGTAAGCCTGGAAATTCTACCCAAACTAGGATTTTAAGTTTATCTTGTTCTAAGACTTAAAATTATTGGGTTTGATGGGATAAAAAAACCAAAGTGTTGTGAATAAACTAGGGGCCATGATTAATAATAGCTTTGAAATGTTTGGGGTTTGTGAAATGAAATGAGAAGAAAACCTTAGTGAGGTTTTGAACCCATTCTAGTTTCACCCCATGGCCTTGCCAATGGTTGTGAAACCATTGCTTTAATAGGCTCTCTAGAGGAACTTGATCCACAAAATAAGAAACCAAGATAAAAATTTCAAAATAACTTTAGGCTTTATCAAACTCTAGTAAATATAGAACCACATCTGGTAAAGGAGTGTTAGGGTCAGAGTCAATACCCTGTAGTAGATCTTCGAGATAAACTTCCAAGTTGTTTTAGTGCCATTATTTCTCAGGCTCCCACTAGTAATCTAACAAGCCAAAAAGAATATTAAAGGAATGGAAATGAAATTATATTTCATGATTCAATTTTGAATGAGAGCAAACATTACAATATAAAATCCAAATGATTTTTCATTTCACACTCCCAATGTGACTCAAACCATTCCTATGTGAATGGAGAACTTATTGAATAAGACAAAAAAAAGACACCTATGTTAGACACCCAGGATTAATAAAAACTATATATAATATTATTACATCCCCCCCTTAATCTGTAGGGTTCTTTGTCATACCATGCATTCTTATGAAATTTTCAAAATTTTCTCATCCAAGCACTTTTATTAGGATGTTTGTTGGTTACTTTATTGTCAAGCAATGTTACAACTTGACATTGCCATATTTCACCTAGAGCCAAATCAGATAAAATTTGGTATTTAAATGCTTGATTCAGTTTTAAAATAATGCATTTTTTTTAATCTAGATTGTAAAAAGTGTTGTCAACCATGAGAGGTGTTGATGAAAATTGTTGCTCTTGAAATTATGAAATAACCCTTCTAAACCACAAGATCTCTCTAGTTGCCTCTGAAGAGGCCATATATTATACTTTTACTAAATAAATTTTCAGCACTAATAGATTCTTATATTTTCATTTGATAATTGTTGTTCCCAAATTCATCAGAAAGCTTGAGGTAGAATTTTCATCTTCATGGTCATCAACATAGTCATAATTTGAGTACCCAATCAGTTTGAAGTCTCATGCCTTGAAGTATTTGAGCCCAAAATTTTATTTTCCTTTGAGATCTATGAGGACCCTTTTTGCTACTACCTAATGACTGTCCCTAGGTTGTTGCATAAATATTTGGAGGACACCAACTACAAATGATATATTTGGTCAATTTTTAGTCACATAAATTAGACTTCCAATGAGTAATCTGTAATTAATGGCATCAACCAAATATTTTGGATCTTTGGATTTTAATTTGAGATTATGTTCCATTGGCATGCTGAGAAGCTTACAATCTTCCATTTTGAACTTGCTCAATATATCACCAACATACTTTTGTTGAGTGATGAATAACTAATTTGGTTTTTGAATTACTTCAATACCTAAGTACTAATTAAGGTAACCCAAATTAGTCCTTTCAAAACTTTTCATCAACTTTGATTTGAACTCTGTAGTTTATTGTTCATTATTCCCTATGATGAGTAGATCATCAACATACACTACCAAAAATACAACTATTTTATAAACTATTTTGATGAAAATATTTGCATACTCAAACTCAAAATGTTTGAAGTTCATTTTCATAAGGTGTTCATCAATTTTTTCATACCATGCTCGAGGGGCTTATTTTAAACCATACATCAATTTCTACAATTTGCACACCTTGTGCTCTTTTTTGTTTACTACAAAACCTTTAGGTCATTTCATGTACATAGTTTCTTTGAGATCACCATTCAAGAAAGTAGTTTTAATGTATATTTGGTGAAATTTCCATCCATTGTGAGCTACCAAAGCCAACAAGGTTTGAATGGTAGTCCATTTTATTATAGGTGCAAAGGTTTCATTATAGTCAATTCTTTATTTTTGAGCATATCCATTTGTGACAAGCCTTACTTTGTGCTTATCAAGTGATACATCAGCCTTATATTTGTTACCATGGACCCACTTTTAGCCAATATGTTTATGACCATATAGAGGATCAACCAATTTCTAAGTCCTAATTTTTACCAATGCACTATACTCATATTTCATTATTTTTCTCTAATATTCAAGATTCTTGGCCTATTTTAAAGATGTTGGTTCTAAATCAAATGTAACATTGAGTTCTTCTTGAGAATCATTCAAGGTGAGATTTTCAATCCTAGCTTGAATTTATTCAAGGAATTTATTTGATTATGATGTGGTTGCATGTACACTTATTATGACTATTTTATAACTTCATCAGGCTTCACATCTTTCAATGTTCAAGTAGCCCACTTAGGCATCTCTTTAAGTGTTTTAGGTGTTTTAAATTCATCCTCTGAAGTTTCATCATTTCTACCCTATTTTGGTGGCCCATGTTCATTGTCTGATGAAGTTTCACTCTCTCCTTTAGGAGGAATTTCAATCTCATGTATAAAATAAAATAATAAATCAATAGCTTCCCAACTATGTGTCCCCCACTCATTATTTGGAACATCTAAATCACTCTCTCTATAGACATCAAACTTTACATACTTGTCAAGTCAACTTAGCTATTGATCAATGTGCTCTTTGTCCTTTGCAATCTCATAAAACAAAACCTCTCTTATGATAAGAAACTTATTCTCTTTCTCATCGTATAGCCTATATGCCTTGGAAGATTCAGAATATCCTAAGTGGATGCAATTTGGACTCCTCTAGTCTAACTTATTTACTTTCTCCTTTGGAATGAATGTGTAATAAGTGGATCTAAAAATCCAAAGATGTTGCATTGAAGGAAGATGACCATACCACATCTCATATGGAGTCTTAGAATCAAGAATTGTTCATGGTGATCTATTTTAGAGGTATATTGTTGTTTTAGTTACTTCGACCCAAAAGTGTAGATTTACCCCTTTGTAGTACAACATAATATGAACCATATTCATCATAGTTCTGTTCATCTTTTCTACAAATCCATTTTATTTTGGAGTGTAAGTAACTATGAGATGGTGTTTGATCCTATTTTTATCAAAATAGGATTCAAACTTCTTTGAAGTGAATTCACCACTATTATCTATCCTGAGTGTCTTGATGTGGGTTTGAGCTTCATTTTAAATCATGGTTCAAAACTCTTAGAAAGTCTTAAAGGCTTATAATTTTTCTTCATAAATTATATCCAAGTCATCATGTTGTAGTGATAAATGAACAACATGAATTACTTATGACCACCAATGGATAGGATTGGAAGATAACACAAGTTTGAGGGAACTAGTTGTGACTTTCTATCAGATTTCCACTATGACTTTAGGAATGGTTCTCTTGCATGTTTTGTTAAGATGCAGGCTTCACACTTTTCAACTGATTTTATGGGAAATGTAGGCATGCCAACAACACCATTATTTTATAATACATGAATGTTGTTATAGTGAGTGTGACCTAAAATTTAATGCCACAAAATGTTTGGAGACATTCTATCTTCCACAAGATGAGCATAATTCCTTGAATTTAATGGCTCACCACTAAGTTTGAGTAGTTTTCCTTCCTCATATCCAGTCAAGATGACTACATTGTCACTTTTTATCCTAATTATGACATCGCCATTATACAACATAATAGATGGCCTTGTTTCCTTATGAGCACTAGGGATAATAAGTTTCATTTCAATTAAGGAAGGTAGAGAACATTTTGGAGTTTGAAACCTAGAAGCCCTGAACACTTGAGTCTTATCATGCCTATTCCTTATGGTTGTAGACTTGATCCATCTATGAGGTATATAATACTATAAATTTTTTCACTGAACGCATCAAATAAGCCTTTTCAAAAATTCATATGTAGAGTGGTACTAGTATCAAGAACCCAATCATCAAACCATGAAGAATTGACTAAGACATTGTTTGCTTCATAATTTGTACTAAAAAACACACATTCACTGGTGAATTGAGTAGAGTTTAACTCTTTTTTTCTTTGATTTTTCCTATTCTTCTTATGGTATGCTTCAATTTTATCCCATGGAGTTCTACATTCATGATTCTTATGACTTCCTTTTCTATCACACTATTCATAGTAGAGGTTTTGTTTATCATTCTATTTTTCACCACCTTGATTTTCATTTTTCCCACTTTTTCCTTTGTACTTGTTATTGCCTTCATTTTTTGAATAGATGGCCTTATTATATGTTTTGGAATAATTTTATTTCACATAACACACACTTTCCTCTATTGTGGACTCAATTTTTATTTCAAAGGTCTGTTCTCTTTCTGCCATATTTTCAACCAATTGATCAAATGTAAGAGTCTTCAACTGATTGCTTGCTTTTAGAGACACCAAATAGGTTGAATAGTTGGGAAGAAGGGATATTATGAATGTGGTCATATATATGTCAATTTTTCCACCTATTACTTCTACATCATGCTTGATGGCATGTATCTCTGAAGTCAATATCATCACATCACCATCTTTTAACTCAAGGTTGAACAACATTAACTACAACTAAATGAATTACGACTTTGAGTGGGAATCATATAGCTCCTTAATTTTATGAAATGCTTCTCATGGGATATTTCACCTTTGAATATGATGAAATACATCTTCATTGACTGAAGCCCTCATCAAGGCCAATGCTTTCTAGTTTTTTTACTTCCATGATTGAATATCATTTACATTCCCTATTGGCTCAACTAGTTATTTCTCCCCATCATAAATATCAAACCATAGATCATTGCAGATGAGTGTGTTCTCCATTTACTAAGACCTTTCTAATCAACTACCTTTATCGATCAATATTATTCCAATGATCCATTTGATTGAATGCATGGTTTTGAGTTTTGAGTTTTGAATTTTGAATTTTTTTAACCCCAATTGGTTCCTTATTACTCCAAAATGGTCCCCATTTATATATGCCACTAGACAAATATACCTAACCTCTTGATATACATGCCCTTCCTATATACCCATGAGTACATGGAAGAGCTAGCCCTTTTTGTATACTCGATAGTACATGAAATAGGCCTTAAGGTACGTGAGAGTAAAGTGGTACATGGTACCTAGGTGGCATGTGAAAAGGATCTGCCCTATAATTAGCACTGACTTAAAAAGAAAATCTCATACATCAATATACTCATTTTTCTTGATTTTCAGATTTACACCTATTAATAGTGACAAATGGGTAAAAGAGTAAATCTCCATGTTTTTCCTTGAATTCACAAAATTTGGTTATTGTTTTCCAAATTTTTGAGAGTATCTTGCTCAAGGAAATTTTAAATAAAAAAATTGATCTAATTTTAAAAGCTTTCAAATTTTCAAATTCAAATTCTTTTCAAAATTTGAAAAATGAGCACTTAAAAGAAAATTATTTTTTACTTTTAATAAAAAAATCTTGAAATCTATACCTTTCTCCTTTTTATTTTATGTGGAAAATAACAATATTCCAATATTGGAAAATGAATATATACGACCTTTTGTTTTTCCACGGCTTCAATTACCAACTCATAATTAGCAAGGATGCCTCATATATTTTTTTATTTACAGAATGCTCCATATCCATATACACTTTATTCTAGTTGAAAGGATCAAAAAATCCATGTTCTATACCACATCTTACTCAAACACATAGAATAAAACAACCAATTTCACACTAGTTGGATGTAAATACCTTGCTCAATAATACACCAAGAAATGACAGGTTAAATTTAGCAATAAATGTGCCAAGATTAGACACATAGGTCCAACACAGATTATTGACAAAAAAACTCCATGTTATCAAAATAATATCCAACTAGATGATTTACATGTTTGAGATTGTTAGGAACAACATAACTCCCGCCTTTAAGCCAAAATGCCTCCTTGTTGGTGGTGTGTAGGTCTGAATATGCTACCAATCACTCTAAAATTAGCACCACATCTTCTTATGTAGGTTTGAAGGTGATATGCAGATTTGAGAGGTTGAATAAGACCAAAAACTTGACGAAAATTTCTACCCAATGTCTAATGCTTGAGAGAGAATGGTACACTACTAGAATCAAAATGTAGATTTGTCTGAAACTACATATATTAGATAGAATATGGTAGAAGATAATAAATACTCCTCCCTACTAATTATTAGTTCACTAGAAATCTCAGGTAAAATAAATTTATGAATGAATCCCAAACTATCTAGCTCATACGGATAAATTAAAGGAGAAGAATGACAAAAAATCATTTTTTCTAGGCTCTAACACCAATGATAGGTTGGAAAGAATATTGAAGGAATGGCAATGAAATTATATTTCACAATTCAAGTTTGAATGAGATAAAACATTAAAATATAAAATCTAAAATGGTTTTTCATTTCACATTCCAAATGTGACTCTTCTTATTCCTATGGGAATGGAGAATTTATTAAATAATACAAAAAAAAACACCTTTTCTAGACACCTAGGATTAATAATAGCTATATACAATATTGTTACACAATCCCTACATCAAACAATGTAGAAATGGTGATGGTGATCATTTAATAAAGGGAAGGTAGTATAGCCCAAAGGGTAGAAGGCTAGCCTAACTAAACACAATAAATGCACTATCAAAATAGAATTAATCCCAATTTGATTGAAGATAAATTGATATTATGATGGATGGGGAAACCCTGAAAACCCACAAACACCTAATGTTCTGTATGGATCCATCTCAAACTCCACCTAATCTACACCTATAATAATTTTACCTTTACTAGTGGAAAATAAACTCATTACATTACCCACTACTAGGTGATCAACAACATATCTTCTACATCTATATGAATCATTTTTATGTGAAGGAGCTCACATTGTTTATTTAGTGTTAATGTCTAACAAGGGAGAGGAGAGAAGATGAGACATTGCATCATAGGCAATTTCCCAATAAATAGGAATATGAATACTTACATGTGCCATAAATTTGAATATCATATACCTTATATTAAATGTTTCTTATGATTACATATAAGAAAATAGTACTAGAATTTGCCCCAATGGTGCAAGGAATGTCAGGAGGGATTTGTCCTCACATTTTAATTTTATTTAATTAGGTGTTTATGAGTGTAAAGTGAGGAGTAGTAAAGAGCAAAACATTTTTTTATGAAATGCATTTTTGTGTGTTTATTGAGAAAAACTACATTTTTTGTAAATATTATAGAATCCTTCAGTCTTACATAGTGAAATAATTTTGTAAGAGTTGATATAAAGGTCAGATAATGAGCCCACTCTTGATACAACAATGAAGGTCAAACTTTAAAGATCAATGTTTCCATAATGGTAATCATAATCTATCAAATTATCCCAGTGAAGTTGATGATGAGAGGTATTGCCTTGCTGATATTGATTCATAATTGCATTGTGAAAATAGCTAAAAGGTTTGGGTAAGTTTCGTCAATGTTTTCTAGTTTTGCTTCAAACCCTTTATAACAAATTTTTATCAAAAAGACATTGTTAAGCATGCATATTTATTTTATCACTTAGTGTATCTTCTACTATTGATTCTTCCAAGCATGTTTTTTTACCATCACCCCTATCTCACTTTGCCTAAATAGTCACTCTACACTAAACCCCTAAATTGATTTTATATGTTGAAACATCCAGTCATCATTAGCTAAATAATTGATTTACTCCAAAACTATGTTCTAATCACTATAAAATATCCTCAACATAATTATATTTTTTTTATTTTCAACTATTAACAAAATAAATTTACCACAAACCAATATTGTTGCATATTCCATCATATAAACATAGCAAGGAACTTTGAGAATAAATAGAACCAACATATAGTGCCTAAGATTTATATCCTAGCATGATAAAACTTTCAGTTTTACTACATGGAAATGTGTTGTGCAGGAAGGAGAAGTTTTTTTTCTAATTTTATTACAATATAAGTATACTATAATATAGTAATTATCATAATATATTATGATATTTAAGATATTATTATTACTATAACAAATTTATAAAAATAATTACATAATATTATAATATTGTATAAAAGTTGTAGTGCTCTCTATCATTGTATAATGGATATTTATGTTGACACGTAACATATTTATCTTGTAAGGAAATATAATATATTTGCAACATAGATGAATGGAAGAAACAAGATATACTTTGGGACCTCAATGTCTTGTCCGAACATTAAACAACATTTCATCATTGATTCGAGCTTCACATCAAAATTGGAGTCATGTTTCAATCAAACTAAATCTCATGACATCCTCACCCACCCTCAACAATAGAAAATGACAAATCAAATATTTTCCACCCTAAAAGCTACAAACCCCTTTGTAATGCATGATGCAAGTCATGTATATCCAACCACTAGCTTGAATATTGGTTTGGTGGCCCGCCTGGGATATTGTATCACCTATAATACCCTGTCATCACTGTTCACTATCACTGCCCAATGCATGTTGAAATATTTCACCACTTTCATGTTCTTTATGGCCTTTCCCTTTTTATCAAAGGTCTGAGTTTGGTATTTTTGTACATTGTCAAACCTATTTTAATTACTCTATATGTTAATATTTTTGCAGCATGGATGAACATAAGCTACAATATAGATAAGGTCAACCTAATGAGATTGACCAGAGTCAAGGCTATGAGTTGAGATTGCATTGATAGATGTGACATGTTATTGAAATTTATGTGTATCTTCCCAAGGTTCATCGAGTCAGGGGTTTGAGTATGGTGTTTCTATAATTTCTTAAGCATGATGTAATTTCTTTAGGTGTTAATATATTATAATCATGGATGAATGGAAGTTATAAGATATATTTTAGGACCTCAATGTCTTGTTCTAGCATCAATGACATTGCATCATTGATTTGAATTTTACATGAGATGTGGAGACCTATCAGAATCAAATTGACTCTTGTGATGTCCTCATCTACCCTTGATAATAGAAAACAACCAATTAAAGATGTCACCACCTTGTTTTGATATAACTGACATGTATCATTCTACACTTATATTACATTAACATGCCAGTTTAAAATTTAACATAGTTACATGTGTAGGTGTAAATTATATGGGATAACTATTATCCATATGTCATGGTAGAGAAAGATTCTTGATTCCCAATGGTAGCATGTTCATTAATGATAATATAATATTAAATTATTATATTATATTAAATATTATATTGTTATATGGGCCCCTTGTTGTATTATATCACCTAAAATATCTTGTCAATACCCCTCACATCACCACCCAATGCACGTTGAAATATTTCACCTCTTGCATGTTATTTATAACCTTGCCCTTTCCTCTCTGGGTCAAGTTTGGTGTTTCTATATGTTGTTAAGATTGGTTTAATTTCTCCAAATATTAATATATTTGTAGCATTGATATAGTTTAATTTGGGTTTCAATTCATTCATTTATGGGGTTAGGCACTCATTCAATTAACTGAGTTAATTCTAGACTTATTACAACTAGGCACAAATGTAGTATGTCCTTGTAGTGCTCAACATTTTTCACTCAACTGTGTTGGCATCAATTCACATAAGGTGCAAGCCTTATGCGCTGACCCAAAGTGTAATAGAGAAAGAACCAAAGCTCACATTGGGCTAGTTATGTCATGGTGCAATGCATCATATGTAAGACTTGGTCATTTAGTGAAGGATTTTGTAAGATTCATTAGCACAAGCTATTTCTGGGTGGGGTTTGATGGTCTATAGGCACAAAGCCTATTTGGGGAACTAGTTCTAGTCATAAGGGCATAAGCCTATATCGAGCCGGTTCTATGATCTTAACGGCATAAGATTTTATGTCACTAAGCTAAGCATCATTTGGATGCTTTGATGAGTCAATAGAATTGATTTATATCAAGGGTACATGCTTAGGCTAGCTCTTGCAACAAAGGTATCAAAGCTTGGGTGCATGCCTTTTCTAATACTTAGGCTAATTCATAGGTTATGATAATGTCATAACTTAACATAGAGATGTCATTGATGACTTGGGCCATAACTTCACTTAATAAAACATTCATATATTAAAATTGCACCATTATAACTACTACATTCATTATGCATTCAATTACTATTAACTAGACACATAACTAGATTAAACTCAAATAGATACAACACCATTATTTATTTAATCAAATTCCATATGAAACAAGTATATAGAATAGATTACAAGCTTGGATAACTACTTATCTACCCAAGGGATCATAGGCAAGCTTGGGCTTACACAAAATGGAGCCTTAGTAGCATCCATGTTAAATCCTATGCTAATGGCATCCATAGTTAGAGTCAATTCTGTAGAGCTTCGCTACATCAATTCATGTCATCTCTAGCTCATTAGATTGAGCTTGAATTTATATTAGATAGGAGCATCTTCATGATAAGGTTGAGAAAGCATGTTGGGTGTTAAGTTGGAGCCTTGGTTGATCATTCTACTGACTCCATCACCTTGCACCCTTTGTGTTTTAGACACCATGTGCATCCACTCAAGAAGATACCCTCAAAAATTGGGCACTGGTTAATCACCTACCAACTAGCACTAAGTCTATGATGATTACTCCAACTGGCATAAAAGATACCAAAATAATAATCATTTCAAATGATTTCCTCATGCTAAGATGTCTGTCAAGTTGGTGTGGATCCGTCCCTAGCCAAAATAGGGGCCCAACATTACCCCATATAAAATTACTAGTCCACCTTTGGAATAGTCTTTCAAATCTCTTAGTGTGCAGAACTCAATCATGCCCTCCTTCAGCTTGGTGTTAAAGTCCTCAAAGCCCTTGATAGTGAGCTTGAGTTCTTCGACAATATTGTCCATCTCCATAAAGGTGGCACTAAGTATGAATGCATTTGTCTTCTCCAATTCCTTCTTGAAGGCCTCAAGATTTGTCTTAGCTTTTGTCACTCCATCCAAGATTTCCCCTTATTTAAAAGCCTTAGTCTACAAGGTGTGAAAGAGTGCTTTCAGGCTTTGTTCCTGATCTTTGATCTAGGTGCTTAAGGCATTGACCTTCCCCATTATCTCTGTGTAGTATAACCTACTTTTAGTATATACCTGCACCATCAACTCCTCCTCCCCCTTTACCTACTTGAGGCACATGTCTATGAATGATGTCTAGTTGGAAAAGTTGTAGAAAATGGCATAGATTACATCTATGCCCTCTTAAAGTTTTATGAAGAGTTCTTCTACCTATTTGAGATTTACAACTAGCTCCCTTTTTAGCATGACACATGGGTCCTCTTTTTTTTTCTAGATTTGCCTTTAACTTCAAGAGCATATTCTACACTAACATGCATACTTTAACAACCTTTAAGAGGTGAGATGTGTCAATGCAATCTAAGAGGATGAATCAACTATCTTTATACACTCGACTAATTATTTTAACTTAAAGTTCATGGCATGCATTCCCTTTTTTGCATCTAAGGAAATTTTCTTCCATTTTGATGCCCTAACATCATTAATAATGTTCTTTCGCATGATTTTTAAAGCCATCTGAATGAGTGCATTTACCGACCTAACTGGGTTCATGGTGTAAGGATTTATGAGAAGGGTATCATGCCCTTCTTCTAGGCTATCTTTGCCCAATATATCCTTATATGGAACCTCAAAGTGAGGCCCATCCACATAGTTGTCAAATTCAAATGATAGTTGTTGGTGCATCCTAGTTGTGGCAACTCTAGGTGGTATGTACTAAAACATGTATAAATCTTCATCTATCCACACCTTTTACATATTCTCTCTTAGTCTCAGCTTCATGCCTTCTTCTTCTATGATGCCTAGCTCTATTTTCTCTTCTTCCTCTTCATCAATGTTACCACTCTCTTTGATGCTTTCCTCTAAGGTTTCTTCTTCATGCTCATGTAGGGATTCTTCTTTGTACTTATTCCATTGGTTTACTTCTTCTCCCTTACCATCAACTTCACCCTCCTATTTTTGTTAGGTCTTTACAACACTCTCTATTTATTGCTTTTATAAGGCACCAACATCACCTTCATTTTATTCAGGCATGCCTTCACTACTTGGACATACCTTTTATGTAGCTTCATCTATTGTGATGTTAAAGGTGCTAGGTACCATTTCTATTGCTTCCTCAGTTGATTATGTGCTTGTGATAACCTCTTTTTCTTCCTTATCTTTATTGGCCTTTTCTTCTTGGGGTTTTTTTCCTTAGCCTTCCTCTTATTTTCTAGTGATAAGGCTTTTTATTCCTCGACCTTCCTTTATTCAGCCTCAACCTTCTCAATTTCCTCTTGGGTCATGCCTTTTTCCATCATGGCATCCCTTTTCTTCTCCAGCACCAGTGCCTTCAGAATTTCTATCTCACTCATCCCCAATTTCCTCCATGTCTCTCTCTCTTTTCCTCAGTTTATGGAGGCAATGTGGTGGGTTTTTTAGATGAGGCCCTCACTGGCTTATCGGCTTCTCCAAGCATGGTAATAGTGATACCTTGGAGGGCATTCTGAACTTCTTTAGTTTTGGGTTCTTCCCCTACTTCCTCTTCTTAGATAATGTAAACTTTTGTCCTACTTCTTCCTCCTCTTCCATCTCTTCACATGCCTATTGTGCTTCCATTTCCTCATGCACCTCTTGTGCTTAAATATCCACCAAGGTTATTATTGGCATCACAATAGGCCCCTTAGAAGTCTTCTTCTCCTTCTTGTTGGGAGAATAAATCCCTGAGATAAAGGTCATGCACTTTTTATTTGGAGTTGAGGGGGTTACTTCTTCATCAGAGGTGATCTTTAACCATAAGTGCTCTTGAATTTTTTCAAGTGTTTCTCCCAGCTTTTTCTAGGGAGATTTCTTCTATGCTACTAATGTCATCTTCCCTTCATCACTGATCTAGAGGGGGAGATCATCATCCTTCTTGGGGTGTGTACCCTTCTTTATCAACTTCATATTATAATATAACATGTGTATGTGCTTGAGTATTACTTCCTTCTAGAGGAGATGGAGGTTAGTATGACCCAAGTTATCATCCTTATCTTTGGTAGCTTTTCCTCCTAGGCACATGTATTGGCACTATAACCTACTTCTTTCCAAATCCATAGCCTTCACTAGGATGTCCAGCTATTGTGCATTGGGATTTCTCCTTAGTGCATCCCTAAAGTACTTGGTAGAAAATGTGTAAGGGAATTTTAGCCATCCTGATCAATTCCTGTCTATGAATGCCAAGTGCACTACACAAAAGTGTTACATAATAGTGAAGGTCATCATTCCAAACATGTTTTGGGGAAGCTCCTCAATGATGTGCCATTCCATCCTAAATACCTCAATGTATTGGGCACATCACCCCATTACTTAATTATTGTATTTTTGGGAGAAGGTGGATGGGTAGGTGAAGTCTTGGTACTTGAGTGTCTAGGAATCCTTATGCACTAAGAAGACACAAAGATTGTCTTCATCACCATCAAGCATGTTGTTCTCCTCTATCATAATTAAAATCAACATTGACCCCCACCTAAATGTCTCTCACACTGTGTGAAACTCAAGCATATTCTTCACCATCTTTTTAGCAATGAATTTTGCTATGATGAACTTGACCCCTATGACATGTGGTGGGTGATGCACAAGTAGGCCTTGGTGATGTCCATCCACCTTTCATCGAGGCAAAGTTTTGAACTTATGAGGTGTATCATGGCCCTCATGTCAGGGTCCCTTATATCTTTTATAGGGAATACAAATCCTCCCTTGTAGTACCCAAGGAATTTTATGACCCTTTCTACTTCAACATCATCCACCATTATCTAGTGGATGTCTGCACCAGAGTCTAGGAGCCTAGTGATTTTTCCAATTAGGCTTATTGATAACCACATGCACCTCCTTGGAAAGTATAAGTGGTCCCTCCATAAGTTCCTTTGGCTTGTTGAAACATGGAAACTAATAGAGTTGAGTTACGTCAGTGGTTGTAAGCTTGTTTCAAATGGAAACATCAAACAATATTATGTCAGCCTTTGTCTTTTCTCCTATGTCTACCATATAGTCTTTCACTAGATATTTCACATTGCTTGGGGTATGTCATTGTATTCTTTTAGTCTACAAGTGTAAATTAAATATTCCCAATTCTCCCCCACTAATACCTCCATGGGAAACTACATTTCCTTATATGACATCTTTATGAGCACCTTAGGGTTAACCACTATGATGCTAACCTCTTCTACCAACTATGCCTTTTTATTTGCAATGGATATCTCTTCTATCTTTTGCACTTATTTGGCATCTTTTTGTGTTTGTGATGGATCAAAACTCATCCATTTCTTTCCCATCTTGAATTGAATCGTGTTGAAGCATGGTCTATTGATTTTACCAAAGCCTATAATGTTTCTTGACACTTTTCACTGTCGTGGGGTCTACAATGGTGACAATGACTTTGGCTTCCAAGATTCATTTGTCATTAATGGTAGCCTCAACATCTCTCAATCTTTCTCCTGCTTGGTTCTCTCACAATTCTTGCCCCATAAGCCTCCTTTCTAATCTTAATAAGAATGATATTTCCTTACCTTTGCAACTATTCTTATTTGGTGACTATGGGTGCTTAGGGTTTCACTCTAGTAATGTTTGCTTACTTTGGCTCTAGTTTAGCTCTATTTTTATGATTAATTTTGCTTAAGTTTTATAACTTAAACTAGTCAGCCTTTCACATCTTTATACCCCTAATTCAACTATCATCTTAATTATAGGTGAGTAATGGCATGGTAGTGCCTAGATTTCTTGGAATCTGATAAAACCCATAAAATGCATGAAACTTCACTACCACCTCCATATTTAATGTGTATCTTTGTTCCTTTGTCATCACCTCATTAAATTCTCTAAATGGTATTTTGAGTGAAGTGACATGTAATTCAAACGATCACTTCCTACCTAACTTTAGGTGGATGCTAGCTTGTCTTGATGATCTTCCTCCTACACTTTGTTCATTTGGTATAACCTTCACCTTTCTTATGGTAACCTGGGCATAGTGGTTCACATGTACATGATTCAGCCTCCAAGGTTCCATCTTCTCTTCCTGCTATGCTTTCATTTCAAATACACTTTTCTATCTTAGTTGATTTATCTATGTCTTTGTATCTTTCCTTAGCCTATCCTACCCAATATAAATCCCTTATGATGGTCCTCCAACACTTCATTCTTTAGCTTTTTTGTGTACTTAACATCTTATGTGCCTCCCTTTTATCTGATGCACACTAGCATCATTTGTACCTCTCTTAATCACTTGGTAGTCATATTTTCAAAGTTTGGCAAGTTATATGAACCCAAAAACTTAGGTGTCTAGCCTTAGGTGCTTAGAAAGCAACCTCACTTGACTCACCTGACTAGTATTATGTATGAAAGTGCCAAATTAGTTTTTGTATAAGCTTAAAATTGCCTCGCTTGTTGAATCTTGCACCTGAAGATCTTATGAACCTATTTTATGAATTTGGAAACTTCATGCACCCATAACTTAAGTGTTTGGCCTTAGGTTATTTAGAAATCATATGTACTCTACTCACTTGGTTGGATTTATGCATGGAAGTGCTAGAATTTTTTACCACCAAGCCTTAAAGTGTTGTTCATTCACTCAACATGAATAACAACACAAACCAATATAAAATAAAGAAACATTTGTCTTGTGCCAAAATTTATTTTGGTCAACACAACACAACCAAATTATTATCATAAAATTGATGTCTGATGGTGCAAGTTTCATCCTATTGCCTATAAGGCTTCAATTGATTGCCATTGAAATGTTTAAGGAGTATTTCACCTAATAATGTTTGCAGCTTGCATGTGCTAGTTTCTAACATGTTATGGATGACATATGGACCCATCCACCTAATTTATATATTTATTAGGTGCTTGAGGTACTTGGAGTCATAGATCAAGACCAATTTTCATTCAGTCAATACCTTGTGTTTATTATGCTTGACATGCCATAACTTCTAGCGTGCCTTTTTTATCTATTAGCTCTACCTTGCTTGGGCATGCAACTCATCCAAGTGATCCAAGTCCTTTAGTCTCACATTTAATGATTCTTGGTTATCTAAATGACCAATACATATAATGCACAATGATGGCATAATGAACTCTATTAATAGAATTGCCTCAGTGCCAAATACTAGTTGAAATGGTGTAGCCTTGTTTAGGTGCTTGTAGGTTGTCCAATATTACCATAGTACTTTTGACACTCAATCATCCCAATTTTTGTGACAAACATCATAAATATTCATGAGGCATGTCCCCAATATCTTATTGAATGCCTCAGCGATGTCATTCACTTGTGGATGATAAGTTGTTATCTTATGGTGTACCACCATGTCTTTGGTTAGTAAGATTTGCATAGTTTCATCGATGAGTTGTGTACCTCTATCGCTAGTCAAACTAAATAGGCAACCATAGTGACTTATGATGTTTTCCCATATGAACCTTATGGTTTTGATGGTCGTGTAGTTTTTGGTTGGTGCTACCACGTCCCACTTGGTGAAATAGTTAGTGGTCGCTAGAATATATCTTGCACCTGTGTGCCTTACTACAAGAGTGATTAGCCCAATAAAATCAATGGCCCATTTTTTGAATTGTGCTTGGGTGATAATGGGGATGTGAGGCATCTCATCATGGTGGTTGGGCTTCCCTATATACTAACATATGTCACATGCCTTGGTGTAATCTTTTGTATCTTAGAATATACTTGGCCACCAAAATCCTGATTACAACACTTTGCATGTTGTTTCATCTACATTGCAATGGCCTCTTGTTATCTCCTCATGAACTTTTCATAAGATATAGTCCCTTTCATGTTTTAATACACATCATTGTAAGACTTCATCTTGGCTTAGTTTGTATAGTTATTCACTAATGAGTTGAAAATGGGTAGTATGAACTATGAGCTATTTCTTTTCTTTGGTTATCATAGTCTAGGGTATAGATCCAGATGTTAGAAAAGTTTCTATCTCTGCCAAGTCATTAGGGATACATTAGACTTTATAGAGTTACACATTTGGCATGTCATCCTAAATAGGCATTACTACATCATCAGAGTTGATGCATGATAAATGGTCTGGGCCTGAGTTTTGTTTTCCAAGTTTGATGACAACTAGAACTAGAATTCTTGAAATAAAATTATCCATCTACAAATGTGCCCATGTATAATGGGCTTATTCACAAGGTACTTAAGCACCCCATGATTGATGAATAAGATGAATGGGGTTACCAACAAGTATTGCCTAAATTTTTGGAGGGTGTAGACCATAGCCATTACCTCACACTCAGTTGTTGTATAGTTCCACTCTGTTTGGGTTAGTTTCTAGCTTGCGAAGGAGATGAGATGATCCATCTTGCCTTCACCAAGTTGCACTATAATGGTGCCAATTGTAGATCCAGATGCCTTGACATGGACATAGAATGGGGTCATCTAGTCAATAAATTATAAAATAGTTACACTAGCGAATTTGAGCTTCAGAGTTTCAAAGGCATCATCTTGTACTACACCTCAATAGAATGGGGCATCCTTGCATAAGAGCTCCTCTAGTGGTACCAAAATATTTACATATCTTCTTATGAATTTCATATAATATCCATAATGGCCAAGAAATGTGTGAACATATTTTTACATTCAAGGGCCTGCAGCTGGATGATTAATTTATCTTTACAAGATCAATGAGTAGGCCATATTTACAGATGATATACCTAAGGAAGGTTCTAAAGGGTGTCACAAAGATGAACTTATTTAGGTTTAAGGATATTTTTAGTTTCCTTCACCTTTCAAACATCAAGTGCTTGTTATCATAATGGTCCTTGATGAGCCCATACATAGTCTAGTCATCTAGGTACACTTGGAGGAACTTGTGGATGAAGTCCTTAAATGTAATGATCACCACTCTAGATAAAAAGGTTGGTACATTATTGAGTCCAAAGGGCATCACATTATAAATGAAACAACCCCATTCAGTCATAAAGGTTATTTTTAGCTTGTCTTCCTCTTTAGTATGGATTTGATGATATTCATAGAACCCATCAGTAAAGGTGTAGATCTCATAGCCTATGACACCATTCAAATCTTCATCAATGAACAGAGTCAGGAAGGGTTCAGTGATGTAAGTGGTATTCAAAATTATATGATTGATGTAAATGCAAATGCACATATCCTTCTTGATGGTAATCACCATGGGGCTCACCCATTTTGATTCATGCACAAGGAAGATGATGCCTACAGATAGGATACCATAAATCTCTATTTTGAGCTTAGCATAGAGATTGGGGTTCATTTTGTAAGGGTGATTCTTGATAGGTCTTTAACTATCCACTAGTTTATACTCATTTTCCTAAGGGGTGGGTGGGTTGGAACTCCTTTAGGAGATCCACAATTTGTGTCAGCTTCATGTCGAACCATTATGCAGCTAGAGTAGCCATTTTTGTTCCCTTTATGACCTAATGTCTACATTGGTATTTTTGAGCAACACATGATAGGTCTCATTCCTCATCTGATGTGATTCCTAGACTTATTGATTTCCCTCAGTTATCTCTATCTCAAGATGGGTTAGGTCTTCTTCATCAATGGCACTATCCTCTATTTGGTGTACTAGTTTCTTCTTGCCTGTCAAGGTCATCTAGTTGTAATCCTTCTAAGTTTCATCATCTTATTTATTCAAGTCACTATTGAGTGTTTATTCTTCAAACAAAGTCAGGAGTGCCAAACCCTTTTCCTTGAATATATATTTGAGGCTTTCCTCTAATATGGTAGTGTCTTCAAACACTACCCTATGAATTATTTGCAATGGCTCGATCAATTCTAAGTTTTGTGAAGAAAAGGAGGTGTGTACAAACCTCTCTTTGAGTACATCCTAATTTTTCATCTTACAATACATCTCATTGACAACATACCATGCTCATACCCATGTCTTCAAGGTTTTGTATAAGGTGTTCACCCATAGGTTACTTAGGGTGTTCTCATCGTAGACAATCCAAGTTTCATTTTATAAGCACACATGCACTACAAGCTTAGAACACTAGATTAGGTAGAGATGTCTAGGTCCTCATTACTTTTCTTGAATTTGGTGCATATCATTACTTTTACATCTTGAAAAATTGGCAAGCTAGGCCTTTACACTACCCACCAATGAACAATAGTGCTCCTTAAAGTATACACCAGTACACCTATTCTATATATCTCCATTGGGATGCATGATTATAGATCATAAACATAATTTTCCATAGGGTTGTTCCCCTCATACTTTGGGACCATCGTAAGTTTACCTTTGCTTAGGTGAAACACTTTCTTACCCTTCTTGGCATAAGGGACCCATCTCTTAGAAGTGCAATCAATCTAGACCCAGCCAATTTTCATAGGTTTTGGCACCTTCACATGCACTAAGTGACACCTTCGACTAGTGGCTTCATAAGCTTCTTCGACCCATTAGTCACAAGCAACATTGGTGGTGTCCAAGGTTGACTATCCATCTTCCCATGAAAGCACTCCTTATTCATTGGGGTTAAGAGTCTTGGTGCATTACACCATGATGTTGTATATATGGCTGATCTCATCCTCAAGATCAACACTCTCTACATGGGGGGTCCTTGGTCACTTGAAAGGGGGATCATCACCCTTTCCTTTCCATTTTAAATGTCATATAGTGCTTATTGAAGCACATATCTACATTATTTGCATAGCACCATGGCCTTCCCAAGAGTGTTGGGTAATTGTCTTGAGCTGCCAACTTGATCACCTTAAAGTCAACATAGAAGTTGGGACCCATGATATTTATAATAGTACTCTTCAAAATTCCAATGGGTTGTACTCTGGTCTTGTTAGCCATGAAAAACACATGAAGAGAAGGTCTAAAGGTTGGCCTACCCATTTTTTCCCATGAATTCTTGGTCAAAATATTGACCTCAACCCCTATGTCCATAAGGATCTCACATACCAACCATCCATCAATAGTGGCATTCACAAGGAGTTCTTGATCATACTCTACATTTTGTGCATGCCTTACTTCTCGTGCCCTCTCCATATGGCGTGTGGCAAATTTAATTAGATTTTATCCTAGATGTTTTACAAGCAAGTTTTTCAATAGGAGAAACAACCCTTCTATCTATAAGAGGCAAAATATCTCTGTTAGCTCTTGTATTTTAGTCTCTTAGCTATCTTGTTTCTTTCAAGAGGCAAAAACCTATGCTTCTAGGTCATATACCAGTTAGAGCTCTCCTTGCAAATTTTGATTGATATTCATGGCTTACTATAAAATGTCTTTTTGACACATAAATTTAGGGTAAGGCACAACATTAGGTTCTATTTGCATGATACGCCTAGTGTGACTCAGTTCTCTATACACTAGGCACAACTTTGGTACTGGTGTAACTAAGAGCTGAGTGGTGAACCCACTATGAGTAGTTACCTCTACTTTGATTGGCTCTATGCAGGTCAGTTGTGCCTTCACAGTCCACTTCTCTATTTTTGACTCATGATGGATCATTCCTACACCCTTGTCTATGTCAAGCTGACCTTGGGTTAGTTTCTTTTACAAGTTAAGGAATTCCTTGACCTTGTGTGTTCCTCGACATTCCCTGCATGTTGGATGTGTAGGGTAGTCATGCTCATAATGTTTGGTCAAGTTGTACTTCTAACATGATCACAGTGGGAATTTTCCTCCACCACATCCTCCACCTCACCCTTTGGTGCCTCTTTGCATCCCATAGCCTACATTTTACTATCCATATCCCTCATTTCCTTATGTCACCTACCCTCTAACTACTACATTTGCCTATTATGCACCTGTCTCCATATTTTCATGCATCTCATTGATCACGTGACAATCAATTGTGGTATGAGTATAGGTGTCACATAACTAGAAATAAATGGTTGTGTTAACCTGACTGGTGCATTGTATCAATGGGAAGTTATGAACATCATGCACCTCAAAAAAACCTCAAAGTTTAAAAGTAATGTACACACATTCCTTCAAGGGAAGTTGTTCATGTTATCGCCTTATATCTCATAATTAGTGTATCATAATCCACTTTGATTGTCTTGTAATGAACTAACGGTTAGCTTTTATCGTTAGGATGCCATTTATGCAATATACACCTCCATGAATGGGTTGATCCCCATATCAGTGCTCCTAACTACCTTGGCTCAGAGTGTGGATTCAAGATCTTTGTGAGATTTCATGAATGTCTTCATGGATAGAGCTCTTTTAAACAATACCAAAAATCTTCCAATAAACCATTACACATGCTAAAAGGAGTGAATGTCATAAGGAAGATTGAAAAGAAGAGTTTTGAACTTGACATCATAAAGGTGTATAATCTTTGATAGTCCTTGGTTAATTTCCTTAAGCGTGGTGATTCTCTACTATTCAAACTTGTGTATATTGAATTCCTTCAAGAATACTTCCTTTGAAGTGTCGTAGTCAATCATGTCCTAGTTAAGATTAAATTTTTTATATCAATTATAAGTGCAATCAATCAGAGTTGTCATAAACTATGTTATCTTATGCTCTGAATGGGTTATGCCCCAAGCACACCGTTGTAGTTCACATTTTATTACATGTTCTACAGCATTTTCCATGCCATGGTATTCTGGTAAGTGCATGGCCATCTCATAGTAAATTTATTATGGGGGATGTTAGTATCTAAGGTGCTTGCCCATTGGTACTTATCTTAGTGGTGGTCCTCTAATACCTCTAGTCACTATGTTGGGCATCAACCCCATTGTTACTATTGGCATCATTGAAGTCAATGATGTAGTGCTACTCATTTGTGGCATCAAGATACTTCTTATGGGTTATTTCCCAATCTACATAGCTACCATTGGTTTGACTAGAATGCTTATGCTCACATTCTATGTTGTCGATCAAAAATCTAAAATAAGATAGGTATTGTCACTTAACTCTTCATAAGGAATAACTTGTTCAATCATAAAATTATACTCTAAGTTTACAAAAAGATCAAAGTTAATGTTGACAATAGGGTTAGTTATCATTCTTCTTTCTTCTCATAGGGGATCCAGCACATGATCTTGCACTGTAGGTTTAAAGGGGGGTAGGCACATTCAGTGCATCTTCAATGGTCAAATTCTATAGGAACCTAAAACATTCTACACCTATAAACTATTGTGTTTGATCTAAGGCTTCATTATTTCTCTCCTCTTGGTGTTGTTGCAATTCAAGATATCCTTCCCCATGCCCTCCCCACTCACTATAGGTTCTCTTAGAACTTATAGGTTTTATATCTTCTATCATCCAGTGCCTTCTCATGTTATAATTCTAGCACCTAATCTCTTGGGTGTCAATCTGCTCATCTCCTTCTATTATGCTTTACCTACACATCCCCTTCTTATTTATTGTGCTACTCATACATAAATGAACTTTAGATTTCCATTCTCATAGTTTCAAAGACAAAATCTAATACTAATTTTTTAAGCTCTACATTGAACTCTTTTATAAATGTGCATCTGAGCTCATAAAAGACTTGATACTTTGCTTCCTCAGGATAGGAGTATGTCAATACTGTGAACTCAGACACATAACTATTCAATGCTCCTTGCCATAATTTGTCTACAATTCTAGTCTAAGTGGAATCAAGGTTATCAAGATTTTATAAGTGTTATTTTGTCCACTCAATATGTTATTCATGGCTTTATCTTTTGTGAGTCACATACGCAATCAACCATCGGTACACATGCTTAGGTAGTTCAGAAAATAAGACCTCATACAGAGCATCATATAGGTTATTCGAGACCCACTTTCTTGACTTTTATCCTTTATAGGATGGATGTTTTATTTAAAATCTATCTTCCACCTATTGTAACTAGTGTTTGATGTTCTTGAAGTAGAGTTGAAGCATTGTTTAATCGCACCATTATAATAATAAAATTCAACATGGATCCTGACAAAGGAACCAAAATGTATATTTTAATTGGGGTTTCAAGTCATTCATTTATGGGGTTAGGCACTCATTCAATTATCCAGTTTAATTATGGGCTTATTAAAATTGGGTGCAAATTTAGTATATCCCCGCAGTGCTCAACATTTATGACTTGACTGCATTGGCATCAATTCACATAAGGCACAATCCTTATACGCTCACCTAAAGCACAATAAAGAGATAATTAGGGCCCACATTGGGCTAGTTGTGTCATGGCACAATGCATCATATGTAAGACTTATTCATTTAGCAAAGGTTTTTGGAAGATTCATTGGTGTAAGCCATTTATTTGTGGGGTCTGATTATTTGTAGACACATAGCCTCTTTGGGGAACTAGTTTTATTCATAGTGGTGCAAGCCTATATTGGTTGGTTCTATGATCTCAAGGGCACAAGCTTTTGTGTTACTAAGCTAACCATCATTCAAGCACTTTGATGGGTCAAGGGAATTATCTTATATCAAGTGTCCATGCTTAGGCTAGTGCTCTTGGCAAGGGTATCAAATCTTAGGTACATGAATTTTATTATACTTATGCTAATTCATAGGTTATGCTGACATCATCACTTAACACAAAGATGCCATTAATGACCTGGGCCAAAAATTTTCTTAACAAAACATTCATGTATTAAAATTACACCATTATAACTACTATGTTCATTATGCATTCAATTGATATTAACTAGACACATAACCAGATTAAACTCAAATATATGTAACATCATTCTTCATTTAATTAAAGTCCATATGAAACAAGATATATAAAATATATTATATGCTTGGATAACTACTTATTTATCCAGGGGCTCACAGGTGAGCTTGGGCTTACACAAAATGGATCCTTAGTGGCATCTATGTTAAATCCTATGCTAATGGAGTCTATATCTAGATTTAATTATATAAAGCTTTTCTACATCAATTCACATCATCTTTAGCTCATTGGATCATGCTCAAATTTATACCAGATAGGAGCATCTTCATGTCAGGGTAAAGAGTGCACTCTAGGTGTTGAGTTAAATCTTTGGTTGATCATTATGCCATATCCATCACCTTGCACCCTTTGCACTGTGATCACCATGTGCACCCACTCAAGAAGATTCCTTGAAAAATTAAGCATCGATTAATCACCTGCCAAGTGGTGTTAAGTCTATGATGATTCCTCCAGTTGGCATAAAAGATACCAAAATAGTAATCATGTCAAGTGATTGCCTCATGCTGAGATGTCCATTGATGTGGCATGGATCCATCCTTAGATAAAATAGGGGACCAATAAGCATGGATGAATATAAGCTATGAGGTAGGCTCTGGTACTTCAATATCTTATCCACACATAAATAACATTGTAATGCATATTCAATCCACTCATCAAGCATGGATCCCTACCAAAATAATATTAGTGTACATGATTCCATCATCCACATTAACAATAGAAAATGGTATATGATATGGGATTTATGGTGTCTGATATCAAATGAAATGCCCTATCATTTCCTCTCACCATGACCATGCAGATCACCTTGAAATCTTGCACCAGTTGCATTGATACTTATGACATGTCACTAAATTTTGAAGGTGTATCTTCCTAGTGTTCATCAAGTTTGTCACTAGGAATACCTTGTCATTACCCCTCACCATCACTGCACATATCACCTTGAATTATTTCACTCTTTGTATGTTATAGATGGCCTTGCCCTTTCTTTTAGGGGCCTATGAATGGCCTTTATATATGTTATTAACCCTAATACAATTGATTTGGGTGTCAATATATTGGCATCATGAATGAATGGAAGCTACAAGATAGACTATGTGACTTTAATTTCTTGTCCCAACATCAATGGCATTGCATTTTTAATTCATAGAGATGTGGGGGCCTTATACAATAAAATTGACTCATGTGACATCCTCCTCCACCCTTGATAATTAAAAATATCAACTCAAACATTCCACCACCTTGAAAGATATGGACTAATTTACAATGGGTACTGATCATGTAAATCTAACATCTACTCTAAATCTAGCACTAGTATACGATATGGACCCCTTAAGTATGATATCACCTAAAATATCTTATCATTGCCCCTCACCATCACCACTAAGACAACCTTTAGACATTTCATTCATTTATGTATGGCCTTGCCCTTTATTCAAGCAATCTGAGTATAGTGTTTATGTATGTTTTTAACCATGATATAATTGTTATAGATGTTGATTTCAATATATTGGTAGCATGAATGAATGAAATCTACAATATAGGCTTTAGTACCTCAATATTTTGTCCATGCATCAATGGTAGTGAAAGACTAATTTGAGTCACATGTGAGATGTGGATTCACTTCAAAATCAAATAAGTGTTTATAGCATTTTCATCCACCCTTGATAAGAGAAAATGATGAATAAAAGATGATACCAACTTGTATGTTGCTGATTTAAACTTTTAGGTTTTACACATGCAAATCTTTAGTTATATTAAAGGGATGAGATGTCTAAATAAATTAAATAATATGAAATTATTAAGCACTAATTTTTTATAGCATTTTACCTTATTTGAATTTATAAAAATAGTAATAAATAGGCATAAATATAGACTGATCTAAGAAGTGACTATTGTGGATGATCTGGGTTATAAAAATTGATTCTAGATAGTTTTAAGTGTTATCAATAGGATTCTATAATCTATTTGTTCATTGGATAATAGCTTCATGTTGTTGTAGTGTCCTCAAAGTGGTGGTAGTGTCCCCTTTATAGAATTATTCTTATTTCTGGGATCACCTATGCCTATGTTTTTAGGTCCTATTTGTGCATGCATGAAACCTAGAGCTCTATGTTATGGCTATAAAATATGATTTAGGGTGCAAAAGCTAATCCTCCTTGCAAGTATGGCATGATAAATAATTGTGTGTTCATTATTAGGATAGGCTAGACATCCTCAACACCCCATTGTGAAGAAAGTTTCCTACATACCAATACTTCGAAGAGGGATCAAGCTTAATGTTGTTCTCCCACCTAGTGTTTGATGCAAGTGTAAGTGAATGATAGAATGAGAGTGGACTTGGATGTCTTGAATGTGCTTGAACTTTGAAATATTTGAAAATTGGGCTTAAGGCTAATGTAGATGGTAGTATGTAGAAGTAGGGTAGAAAAGGGATCAAGTACCTTAATTTTGTTCAACTTGTCTTTGGTTTGAATGTAATTTTGCATCTATTTTCCATCTAGTGAATAGAGGTCAATTAGACTTGTATTTATAAATATTTTTGGTTTTTGTAGATAAGAATATGTGTGTACACTGACCTTAGGAAGGGTACACATTTGAAAAATTATTTGTTTGAGAAAGTTAGGGCTAAGGATAGTATTGCCCAGGTGGGGACACTAACGCCATGTCCCAAATGTGGCACTAATGTCCACTTGGAAAATTGATATAAAAACTAGGTTAGGATTTGAGAAGATTGTCTTAGGATAGTATTTGGTTGACTGTAGGTGTCTATGATCTA
Organism: Torreya grandis; assembly: GCA_037957365.1. Lineage (NCBI taxonomy): Eukaryota > Viridiplantae > Streptophyta > Pinopsida > Cupressales > Taxaceae > Torreya > Torreya grandis. Next base: position 387,530 of record JARHVA010008097.1, read on the forward strand.
CATAATAATTTAAAAAAGTGTGATAAATGATCTAGGATAGGTCTAGCATTAAGCTAGGAATATGTTAACTCAAGTGACACTCTTAGCATCCAATTACCACTTTTAGGTGATTACATTTTGCCCTTTTATGTTAGTAATGTAGCAAAGTGAAATGACCAGTATAAATGGAAAAAAATGTAAATGGACTTACCTTAGAAGTGAATCCCATATCACTAAGTCTAATTATGTGAATCTAGGTTTGCATATGTAAAGCATGATCTAAAGTGATGACCTATAATGAAACATGAAAAAATAAATCCTTAAGAGATGACCAAAAGCAAAAGTCTATGCTGAAATAAAGTAACTAGGTAAAGCTAAGTAAAAAGAGAGGAAAGGAACAAATATACCTCATTCGATACATGAACCAATGTATGAACCTGGTGATAGCCTATGTGTTTGAGTGTACATAGTGATTATATCATTGAATATATTTTATTGAGTTGATGGCTTGCTCAATCCTCATATGGGTGGCTCTTGAACTCAATCCAGTTTTGAATCCATCATTGCCCACTCATACTTGGTGGATCCTGATTTGTGAATAGCTTGGATAAGACTATAATTGTGTTTATCCCTCTCATTTGGGTTGCTCAATAATTCAAGTAGGCCATGATTCCATAATTTTCCACTCATGTGAAGTAGATGCATCTATAATTGAACTATGCAAAGTGTTGAAAGTATCTGATTAAATCTAACTATGTATGTCACCTATGTGGCCACTCGAGTATATTAGGCATCTTTGGGCCTCTCGAGAATGCCAACCACTAAAAATGGAGTAAGGTGTGAATTTGGTGACAACCTAGAATGTGATAGTAAGTGTATATAACATAGATAATGGCATGGAGTTTGTCATTCCATCTGATCAATTTATGTGTAGCTGAGTATGTATAAACTATGTATCATGCACATGCCCCCAATATGGTATCTGAGTATGTAACTGAACTAAATTTTGGAGTGATAATGATGTCCCAAATCTAAGTAATTGGTATGAATCTAAGCTAAAATGAATGTATTTGAGTAAAATCTAAACATAATTATCAAACTTGTGATTGTATATGTGCAAATCTATATTACACCTAGTGTATTGGTCTTAATAATTTGGACTATCATGAAACTAGGGCTAATAGACAGTAGCATCCTATAGTGGACAATATCACCATGTGTTAAAAGTATCCCAATCTGGGCACTAATATCTACCTAGTCTAAAATCTAGGTGATCCGAACTATTATCTAAGTTTGTATTTTTCTTGTGTTTGCCTTGTGTCTGATTTCTAAAATTGAGCTTGTGTGCTAAAATCTATTTGTGAATAGTAAAGTAGAACCCTGATCTCTGTGACAAACCCCTATGAATGCCCCTAATTTTGAGGGTAGTTGTGAAATATATGTAATAACTTTCCACAAAATACGTAGCTCTACAAAATGGGTTAGTTAGAGAATATGCATAATATTCCAATATAATATACAAATATATCATTAGAATGTAAATGTATCTAAAAATGAATAAGTAATGTAAGATGTATGTTATAATCTAGCATTGCAAAAGGGTGTCAAGATAAATGTAAGCAATGTGTATAGTAACAAATCTGAGTAACTACCTAAGGGGATGGGGCATGATGCCCATCATCACTCCCAAGTAGGAAGGGTAGATGCATGAGGTCCCTCATGGTATCAAAAAATGGTGTGTGTGTAACAAGAAAATATAAGTATCATGGTGTAGAAGCATACGTACAAGCACATGAGGAATGTAAAAGGTAGGCCAAGGGGCCATAATATAAGGTACATGGGCACATGTCACTAAATCTGAGAATGAAGACATACAGGGACATGTTTTTATGTCCACATACACAAGCAATAAGTAATTTGGCTTAGATCCACATAGAATGACATATTCAAATGTCTACATATGGAAGCAATAAATCACACACAAGGGACATGGGAACATGTCCAATCCATACAAATAGAGAAGTGGTGTAGATCCAAAGAACAATGGCATATTCAAATTCCCTCAAAGATGGAAGAAGCATGGGAAACATAATCAAGTCTAATCTAGGAAAACTATAAATGAAAGCATGTATAATTATGTATTAAAAATCTATGTAGATGTTATGATGCATATATATTGAGTCTAACTAGTGATAGTCAATAAAAAATCTAAACAATGAGGAGCACTGATCAATATCAATATGAATCAATGCCTAAAATGGAATGTATAGTATGTAAAGATAGAAAATGGTAGTAGCAACTATGTATGAGATGCCCCCAAGTGGGTGGATGTATCAAATGTATAAACCTAGATCAGTGTAAATGCTCCTAATGGATAGATGATAAGTATTATAGATCAATGTAGTGGATTGAAGTTCTATCTGGAATCTACAAGCACTCAACAAGAACAAGTGAAGCATATGTGTATGATAAAATTGGCCATACTAAGATAGCCAGTAATATGCAATATTTGGCAAGTAGTATAAATGTAAACATAACAATGCATACAATCTATAAATTTTGTGTTTTCAAAATATTTGAATGTTTTTGTATTTTGACATGTTATATTATTTTTGATTTTTTTCAGTATAAGCTATGTAAAAGTAAATGAAAGTAAACTATATATAAGGAGTGAGAGGGAGAAGGAAGTATGTACAAGATTAGGAACCATACTAACTAATGGGTCTCATGGGAGACTCATTACCATTGTGACTTGTGTCAAATAGGGGAACTATGATCATGTGTACAGTGTCAAAGGGAAACTATAAGCCCATGATTTATTGTGTTGTATAATTTGAGTTTGAAGTTGCCTGTGTAGTGATGCTATGATGTCATGGCACTAACTATGATTCCCTATGAACTATAGGGATCTTAGGGACCCATCTAGTATAAGTAGAAGCTATAGGTGATGTAAGTTCCCTATGTTGAGAACCCCTAGACCACAAAAAAATAATCTTTGTATAAACTTAGTAGAGGAAGGCCCTGTAGAATCCATGATATATCACTAATGCAGGGGTGTCTCTACTAATGATCTTTGTGGGAGAGTATGTGTACATGTAGATACCATAGGAGTAGACTTGGACTAATATGATGACTCTAATGAAAATTGTGATTATGCATAGGATCTATACTCTCTATTGTAATTGATAATTGTATAATATCTGGTAATGGTGTTAGAACTATAACTAGTGTCTGTGTGGGAACTATAGATGGAAAGTATGTTGAAACTATTTTTGGGATGGGTAGAGGATACTCATGGTAAACCCTCAACCTTAACCACCTTATTAGCATGTATATACTTCAGGCATCAATTTACTAGAGAGGAGATGGCTCAAAGCTGCTACAACCATGGCTTGCCCAATAATATATTGAATACACCTATAATAGGTACTGTCAGGAATTAATTGGTTGTGTGCTAGTCTAACCTATAATAGAGGCAAAATATCCCTAATGGAGATCTGAACATTGACACTAAAACCACTAATGACTATATCTATGGGTAATATATCCTGCTCTATGTATCCCAATTATTGTAAGAGTGTCATAGTGCACATGTTTATGCTTCACCCATTGTCAACCATAACACTATGAATAGGCTGGTGGTATATGTATGCACATATGAAGAGTTCATGTTAATATGTGTCATCATCCATAATCTCTTGCTCTAAAAATGTGATAAGTGATCTAGGTGTCACTATAGTGTGATGCATGCCAATAATGTTATGTAGTGGATGTATCTCCTCTGTAACTATGTGATAGGAATTTGGTGGTGGATGCACCTGGTATGTATAGTGAACACCTAATGTGCCCCCTATCTAATTCATTGTATGTTTTGGGAAAGGATCTAAAAATATCTTTAGTGCCTTATCTTTTGTTTATTATTGTTTTGGTGCCTCTATGGGTGTACCTACATCAATAATGTTAGCCTCAATGAGATCTTGTATCTTGTGCTTTCAGATAATGCATTTGTCTGTCATGTGGCATGGTACCTTATGATACTCACATAATGTATTTGAATCATAACTCTTTGGAAGAGTTCATGTCATATCAACCTCTTTAATGGTAGGGAGAGATATGGCATTGCATTCCAATAGTTATTGTAGATCCCGTGCTAGTGACTCTAGAAGATTAGTGAAGACTCTACGTTTAAGAGTGGATAAAACCAATCTAGGAGATGGTTCAAATGACTATGGCCTTTTGATAAATTTTGTTTTATATGGCCTTTATCTTGTATGGAGGTTTTTTTGAACTCTTAATAGGTGATTTTGATCCATTTGTGTACTTGAGTTTGCACATTGATAAGAGCTTAACGTCTCTTTCCTTGATGGTATGACACATATCAATAAATGTAAAAAAAAATTTGCATAAGATAGCTTCATGTAGTACTAGTAATAGATTTTTTTTAAATATATCCTAAATCTCTACGTCTACCATGGGGCTAGTTAATTTGGATAATATTATCTTGTATCATAAGACATAATCAGTGATAGGCTCATATGACTTTTATTTTAACTATGCCACTTGTGCATATGATATCTTATCACTAATGTTGATAGATAAGTGTGTTAGGAAGATATTAGCTAAAGGATTAAATGCCATGATATATTTATTTTTCAAATCATAGGACCATTGTAGGGAATAATCCTTGAGACTACATGGAAATAGCTTCATAAGAAATGAATTATTAGACATGTAGTCCAAGCATGTTATGTGAAAGGCTCTAAGGTGATGCTCTGGGTCACCCTTTCCATCATATAATGTAATATTGTGTGCCAAAAAACTAGATGGCAAAGTAGTTTTTGCTATGTGATGTGCCAAAGGTGTATGTAAGAGAATATTAGAATCTAAGGCATGTAATGGCCTAGTTGCTCCCTTCTCGAGATGTAACACCTTAGACTGCAAAGTATGAATCTCATGCATAAGGGATTGTACATTTGTAATGGAGGTGCTAGCCATAAGTGGTGTAGCTATCACTGATGGTTGAATAAAAATCTTGGGTTGTGCTATCTAAGTTGGTTGAGATGGCCCCACTAGAGGTGTAACAACATTATTAATTGGAGGGGTTAAAGACTAAACATTATTTGTCTTATTCTTGATTTCAAATATGGCCTATAGAATTGTGAATTATTAATGGGTTGCTCTTGAATTCTATCTCTGAAGCCTTATAATACCTAATCTTTGTTCATAATTATATCATTACTAGTAAGTGGAGGGAGTGTTTCCTAATTATCAATGTGTACCTCATCTTATTTTTCATTGTATTATTCATCTTTAGATGCATTGTCATTGAATTCCACATAATTAGGGTGTGAAGGATTCATATATCAAGTTATAATAGGTTCCTTATCCTTGTTATAGGCTCAGATAGTAGGAATCTGAATACTTTTGATAGGATTACCACCTAGTCTAGCACTTTTTCTTAATGGAAGAGAGATAGCTTTTTTAAATGGCATACAATAAACAAATTGAAATAGATCTATTACAATAGAATATATAAATTCTAAAAAAATAATAACACCTAATGAAAATAGGATAAAAAAGGATATAAACCCTAAAAGCATCTAGGGTTAGGGTATTTTGAATCTACGTGTCTCTCTCAATTTTTGCTTAGTTCTATTTAAAGAAGCAAGAAATTAGTAATAAGGGTATGGTAGAAGAACTCATTTATTTGTGCATGCATGATCCAGATGATCATGAAGAGATCCTCTTTGTCTTGGGAATAATGACTTGTAGATAAGAAAGCACTCATGCAAAGGTGTTGTTGGATGGATAGCAAGGTGGATTGCCTAGCATGAGCTAGATCCAAAAAGTGTAAGCTTACTAGGAGGCTATCAATCCACACTCTTAAAATAGTTATGTTGGAAGAAATGAAGATGAAATACTTGCATCAAATGACAAAAATACTAAAAAGAAATGCAATAAAAAATAAATGCTTGATAAAGGAAAATAGACTAATTAAGAAAATAAAAGGTCAATACTAATGTTAAATAGGTCGAGTTGGGTTTAAAAATTAGGTGAGGTCTCTGTGATCAGGTAGGAGAAAAAGTGGAATTTGGCTAAGGGTAGATAGGTAGAAATAACTTATTATTTCTTACCACAATGACCATCAATGGTCAAGGTGACCATTAGCGTTTAATCTAACCATCAATGGTTGGATGACCATTAGTGATTAAGCTAACCATCAACAGTTGGGTGACCATCAATAGTTGAAGGTGACCATCGATGGTTAGGGTAACCATCGACAGTTGTGGGTTTTGGATGTGTTCAAAAAGGGGTCTAGTTTAGGTTGCAAAAAGGGGTCAATAAATGGTTAGAAGTCTAGTTAGGGGTGAGGGGTTAGAAGATATGATGCAGAAGGGTCTAGGTCAGAAACTAAGTAATCAAAACTTGAAAACTATAAATGTACATATTAGTTGCTTGGTGGCTGGTAGCTAATCTTGGAGTAAGTTTGTTAGAGTGACGGTACTTTGCTTGAAGAATAATTTGGGTAGAGGTTTGGTTTTTTATCATGGTTATTGATTTGCTAAAGGGAAAACCTATAAATAAGTTTAATAGCTCCTAATGACTACTAGTTTTTTGATGGATAAATGCTTGGATTATTCAATTTTTAGATTAGTGGATCCCTTTTCACCTCTTGCTCCCCTCCTTTTATAGGCAAAGAGAGATGGAGGTAGTAGGTTCCATAGGATGTTTGATTAGTTGTTGTGATGTGTTATCTTGTCATCCATACTAAATTTTGATGTGTTATCTTATACACAGCTTGAGTTGTCTTTATCCAGATAGGGAAGAGACCTGACCATCGATAGTTAAGGTGACTATCGATGATCAAGGTGATTGTCAATGGTTGAGGGTTAAAGGTTAAGTAGGGTAAAATGGGTAGTTAGTGAGTTGAGTTTAGATAGTTAGCTAAAATGAATTAGGGTCATGGTTGGAGGTTGGGAAATGGTCTAATTAGGGGTGCTTCAACATCTATAACTATAGTGTGCATAATTTTGGTGTTTATATTTTACCTCTTTTTGTTATGTAGTTTGTGTCAGTAAGATGTAAAATAAAATAGATTATGGGTTGAAGAGTTTGGTTACCCTGAGACTGGGAAGAGCTATTTCCCCCTGAAATTGGGAGTCATTGAGGTGAAAACCAAACTGGGTGTAGGTTTGATGAGTGATTTATGGTGAGTCATGAGGTTGGTGACAAAAGGTTAGGTATTTGAAGCACAAACATGCACACAAAATGTGACTAAGTGTGATAGCCAATATTACGCATAGACTAAGTTGTCATGGTTGGTAAACATAAGGTCAATTCTAGAAGGATTGGTGACAAGGTAATTGGACCATAGCATTAGGCATAACTAATTGGGTTATTCCTATCAAGTCTCCTAAATAGGGTCAGTGTATTTGTAGGTATCCAAGGTAGGAAGTACTCCTAGAAAAAAAACAAATGGTTTGGTGTGCACTAGGTGGTGTAAATTGAAATAGTCAACATGGCAAGGTTGGTTGGTGTGGTCAAAAGGACCAACGTAAGGTTGTCACAAAATATATGATAATTTAGGCCAAAACGGCCAACATCAAGGTAGACATGGTTGAATGGTTGATTGGTTGGAGAAGGTGTTTTCCAATAGTTAATGGTTCATTTGGTGGAGAAGGGTAATCTCCAAAAAGGTGGTACTAAGGTATTGGTGCCAAATTTTTTGAAAAGTGGGTTTTTGGACCGTCAATGGTGAGGGGTCCCAAATGTGATCATTGATGGTCACCTTGATCATTGATGATCAGGGGCAAACCTTAAAAGCACAGAGGATAAAAAGTGAAAAGAGATTTCATTTTCACTTTTGCTTTTGACTCTCTAACTCTCATGCATTTGGTGACTTTGGTGTTTTGTGTGAGAGTTGTAATGAGGCAATTATAGATTGGCAATTGGTGTGAGAATTGTGTTGCATTAACCTAGTATGGGATCGAGGATGTAGGGTGGATGAGGATGTGGCCAAGCAGTGGGAGATAGGATTCCTCCTCGATGATGGTCAAGGAATGAGGTATGGACTGCATTGAATTATTAAATTAGTTGACTTTGATTATTTTGGTTTAATTATGTTAGTTTGTTTTTGATTTCGAGAGGGTTTGGTGGTTTTCCCTAGTTTTTTAGGTTTTGTTGTTATTGGTAAAATTTGTAGGTAAAAATGAATTTTGAAGAGTAGGTTACGTTGAGGAAAAGTAGAGGACCAAATTAGGGTGATTAGGTATTAGAAAGGGGTGGTTTAGGTAGGTATTTTTGGGTAGATAGGGTTGGGATGTGCCACCAGTGGTCACACACAGTGATCATTAGTGGTCACACCTGATCATCAGTGCTCGTAGTCAATGGTCAAAGATCAAAGGTTAAATGGCCATCCAATCATTGGTGATCATAGTGATAATTGATGGTCAACTAAATGGTCAAGGTATTTGATAAAAGGCCATAGGTTGAGAGTAAGATTATTTTGAGAAAAAAGTTAAGAGAAAGGTTGTGGGTAAGATGCTTTTGATAAAATGATTAAGGCTAGAGGTAGCAAAAGAATATGTTGATGTAGTTTAGCTTGAGTGTAAGGTAGGTTTGAAAATATGTTGATGTATTTGTAATGGCAAAAAATAGGTGTTCTTAGGTAAGGTGAATGAGGTAAAAAGAGGTGTCTGTTAATGGGTGGAGTAGTTAAATATAAAACTAAGTGTGTTTTCTAGTGAATTTTATAAGCATGAGATCAGATCGAGATGTGAGATCAGGTTCCTAAGATATTTGTGGAGATCCATTAGGGGATGATGGATGATGACTAGGTGTACATGGAAGAGGTCAACCTCAATGTGATGATGCACTTCCAATAAATTCCATGAGATGTGGTGATGATCATAACCCTCATCAAGAGATGGGATCTGGTCACAAACAATTTTCTCTTATCGATGGGTGAGATGACCATCCTACTAGAGGATGTACATAGGATTACACAGCTACCCATTCAAGGTGAGCTGATATATCATATTGGGAGTGAGGAAAGAGATGATCATATGGAGCTCCTATATGGTGAAGATAAGGCCTTCACCAAGTGGCATGTTGGAGGCTTTAGTTAGAGGCCATTGTATCAGAGACCCAGAGATAACAAGTGGTTGATGATGATGATGATGATGATGATGATGATGATGATGATGGTAGTCTCTTACTTTGCATTGCTAGATTTGTGCAATAGGAGGTTTCCCTATCTGTTGTTAGGAGTTTTGGTGGAGATGTTGCTTGGTCAGATAGTTTTTGGGTGGGAACCTATTTTTTTGGTACAAATATATAGGGATCTATGGGGGTTTAGAGAACATAAGATATATGATCTGTAAACTACACTGATTCAACTCAAAGTGAAGTTTTAAATATAAATACTAAATTTCTCAAAACTTAACAAATTCTCAAAAAATTCAAAAGAACTTGCAAAATGTTTTGGAATAAAATGTTCTCGATTATTGAACTAATTTTTGTTTTTTTACATCAAATGTCATAAATTGTTGAAATTTAATCTTTGCATGATTTCAAAATTAAAAAATCAGAAAAACTGAATTAAAACATGCAAGCAAATGACAAATTACCATCTGACATTGATAACAGAGTTTGGCTCAACAAATGATGCCTACATCTCTGGGTTCTCCAAAGGAGTGGACCATTTCCATTAAGGGCATTTCAAAAACCTGGAAACAATAAACAACTTTCCTGCAAGTTGATCTCTCAATGCGAAAATTCACCTTCATCATGACTGATAGTCAAGCCCAACACCTTCAAATTTCATTAGTCTTCACACCTGCAAAGTTGCTTCAAAAGTCCTAAAAATCTCCTCTATGGGCTTAAAAATACTCCTCCAATATACAAATTGGATAAAAAGAGTATTAAGACTGAGTATCATGGCCGGAAAATGGATACAAATCCATTATATAAGCTTTCCCAAAGCTTTTACAAAGTCTCGGCCTTTAAAAATAAAAACACAGTCCAAATTTTTTTTTAAAACAAATAGAAATTCATGCCTTTATACTCATTTCAAAGCCTATGGTGTAGTGGCTCAGCCTCCTATCTTTTTGCCACAAGGTGAGGGGTTCAAAACTGGCTGCCCACCTTTCTAGGCACTTTGACTGAGTTTAACTTGGCCTCTCTTTGTTGGGCACGCTCAGGCTCTTCTCCCTAGGCACCAAGCATGCATTTTGAATTTTCTTCCCTCCTTGTTGGTGCCTTGGAAACCATTGGCCCCCACCTTTAGCGCATTTGAATTCTTCTTATCATGTTATCCCACATGTGTGGGTTGAGCATTTTGAATAAGGCTTAAAATAGCCTTTGACTATCACTTATTCTGTGGGCTTATCCCACATGTTTCCCACTTGGGGAATGGAAATGCTTGAAAGAGTATTTGACCACCCACTTGTCACATGGTTTTGGCCACCTAAGACTCCTTTGACTCGGCTCGCCACTTGCTTGGTCTCCCCTTCAAACTCGGTCTTTTCTTCAAACTTGCCACCTTGCTTGCCACATGGCTCAATCAATGAGCTTATATTTGAAATTAATCATGCCATGTGTCAACCTCTGATTGGTCCACTTGTCACATGTAAATAATTCCACGTCACTTTACGACACCAAATTTTACCTGTCGAACCAAAACTTCAGCGGCCTATAACTTTTGCATACGGTGTCCGTTTTACAAACCGCAAAAAGTGTCAAAAAGCTCTCGATGAGATCTACAGTGTGGTACCATTGAAACTCTGACTTGTAAACATTTTTCAGAACCTAATTTCTGATCACACCTCCCTAATGGAAGGCTTTTGGTCTCCAAAAGTCTAATATCCCTTGAAATCTTATAACTAGTCTACTGCATCAATAAAAATAGAACCCAATCATAGCAAGAGGTATAAACAATTCCATTAAAATGATTCACAATAAAACTGTAAAAATGCCTAATCCAAAGGCATGAGTAAGTGAATTTTCAACTGCCAAAGTGATTACAACATACCAAAACTATCTGCCCAAATGTCACATCCTATAAAGCGGTGAACTGCCAAAAACTGAAACATCTCCCAATGTAACTGCAAGACAAGTTTATAATGCTAAAAACATACAATAAATGTTGTGGACATGTTGCAATACAATGCCCTAGTATGGGACTTATATGCTAAGCAAATGCAAAAAACCTAAAGTGTATGTTGCCTAACATCTAAACATGCCCAAAGGGTCTTAAACATGCATCTATACATCCATGTGCCAAAGATACATTCAAAATAGCAATCAAATAAGTGTTGCAAGGAATCAACTCAACCTACAACATGCTTTCTGCTATTATCTCCAGCTGATCAAATGATTTCAAGTCCTCTAGACAACTCACACAGCGTAAATAGGAGATTCAAAAACTTAGAGTTATCAAAAAGTGAGAATCGAAAAACTTCATATGGTAAACCTATCTTAAAGTGTTCCCACCAACTCTAATCTACATCTTATCAAAGCTTGTTCATTCCCTTAGATGAATTCTTAACCATGCTTTGCAAAAATAATGTAGTGATAATCCACTTAACCATTTTTTTCTTCCTAGTGAAACTGATTTCCTTAGTGGATTCCTTATCAATTGCATATTGTTGACTTAACCTCTTTAATGGATTTTCACTTGTAGGTTTTACCTTATCCTAGGTTGTATTGTCAGTTGCATTATGGATTGAATTAGATTCATTAACCTTAGTGAGAGGTTTGTAAATCATCTTAGTTCTAACATTACTTGAATGTGAAGATGCATGAAGCTTAAAACATCTATCAATCCTATGTCCACTCACTTTACAATGTATACAAACATCCTTCTTAAGTGAGGGTCCCCTTTTGCCAATTCCCAATTTAACATGAAAATGGTCTTTCAAACATGCAATCTGCTTAAACAAAGCTTTTCATTTCCAATAAGTCTTAGCACTATGGTTATTCATCCCACAAAAAGTGCATGGAAATGATTGTATTATCTTATATCCATTATATCCAAACTTCTTAAAAGTATCAATTGGATCAAAAGATTTAGTGTAAGAATCAGGAGGTGGAATCTCAATACCTCTTTTACCTTTACACCTTTGAACTAGTGGCCTAGAACCTTCGCTATTGGAAGCTCGTCTTCCTTTAGCCATGGAAGAAACTTCTTCATCATCCACCTGCACACTAGTATAACCCAAACCTGTATGAAGAGGTCTATGCTCAACCTGAATTGGGTTAGTTATACCTTGGCTATCTCTACCAAGTCCTCCTCCATTATATAACCCATTTTAAACAATAATTTAGATCCTATGCCCTTAGTGTATCTTTCAAAATCACCAAAAACAATATTACGAGAATCTGAATCTGAAATGGTAGAAGAAGATGAAGATTCCTGTGGTGAAAAACTTACACTGCATTCGGTCATAGTTTCTACATCTGAAGTTGAAGGCTTTACCTTTTCACACTCACCACATTGCAATCTAATCAAGAGCTCATCCTTGGATTCAAGCTCCGATTTTAACTTTGCCACTTGCAATTCAAGTGCAAATTTTTGGCATCTCAAGATTGTGTTTTCATCTTTGATGACCTCAATTTGTGACAACTTGCCCATGGTTTCTTGCAAACACCTAATTTTACACTGCACACTGCAATATAATCAATCTACAAACCAATAATCCAACTATTCTGGAAGCAACTGTCAATACACAACTAGAAGCAAACCCTGCATTCTAACTGCTCTAATACCAACTTGATCTGTAAACTACACTGATTCAACTCAAAGTGAAGTTTTAAATATGAATACTGAATTTCTCAAAACTTAACAAATTCTCAAAAAATTCAAAAGAACTTGCAAAATGTTTTGGCATAAAATGTTCTTGGTTATTGGACCAATTTTTGTTTTTTTACATCAAATGTCGTAAATTGTCAAAATTTAATCTTTGCATGATTTCAAAATTAAAAAATCAAAAAAACTGAATTAAAACATGCAAGCGAATGACAAATTACCATCCAACATTGATAACGAAGTTCGGCTCAACAAATGATGCCTACATCTCTGGGTTCTCCAAAGGAGTGGACTGTTTCCATTAAGGGCATTTCAAAAACCTGGAAAAAATAAACAACTTTCCTGCAAGTTGATCTTTCAATGTGAAAATTCACCTTCATCGTGACTGATAATCAAGCCCGACACCTTCAAATTTTGTGAGTCTTCACACCTGCAAAGTTGCTTCAAAAATCCTAAAAATCTCCTCTATGGGCTTAAAAATAATCCTCCAATATACAAATTGGATAAAAAGAGTATTAAGACTAAGTATCATTACCGAAAAATAGATAAAAATCCATTATATAAGCTTTCCCAAAGCTTTTACAAAGTCTCGGCCTTTAAAAATAAAAACACAGTCCAGAAACTTTTTTAAAACAAATAGAAATTCATGCATTTATACTCAGTTTGAACCCTGTGGCATAGTGGCTAAGCCTCCTATATTTTTTCCACAAGGTGAGGGGTTCAAAACTGGCTGCCCACCTTTCTAGGCACTTTGACTAAGTTTAACTTGGCCTCTCCTTGTTGAGCACGCTCAAGCTCCTCTCCCTAAGCACCAAGCATGCATTTTGAATTTTCTTCCCTCCTTGTTGGTGCCTTGGAAACCATTGGCCCCCACCTTTGGTGCATTTGAATTCTTCTTATCTTGTTATCCCACATGTGTGGGTCAAGCATTTTGAATAAGACTTAAAATAGCCTTTGACTGCCACTTATTCCATGGGCTTATCCCACATGCTGCGCTCTTGGGGAAGGAAAACACTTGAAAGAGTCTTTGACCGCCCACTTGTCACGTGGTTTTGGCCACCTAAGACTCCTTTGACTCGGCTCGCCACTTGCTTGGTCTCCCCTTCGAACTCAGTCTTTTCTTCAAACTCGCCACCTTGCTTGCCACATGGCCCAATCAACGAGCTTATCTCTAAGCTTAATCATGCCACATGTCAACCTCTGATTGGTCCACTTGTCACATGTAAATAATGCCACGTCACTTTAAGACACCAAATTTTACCTGTCAAACCAAAACTTCAGCGGCCTATAACTTTTGCATACGATGTCCATTTTACAAACCATGAAAAGCGTCAGAAAGCTCTCAAAGAGATCTACAATGTGGCACCAAACCACTTTTTAGAACCTAATTTATGATCAATATATGGCATCAACATGGGGTTTGTGCTTCATTATTGGGCCTATGAGCATATCTAGGTGTTGTGTTTGATGGGGTTACCATGGGAGGGATACACCTAGATGGAATTTAGGGTAGGTTTTATGTAGTATAGGAGTGATTATTTACTTACAAGAGCTAGAGGAGATGCTCGAGATATCATTTAGTTCAGATGGGAACAAGAGGCCTTGGTGGTTTTGGATGTGGTTTGGAGTTCGTATATCAACATCTTGAGGTGGGCCCATTAAACTCAAGATATTTTATAGATGTAGATGTACAAGTGGATTTTTGGGATGAAAGAAGGTGAGACTGAGCTCATCCCATTTGATAGGGTTCATAAGTAGTTTGGCCTAGTACAGGGGATTCTAGGTCCACTCACAAGGTATAGGTGGGAGGATGCCAAGTTTTTACTTCTAGTACCACAGCTAGTGGAGGTGTTTCTTGATCACAAGGAGCTACCTGTTAAAGTAGAGATTGATGATGTCAGTTTTGTTGATGGTTATGTGACATGGTATTAAGATATCTATATAGCTATAGATTTTGGATGGGATGATGGGGGTAAGCATCCCATAGATGTGGATCCACCTTGTGGAGGTTCACAAGTACAAGTACAGGGAGGTGGCCTTGACAAACAGGTATGAGTGGTGTTGTCCACTATGTAGGAATAGATCATAAATTTACAGGGGTAGGTGGCCACATTATAGGGCTAGGTTATGACTTTATAGGGTTAAGTTGCCATTATGATGGGTGAGAGGGACTAGGCTAGGACTTCACTAGGCTTGGTAACCCAAAAGAGGGATACTTTGAGATAGAAAGGAGGAACATCTGCGGCACCAACATGACCTCTAGGTAGTATCCCTATGGCATGGTACTTGGCCATAGTTGAGTCCATAGTTCTGACAAAGTGTCCATAGGAGCCTATATGAGTGACTATAAAGCCAACTTAGTAGGTGGTACAGGTGTAGTGACTCTGGGTCAATGGGTTGCTTCAATGGTTGGATAGGCAATCACCTCAGGGGGCAGGCACTAGGTGGCAGTGGTGCCCCAGGGGCATAGGCTATTATATGATATGTATAGATGTATATGATTTTGATATCGGCCTAGGAATTGATGTAGTGAGATTTATATGTTTTGAGAGAGAAATGCACATTAACATATTTTTTATGAGACATGATGTATATGATGTTACGATGATATAAAGATGTTATTTTATGTTTCATGGTTTATGGTTTTGGTTTTTATAGTTATCATGATTTATGCTTATGAGATGTAAACTCATTAGCTTAGGCATGTGATGATCATGGATGATGGTTATGATGAGTTATGGTTATAGATGATTATTATTATGTGATGCCTTATTTTACAAATGGATATGATGTTTATGTTAGAGTTATGATCATGGATATGGGATGCTTTGTTTTACATAAGGTTATGATGTTTATGGTTTTGGTTTGATTATGATGTTTTGATTATGTTTATGATGTGGTAAATGGTTATTGTTCCATATATGGTTATGATGTTTTGATTAAGGATGTAATGTTATGATGATGTAGTTTATGTTATTTATGATGATGTGATGTTTATGATTGTTGTGATGTTTTGATTATGGTTATGGTGATGTGGTTTATGTTGATATGATATATAGTTATTTTTTGATGATAACACATAAAGTAAGTTAGATAACAAAACTAAATGTGGAAAATGAGATGAAATTCATGAGACACACATCTAAGTGAATAGATTAACCAATTAGGAGAAGATAAGGAGGAGGCATGATGCTTTATCATTGGTAAGGACTAAACAAAACCAAATTTAGATTGCCCTAATGGACACAAGCCTTTTGAATGCTTCGCATGAGCATGCATTGGTTGATAAAAAGGTGTCTTGATCACATCATATCATGTAAGCTCAGAATCCCTTGATTTATAGATGGTACATAGGGGAAATAGATGAGAGGTTTGGTGAAGGGTAGTATAACCACTTGAGGGTTGGTTTGCCCTTTTTATAGGTGACCTAAGAACCATGATAGACAATTCCATGTTTTAATGCAAGGTGTAGACTAATTGATATAAGAAGTCTACTAATGTTATATATGAAAAAGTTGATTGCAACTTTTTTTGGATAACTTGTTCTTGATTTTGATACAGGGTATTTTATTACTTTATTTTTTGATAGGTTTGTGAAGTTAATCGATGTGAGAAGCTTCAAATAATTGCTTTTGATAAAATTAACTTAACCATCCTTCAAGGGAATGGTCCAAGTTTGGATTTATTTATTTTGGTAGTTATTCTTTCAAGGAATAGTCTATCTTTTATGCAATTTAAATTTTGGGTAGCCATCCTTCAAGGGAGTAGTCTACATGCTAGAGATGTTTGACCCAAGTAATAATTCGGTATCCCAAATTGCTTTGATGCTAGGTTAGACATGGGCAAGTCTATTTAGGCTTAGAGGCTTACCTTTATGAGGTAAAAACCTAAAGCATAAGAAGATTAATGATAGGTGAAAGGGGTGGTTTTGAGAGACAATGATCATGGGATTTCATCCAATTAGGGACAAAAAGTATCCATGAGAACCATGCCATGCATAGAGCCATGGTACCCATATTTAGGATTAGGCTATCACTATGATGGTTAATCACATGGTTCCATGTTGTAATTAATTGTCCTCAAAGGGATGGGATGAAGGTGTGAAGGAGGTGAAAAAAATCTTGTAAATCGAGGGATGAGCTTAAGTTAGACAAAAGGTGAGTTTGATCCTTTTAACAAAAGAAAGAATGCATATGTAAAGCATTGAGAGGCTTAGGTTCTAGTTTGCCTTCAAGAGAGGACAAATGGTAAGCTCCTGATCTGTACTTGTGGGTTATGATGTAGTTTCCAAGTTAAGTGAAACCAAGCTTACCTCACTTTCTTTTCTCCATATTGGCTACATGTTGATTTTCCTTCAGGACAAGGTCTCTAATGTTGAATTCTTATTCTTTCAGGTGCTTTTTATAAGTGCATTTGATTCATTCTTGATAGACATAAAGGTTATTAATTGTAGTTAGGCAACATTCATCAAGTATCTCAAGTCGTGTTAGGCATTCTTGATGATAGTCACTCTCAAAAATGATGTCTTGTAAGGATATGCAAAGAGAAGGGATATAGAATTTGAGGTGTAGGACTACCAAAGATTGGAGAGAAAGGGGTAGCGCCCATAGAGGTTTGAATGCTAGTGTGATAGTCCCACAAAGTGAAAGGGATGTGAAAATGCCAATCTCGACTAGAATCATTGACCATTTTGGTTAACATCTTATTGAGGGTTTTGTTAGAGGCTTTCACCTATCCATTTGCTTGTGGATATTAAGCTAAGGAAAAGCTTAACTTGATGCCCAATGCATCACAAAGACCTTGGACTTGCTTATTTTTGAAAGACTTTCTATTATTGGTGATGATCTTATAGAGAACACCAAAATGATAGTTGAATGATGTCTATTCCCCATTGGGAGAAGGGCTAAAATTCCTTAGATACTTGAAGGCCATGGCTTGGTGCATGATGTAAATCGGTGTGTTTTTGGCATTTAACACACTTATTTACATAACCATAATAGTCTTGGTTGAGGGTAGGCCAATAGTAGCCAAGGTGAAGGATACATTTAGTGATAGATAAGCCACTAAAGTGTCCCCCATATATTCCATCATGCATTTCCTTGATGGCATAGGAAGCTTCATGACTGCATAATCAATGGAGAAGGAGGTCATCGAAACCATGTTTATAAAGGATTCCCCCTAGTATGGTATAATGAGAGGTACTTTAAACAAAATTTCTTCAAGCATTTTGAGAGAGGTTGAGAGGAATGATGTCAAGGTTGAGGTAATCAAAGGTTTATTCATACTAAATGTCTGATGGAGATTCCTCCACACTACAAATGGTAGGGAGGTCAGATTGGATAAAATATGTTGTGATAAAAATATGAATGGTGTCAAAGATCTTGGAATTAGAAAGCTGAGACAGGATCTAGGAAGTAAGGGAAGCTATTGTATCCGTAAGGGAAGCAATTAGTAGACAATGGATTAGATTGGATAAGGTAATGATCAAATGATTCTAATAGTACATCAACTAGTTATTTTTACTATCACAAGACATAATTCTTACATTGGTAGGATTCATTGATCTGGTTGACTACAAATTGGGAATCGCCAAGGAAACTAATCATCTTAACTCCCAAGGCTAGATTGGTTTGGAGACCTATTACTAGGGTTTCATACTCAACCATATTATTGGTACACTTGAAATCAAGTTTTAAACAAAGAGGAAGAGGTTCACCATCAAGGGGAATGAGAATAACTTTGATACCCCCATCGCATTGGAACTTTGAGCCATCGAAGAACATGGTCATTTGGTAGGTGATGTCCTATTGAGAAAGAGTCATGATGGACTCGTTGGGAAATGCAAAAGGAAGTGGTTAGTTTTTTGGAAAAGGATCTTTGGCCAATTAATTGGTAATAACTTGCCTTCTAATTGCCTTCTACTAGATAAACTCAAGGTCAAACTCAACTAATAGCATGAGCCAATTAGCCATACATTGGTTTTGATATGGTTTAGAGTGTATGTAATTGAGTAGGTTGGTATGGGTGATGACAAAGGTTTTGTGATTGAGGAGGTAATGATGAAGTTTGGTAGCCACAAAGACTAAGGTGAGGCAAATCTTCTTGGTATGGGCGTACCAAGTCTCATACTCTATAAGTGTCTGACTTATATAGTAGACAACTTGCTCTTTGTTTTATTCATCAAGGTGAGAAATTATTACTCCTAAGGAATGGTCAGTGGCAGAGATATAAAAGTATAAGGGTTGGTCCTCTTTAGGAGGGATAAGAATGGGTGGCAAAAGAAGGTACTCTTTGAGCAAATCAAAGGCTTATTGACATTTCTTAGTCCACTTAAAATATGTATCTTTCTTAAGAAGATGATGAAAGGGTTAACATCTATCTTATAACTGAGAGATGAAGTAGTGGATGGATTGGAGCTTCCCCTATAGGCTACAGAGTTGCTTAAGATGGGTTTGAAGTGGTATGTCAAGTATTGCTCTGACTTTGGCAGGGTCTAATTTGATTCCTCAAAGAGAGATGATGAAGCTAAGAAGTTTTACAAATAGGAATCTAAAAACACATTTCTTGGGGTTGAGTTAGACATGAAAATGGATTAAGTATTCAAAGATAATTTTGAGAAATTTAAGATGATCCTTCTAATATTTGGATTTCCCAAGGAGATAATCTACATAATCCTCTAAAATTTTATGGATGAGATCATGGAAGATGTAGGTCATCACACGTTGGTAGGTTGCTCCAACATTCTTTAGATCAAATGGCATAACCATGTAGCAAAAGGTTCCCCAAGGGGTGATGAAAGAATTTTTATGTTGATCATTAGGGGTAATCAAGATATAATTATATCTCATTAAACTATCCATGAGAGATAACATCTCGTGGTTGGATGTAAGATCAATAATTTGGTCAATGTTAGGCAAAATGAAGTCATCCTTTGAATAAGCAAGATTGAGGTCACAAAATTCAATATAGAGGTGGATTCCCCCTATGGGTTTGGTAACGGGGATGATGTTGGAAACCCATTAGGTATAGTCAATGGGTTAAATGAAATTGATAGATAAGAGGCATTGAAGCTTTTCTTTGACTAAAAGGGTGATACAAGGGTGCATCCTACAAAGCTTTTGCCTAATTAGCTTAGCATTGGGACAGATGATAGTGTTTTGGAGAGCAATGGAAGGGTCGACCTTAGTCATAGCCTGATAGGACCAAGCAAATGCTATATTTTAGTCATGAAGGAAGGAAGGAAGGGTAATCTTGTTGCTTTAAAGAATCTAAGGATTGATCAATCTTCACAATGTATGGGTTATCCTGAGTACCTTAGTTGACATTGATAGTGGATTCATTCAACATGGTTTGGTTTTTAGCAGGAAGGGATTTGTGGATAGAAGAATTCCCTGCACCAAGATAGGTGAGAATGGAATCATCATCCTGATGTTGGATGGTGTGGATGGTAAGAGAATAATTTTATACCATTTTAGGATGAATCAGAGGAAAGGTTATAGAATGGCTACCCTTTTGATAGGTTAGGGGGCCCAAGCTAATAGTATTGACTAAAAAAATGTTAGGAGGAATGATTTCAAAATCCTCAAAATTTGAAAGAGATGGGGTTGGTGAGGATGGAATGTCTTCCTCAATGGTGGCGATGGGTTTAGGTGGATCAATGAGTTCTTTTGATGGTATAAACCCAAAGCCAAATAGCTCATGATCCATATTCATAATGTCTACGGTTGAATCCCTTCCTTGTGTACCTATGAAGGTACAATTTGGAAAATTCTAGTTTTTCTAAATAGGAAAAATTAGAAGTAAATGGTTGGATAGAAGAAGTGGTGAAGAAAGCGAGAAGTGAATGATCAAGTCCCCCATAGATGAAATTGGTTTGGTAGTTGGGGAGTTTGAACATAATGATGGTTTTGATATTAGGGTTGTAACCAAGATTATGGATAAGGTTCCCATACTCTTGAGGAATAGAAAAAGCATCCAAGTCCAAAATATGATACTCTCCTAGTGAGAGACATTAGAATGTAGGTTATAGGAGGTCCTCTATGGGGATCTAAGGAGAAGGGATAAATGATCTAGTTGAAGCTTTATCGATCGTAGGGGTGGAGTTGTTATTGGTTGGTGGTGAGGTGGATGAGCGAGGAATAAGAACATCATTAGGTTGATATGTCATGTTACAAGATGCAAAAGGACTAGGGTTAGCTTGTATGGTGATGATCTAACCCTCATATTTGAATTTAACACATCAATGTAAGGTGGATTGGACACAACTCATGGAGTGGATCCAAGGGCATCCAAGTAATATGTTGTATTGGAATTCACCTTCTATGACAAAATATCTCTGAAAGCATGCGAGGTCCCAAGTAGATACAGAGGAAAACTATTCCCAAGGTTTTGGCCATATTATCATTAAAAAAATAGAGGATCACTGAGCTTTTTGACATGATATGCTTTGGCAGTTGGAGTTGGTCATAAGCATGAGAAGAGATAATGTTAATACTAGCTCCTCCATCAATCATCACCCTTTTGATGTTTGTTTGATTGATGTATGCAGTGATGAAGAGAGGTGGATCTGGATCTTTAAGATGAACAGAAGGTATTTATGAATCCTTAAATGTAACAAGGGAAGAAAGTTGAAGGGTTCTGACAAAGGATGCAATAAGTTAAGGGTCTTTAAGTTAGACCTCTATAGATTGTAGAGCCTCTATCAGTGCTTAACAGTGATAAGGTGAGCTTTTGATCAATTCATATAGGCTCATCTTCACTGGTTTTTGGTGAAGTTATTTTAGAACTACTTGTTGGATAGATTTAGAAGCATTGGAGGCAGGGGCACCCAAAATGGATATATACTTAAACCCTAGACCCTAAGACCTAAACCTTGAACCCTTAACCCTAATAGATTATCATTAAACCAAAAATAATAATACATAAACCCTAAACTATAGACTTGCATAGAATATATGTAAAAATCCACCAAGACTATGCAACAATCATTCAATTCTCACAAATATTACTCTAAAAGTGACTCTTGGTCTTCCACTCTCCTTCGTTGGGTTTTAGTGAAGGTGAAGGTAAATGTGTTGAGTTTGGTTGAAAGGTTGAGGGGTGGAAGGATATTTCCATGGAATGGACACTTTGACCTTCCCTTTATCCTTTTGTTGGCCTTGAGATCGTGTAACCATATGGATAGTATGGATGAGAAAAGGTGTTGGGCTAGAAGGTTGGTTCGGTTCTTCCTCACTCTTAGATGAGAGTGTGGGAGTGGTTAAATATTGGGTAGGTTCATTTGGAGGTTGGGTTGGTGATGGGTTCAAGAGAGGTTCATTTGATAATAAATCATCCTCATCCCATAAGTTATGGACAAGCACTTGGAGAGCTTTGCAGTTCTTTGTGTCGTGTCTAGGTGTCTTATGGTATGAGCAAATTAAATTGTCATTAAACCAAAATGGTTTAGGACTTGAAGGGTCAAAAGGTTTGATAGGTGGTAGGCTTAAGGAAGAATTTTGCAACAACTTTTGTAAAATGGTTAAATAAGATTTGAGAAAAGGTGTTGAAGGTGATGGGAGTTTGGTTTTGGGGGTGGGAGCCTTCTTGGAAGCAGGCTTCACCTCAGGGGTTGTGGGTGGTAGATTTTTTTTGGTAGGAGGGTTTAGTTGGGATTTTTTGGTGTTTGATGGTTTTAAGGTGGAAGATTTAAAGGTGAAATATTTGGAGGTGGATGATTGAGATGATGAAGGTTTAGAGATGCATGGGAAGGTAGAGGTAGATAGTTTGGTTAAAAATGATGGGGAGGTTGATGTTTTGGAAGGGGTAGGTAAAGGTAGAATGAAAGGATGAAGTTTAGTTTGGGTAGTTTTGTGAGGGTTCATCTCCTTGATAGAAGGATGACCTCCTAAGATAGAAGAAGGATGGGGTCCCAAGATGGAAGGTGAGAGAGAAGGGGGTGGTATAGTTCTGGTTCTAAGTCAGAGTTTAGGTGGTTCCATCTGTTTGGTTGGTTTGATTAAGGTTTTATTTGGTAGAATAGATGGGTTAAATCTAACTTAAAAGATGGGTGCATAAGGCTAGGAGTAGGAAGTACCCCTATATTCTTGATAGGTTTGATTAGAGAGGTGTAAGGTGATTTGATAATTTTAGATGGAGATGGTTTGGATGGTTGCTCCACGATTTTAGAGGGAGAGATGTTTGATGAAGGGATTGAGGTGGTAATATGTTTAATGGTGGATGCAAGTGAGGTTGAAGGTTCATGCTTGTTTTTATAGGGGATCTCAAGACAGTGCCAGAAGGTGGCTCAATCCAAATTGGGTTGAGGAGAATTCTAGGCTTTGGACTAGTCTAGAGAAGGGCTTGTAAATAGGTTTGGTTCCTTGGGCATCGGATTCAAAGATTAGGCCCATAGATTGAGGTAAGGGAGTGGTTTATTCACCTTTGTCCTTGATGAAATGGTTCAAAATTTGAGAAGATGTTTCCTCCATGGAAGGAGTAGATAGGTGATCTCTCCTTTTGGAATGGCTTCCAAAGAGAGAGTAGGTGATTCCATGGTAGGGGAGGAGGGTATGATGTCAATGATTGCCTCCTTAGGTATTTCTATCAAATGAGAGGTAGGTAAGTTTTATATCTCATCAAGTGAAGAAGAGGAGGTAGTTGCTTCCTTTGTTTGGGTGTCTAAAGGAATGGAGGGTCATTCCATTATTTCAATAAGTGGAGAGGAGGAAGAGGTAGTTGAGGCAATGGTTTCCTCAATGATAAGTTCACTGATAATTACATTGATCGTATATAACTCACGAGCATGAGAGGATTCCAGATTGTTGTTATCATGTTTGGTAGAAGGGGCATGATTGGGAAAAGGTTGTCAAAAAATGTCAAGTGACTAATTCGAGGGTGCATTAGGATTGTCTAATGCAAGTTCTCCTTTATCAATCAAGTTTTGGACAATCATTTTGAAGGTGTTACACCTACTAATGTCATTTCCAATGACATGATACAAATCACATAGATCATTCTCATTGTACCAACCAAGTACAAGATGAGAAGCATCAAATTATAGAGGAGGTTTGATGCGGGAAAGCTATATGATGTTGGATTTGAGAAACTTGTCCAAAACTAAAGCATATGACTCCCATAGAAAAGTGTATTATTTTGGGGTAGCCTGATTTTTATTTTGGGTTTGTTGATTGGAGGAGTTAAGGAAATGGTTTGGTTGGGTTGGTTGACGATCGAAGGTGGGGCTATTTTAAGGACAACTATGTTTGCGTTCACCTTTGGTTTGGTGTTAGGGTATTTGGATTGGTTGGTGGCTTTGGATGGGGAAGGGTCATTGGATTTGAAGCTAGATTTTTTATTTCTTAGTTTCAACTTCCCCTCATCGATGGCTCTAATTTCTAATTTGTGTGAGATGGTGAAAGCCTTATCAAAGGTTCTAAAAGTTTGAACCTATAGAGTAGGGGAAATGTGTTTGGCATAAGCCTGAGAGAAAAGTTTGATCAACTTGGGTTGGGGAAAAGAGAAATAGATTTGGTTGATAAGACCTCTCCATCAAGCTATGAAATTGCTAATTGATTCGTCATCAAATTGCCTGATGGAGCAGAGGTCGGTGATGGAGACCTTAGATATATTGATTGAGAAGTGGTCTAAAAAGGTTTGGCCAAGTTAAGAAAAGAAAAAGATGGAATGCTTGGTAAGAGCACTACACCAATATAATTTTGGTCTAGATAAAGACATAGGAAAGGTATGAGGGAGAAGAGCATCATCGTAGGCAATCAAGTAGCAAGAATGTTGAAACGCTCTTAAGTGTTGTTGGGGGTCCTCCTTGCTTTAGAGCTTACAAAAATTGGGTAATTCCCATTGAGGAGGGTAAGGTTGGATAGGGATGGATGGGTGAATAGGTTCATTACAGATTTGGTCATAAGATAGGAGGTTGTGAGCCCCATAGATAGATGACTCTAGGTTGGTCATTTTTTCCATCAATATTTTGACCAAATCTGTTTGGGGTTGGTAGTTCCATAATTATATGGTAAGTTTTGTTGAGGTTGGGTGGAGGCAATATATGGATAATTGGTAGAAGGTTGAGAGGATGCCACATGTTGTTATGTGGTCATTGAGGGTTGGGATGATGCCATATAAGGGTTAATGAGCACAAAATGTTGGGTGGAATATGGAGTTATGTATCCTTGTGGATTAGGAATATAGTGTGGGTAGGGTGTCATAGGTATTTGTCGAGGGGTTGATGTTGGTTGGTTGGGAGATATGATCAAATTGGTAGATTGGGGAATTGATATGGATTGGGTTTGAGGTATGGATGTGTTAATTGGTTGGGGGTGAGTGGTAACTTTGGTACTGATAGGTGAAAGGGTAGAAGGTATAGAAAGCAACACATTTTGAAGTGAGGTGGAGATTGGTGGTTTGGTAGTGATGAGGTGAATAGTGGCAATATGGGTAGAAGGTATCCCCATGGTAGATGGGGTTTGGTTAACTAAAGGTAAGGTTGCCCCTATGTTAGAGGAGTTGTTGGTTGGTGTAGGGGGTGTTTGGTTATTGGTTGGGTGGTTTGATTGAGTTTGGGTGGAGGTAGTAAGTGGATTATTGGTGGAGGAAGATGCTTGAGTGCTCATAGGTTGGGTAGAGGTCATGGCAACCATAAGATGGAGAGGAATCTCATAAGGGGGATCACTAGGAGGAACTGAAGCAGAGGTGTGGTGAAATAAGGTGTTGAGATCATGTTGGAGGCCCATGGGGTTGTTATCAAGGAAAGTGGTGAAATACGCACCACCTTGGGCAACTATCTAAGGCATGGTGGGGGTAGGGGGGTAGAAGGATGGGGAGAACCCTTAACATCTAAAGTATACTCCATGGAGGATGAAGAAGAGGAAAGTGGCTATTGGTTGGTTTGATTTCTCAACTGTTGTCTAGTAAAAACCATATAAGAAATAGAGAGGAATAAAGGAAAGCTCACAGCTCAAACAAAAAGCAAATAAAAGAAAAGATCTCAAATCAATCAAACATAAACTAGAGTGCATTTAAAATCCTAGGATACCTTTTTCTCGCTTTTGTCTTATGCTTTAGTTGGAAAATGTGAAGAAGAACTTGGTTTGTAGAGTAAGTACTAGAAAAGAAGTCTATGGTTGGTTTTAAGTGTTTAAGGATCTCAAAAGAAATCTGTATTAAAAATCAATATGTGGCTTGGTATTAGGGCCTACCCCCTCACTTCACACACTACAATGATAAGGGTGTCAGGTGCTTAACCAGTATATAATAATTTTTAGAGTTTAGACTCAACCAGAGAGCTGAGTTTTGGTTCTTTTCTTGGTAATGACCTCTAAGTAAGATAGCCAAAATGTGAAGGTGATCCGTTAGGAGATGAAACCTTAGTCAGGTCTTATGTCAAATGTTGTGATGTTTTGATTGATTTAAGTGGTTTGGTATGGTGTGTGATAAAAAAGTGAAACTATGATTAATTACTTTGCTTTTAATTTAATTAAATGAGCTAAACATGCAAGCAGTCAATGTATGCAAGGTTTATTTTATACCAAAAATAAATTTTGGTTTCTTTATATGAGCATAGAATAAGATAAAAAAAGACACCTAGATGCTATTAGGTCCCATCGGGCATGCCATAATATTTCTCTCAATTTATGCTTATTTCTATTTAAATAAGTAAGAAACTAGTAATAAGGGTATGGTAAAAGAACTTATTTGTTTGTGTGCATGTGATCCAGATGATCATAAAAAGCTCCTCTTTGTCTTGGGAAGAATGACCTAGATAAGAAATCACTCATGCAAAGGGGTTGTTAGGTGGATATCAAAGTGGATTGCCTAATGTGAGCTAGATCCAAGAAGCATGAACTTAATAAAAGGTTATCAATCCACACTCTTAAAATAGTTAAGTTGGAAGAAATGAAGATGAAATACTTGCATCAAATGACAAAAAATACTAAAAAGAAACATGAGAAGAAATAAATGCTTGATAAAGGAAAATAGACTAATTAAGCAAATAATGGGTCAATACTAATGCTAAATGGGTCAAGTTAAGTTCAAAAAATAGGTAAGGTCTTTATGATCAGGCAGGAGGTCAAAAATTGGAATTTGGCTAAGGGTAGGTAGGTATAAATAACTTGTTATTTTTTATCACAGTGATTGTCGACAGTCAGGGTGATTGTCGATGATTAAGCTAATCACTGGTGGTTGGGTGACTATCAGTGATTAAGCTAACCATCGACAGTTGGATGACCATCGGTGGTTGAAGGTGACCATTGATGATTGTTGTGGCTTTTGGATGTGTTCAAAAAAGGGTCTGGTTTGGGTTATAGAAAAGGGCTCAATAAATGGTTGGAAGTCTAGTTAGAGAGGAGGGGTTAGAAGATATGATGCAAAAGGGTTTGGGTCAAAAATCAAGTAATCAAAACTTGAAAACCAAAAATGTTAACTAGTTGGTGGCTGGTAGCTAATCTTGGAGTAATTTTGACAGAGTAACGATACTTTAACTGAAGAATAATTTGGGTAGACGTTTAGTTCTCTATCACGGTTGTTGATTTGTTGAAGGGAGAACATGCAAAAAAAATTGATATCTCCTGATGATTACTAGTTACCTAATGGATGAATACTTGGAATATTCAATTCTTGGATGAGTGGATCCCTTTTCACCTCTTGCTCTCTTCCTTTTATAGGCAAAGAGAGATGGAGGTAGAAGGTTCCATAGGAGGTTTGATTGGTTGTTATGATGCTTTAGGTTGTTATATTAAATTTTGACATGTTATATTGCACACAGATTGAGTTATCTTTGTCCAGATGGGGAACAGACCTGATCATCAACGATCAAGGTGATCATCAACAGTCGAGGGTTGAAGGTTAAGTAGAGTAAAAGGGGTAGTTAGTGAGTTGGGTTTAGCTAGTTAGCTAAACTTAGGGTCATGGTTGGAGGTTGGGTAACAGTCTGATCATGGGTGCTTTGACATCTAGAACTAAAGTGTGCAGAGTTTTGGTGTCAACACTACGGTTTATTTACACCAATTTGAATTATATGTATGTAAAATAAATTGAAATAATAATGTGAAATTGATTTAATTTAACTAGGTTGTATAAAAAAAATAAAAGTATGCATCCCTAAATTATTGTATAGAAATTTGGATTAATTGAGTTGGGATTTGAAGCAATATTTTAAGTAAGATGAGTTCACCAAATAATTTAACTTTTTAGGGTTTTAAACATGTAAATCCTAAGTTAGATTAAAGAGTTGAGATGTTTAAATTAGTTAAATAATATGCAATAATTAAGCATTGATTTGTTATAGCATTTGACCTTTATTGACATTTTTAAAATAGTAATAAATAGACATAAATATAGACTTATATGAAATGTGACTATCATGGATGATTTGGGTTTTGAAAATTCATTTTTTTGGATAGTTATGAGTGTCATCAACAAGATTCTAGAATATGTTTGCTCACTGGATAGGAGCACCCCATATGGATAGTAGTGCCATGTTATTGTAGTGTTCTCAAAGTGGTGGTAGTGTCCCCTTTATGAGACTGTTACTATTCTTTGGGTTCCCTTGTGCTTGTGTTTTTAGGTCCTATTCTTGCATGCATGAGATTTAGTGTTCAAGCCCTAATCCTCATTGCAAGTATGGCATCAACAATAATTGTGTGTTCATTAGTAGAATAGGTTGGACATTCTTAACAACCTATTGTGAAGAGGGTTGCCTGCATACCAATACTCTGAAGAGGGATTAATCCCAATAAATTTTTCCCACCTAGTGTTTGATGCAAGTGCAAGTGAATGCTAGAATAAGAGTAGACTTGGATGCCTTGAATGTGCTTAAGCTTTGAAATCTTTGAAAACTAGGATTATGATTGTTATAGATGGTAGTATGTAGAAGTAGGGTAGAATAGGGATCAAGTACCTTAATTTTACTCAACTTATCTTTGATTTGAATGTGCTTTTGCATTTATTTTTCATCTAGTGATTAGATGTCAATTAGACTTATATTTATAGAGATCTATAGCTTGTGTGGATAAGAAAATGTGCTTAGGTTAACCTTAAGAGGGGCACACATTTTTAAAAGTATCCATTTAGGAGAGTTAGGGCTAAGGACAGTAGTGCCCAATTGGGGACACTAGTGCCATGTCGTTGTAGTGTCCCAAATGTGGCACTAATGTCTACCTGACAGACTACTAGAAAAAATAGGTTGGGATTTGAGAAGACTATCATGGAACTGTGTTTTCATTGACTCTAAGTGTATGTGGTCTACACAATGACTAAAAAAATATGGCAAACGCTCTAGGATAAATTTAAGACTAAACTAAGAATAAACTAACTCAAGCGACATGCTTAACATCCAATTATCACTTTTAAGTGATTATAGTTATAGACCACTTTATTATAATTTTATATGTTAAAATGTGATTATATATATATATATATATATATATATATATATATTTATATAATATTATTATGTAATAATTATATATAATATTAAAAATATTATTGTATGTTATATATAAATACTATATATTATAAAATATTTATTTTATATATTATAATTATAAGCACCTAATCTAAACTTAATGTGATGTTCAATACGTAATGTGCTCAATGGAAAAAAAATTATAGACTAGATAATTATGTGGGTACACATGATCCCTTTTAAAACATACTTAGGCACCTCATCTCAACATTGTCCCCTGCCATTTATTGCTCACATGAAAAGTCTTTGATTGATTAAAGACACAGCAATAAATGAGAAAATGATAGGCCACATGCCCTTATATATTTAGACGCAAAAACTCTAAAATTTTAATGGTCAGTTTATGCCTACCATGACACTTTGCATGCTTGATTTTGGTCATGTGAATGCTAAGCCGAGCTGTCTTGATGGCCATTTTATTTTTTTATGTTTTCGATTGAGTTGTTTTGTCAGAAGTTTTTGTATTTTAAAAAGTGGATTAGGACTAGAAGTAG
Source organism: Torreya grandis (assembly GCA_037957365.1). Classification (NCBI taxonomy): domain Eukaryota; kingdom Viridiplantae; phylum Streptophyta; class Pinopsida; order Cupressales; family Taxaceae; genus Torreya; species Torreya grandis. Next base: position 417,270 of record JARHVA010008097.1, read on the forward strand.
GAGTAGGACATTGTAGTCTCAAACCCACTTTGATTTCTTCATTCCTTTTGAATTTTGTCAGTGTACTTGCCACATTGTTATTGAAAAAACAACATCTGCCCCTCCAAAGTGTGATGTAGCTAGAAGCTTATGTATATAGTAATTTAATATTTATATTTTCATCATCAGGAAAATTGAATCATAGATGGTGATTCAAAACACATTGATCTAACAATTTTGAACACAGTTTATTTCCAAAAATCTCATTTTTAATTATAGATATATTTATTATTTTCATAAAAATAATATTATAAAGTTGGTTATAACAAAAAGCTAACTCATTGGAATTCATGCTTTGTAATCCATGTTGACACAGATCATGGCTCATAAAAATATCTTAGGGCATTGCTTTATGCAAAGTATAGATATTTTTGTAATGCAAATAGGTTATATATGGCATTCTTTAATTTCAAATCTGAATAAGCTACAATATTTCACTGAAGTAAGATAAGGAAATCAAGACTATTGGAAATGAGAAAGGGAAAAGTAAGAGCCTTGGATTGGATATAAAAAAACATGGTCAAAATAACATATCACTAATGAAGTTCTCACTTTAAGCATATGCAACAACATTAGAGGGCAGTGGAGATAGATCATCTTTGGGAAGCTAGACAACACAAAAAGAGGGCTCTTTTCAGTAAGGATAAGGGCCACCCACCCATTGTGTGTGGTTTCAGAAGGAGCCAATGAAGTTGTAATTCTCCAACTAAGGGGTGGAGGCATGCATATCTCCACTGCCTCACCACCCTATAGTATAAGACTTTGCGTGTTATGGTAGGAACCATCCCCCATTGAGGATGAGGGATGGATAAGTGTTGATAATAGCTCTGCCAACATCTAGGCCCCAATGGAGGGGTGCCTTATAATGGCTAGTCTGGAGGAACTTAACACATAGTACATGGAGCGAGGTGTTTGACTAACTCTTGAAGCCATTGGAATTCTAGATCCACTTTTTTCCTGAGATTAAAGAGAGAGATCATTGTTAAAGATGGTTGAATTTCTAGTTTTTCATAGTTAAAATAAAATTATAGATCTTAAAAAAACCATAGAAAAATAATGTATGCAGTTCACTGAGAATTATCCCCAAACAAAACCATTCACTAGTTGACAGGCTCTAGGTGATAAGGTTGAAATACACTATGAATCCATTGCCAAGCTTTATAATCTCTTGAGAAAGAACTGAATAGGTGCCAAAAAGTCTCAGGTACTGAAACAAACATGCATTTGAGAATAATAATCCCAATGTGCTTGAGACATTCCCCAAGAAAAATACCTTAATAGATAAAATACCAAACAAAGTGGAAAATTTTGGGCTCAACTGGACATTCCATACCTTGCTGAGTTTGGTAATCCACATTCTAGGAGAGGGGTTCAAGCTCCAACACTTGCTAAGATTACCAAGAGCTAATGAAAATGGAATCATAAAATGATTGAGGAGATGAGGAGAGTAGTTTTTGAATGTGGTATCAAAATTTCACTTTCAAACCTTCCACTAGGGAACCAAAAGTTGCAAACCCATCTTGTGGAGCATGACATCTAACATCAACTCTCAAATACGCATAATATAAGGTAAGTTTGATCTCAAAAACTTAAAATTTATTAATAAGGTAGGCCACGAGATCCAATCTCTAGATAAAACAAGATCTCAAACAATGGCAATACCATTTTTAGAAAGCCAAAAGGGCCTTTATACTTGGTGTATCCACAAGAGGAAGGCTAGTACTTGTCATGATAGGGTAACACCAAAGATTATGATCATTAAAATAAAAACTAGTTTTCAACCCGTCACCAACCCACTTGAGATGAGACTTAATATCTTTGAAGGCTTTCCAAATGCTCTTATAAATAAAGGACTATTCAATTTTGATAGGGATAAAAGTAATCAAAAGAGTGTGGAAACCCATGTTTTTCCAATAATTCTTTCCATAGGGAGACCTTGTAGAAATGTAGTGTCTTAAAAGGATTTTTCAAGCCTTATTACCTTCAATAGCCTTCGCAATCCATTTAACGCAAAGAGTGGTGCTTTGTCTATTGATATCAATAATGCCCATTCATCTTTTGTCACAAGGAAGGCAACAAATATCCCAAGAACCTCTATAAAATCCTCGAGTCTGCTTAGCTAGAGAAATCCTCTAAGATTTTTTGTTAATTTGTCATACAATGCTTTTAGAGGATCCCACCAAGAAGAGTAGTACAAGACCAATAAGAAGACTAGTGGACATGAGTGGCTGAAAGAATGTTGGTACAAACCTAAACTTTCTTGGTAGATAAAGAAGATTGGTAATCCAACAGGAAATTTTTTCTCTTCTTTTTCAATCACATAATACCATAACTCAATGGGAGAGTTGTGAAAGGTGAATTAAATACCAAGGAAATTGAAATTATCCCCATTTTTGAAACATTCTGATTGAAATTATTTGAACTAATATGGAAATGGCATCATACTATGTCTACATCATTGCATTATCACAATTGCAAATTAGATCCAAAAGCTTTACATAAAATGATAAGGTAACACAATGCCTCTTTTTAAGAGGCTTCGTGCTTTGCAAACATGAGGTGAAAATTATATATAAATGTCCATTGATTAACTAAATGGTGTGATAATGAAGGTCAATTCCCTTAATCAGTACATGCAAAAATTTGTGCACAATAAAATAGTCACATGCTTAGGCCATGATAAAATACAATGTAGGGGAGAGAGTGCAACCTTTCTGGATAGAGTAGAAAGTCCCAAAGATTTTGAACTTGTGGCCATTTATGTTCAAATAAGTAGAGGTATCTAATAAGAGAGTATGAACAATCGATAAAAAAATCACCAAATCCCAAAGTTTTAAGTGTAGCAAGAATGAAAAGCCACTCTATATAATTATAGGATTTTTCAAAGTCAAGTTTGAGGAAGATGGTCCCTTGCTGAGATGTGCAAGCCCATTCCATTCATTTCAAGACAAAAATAATGTTTACCATATTGTAATGACTTTTAATAAAATTAGTTTGCTTTGGTCTGATGATTGTAGGTAGGATATGGTGAAGGTAGAGTACTAAAGCTTTGGCAATGATTTCATAGGAGACATTGAGAAGGGTGATTGACCTCTAACCGATAATGAGTTCAATTTCTTGTTCTTTAGGAATAAACCTAAGTTGCCTTTTATTATGGCCCCAAAATACTTGTTTTGTAAGGATTCTTTGTAAACATGAAGTAAGGTCCAACAAATTGCTAGGTCATTCTATAAAATTCACAAGTAAAACCATCCACTCTCAATGCCTTATCATTAACCATGCATTGAATAACAATAGAAAGCTCATCCAGATAGGTAGGGACTTTGTAAAATTTTCAAGCCGAAGGACTTAACCTGCAAGACATCACATCTAAATATTATTACAAATATTGACCTTAATTTGTACAATTTTCTTGGGCTTGAAACAGTAAGTTATAGTCATCTATAAATGTCAAGGAAATATTTGGCAGACTAGTGAGGTGATTATGCAAAATTTTGATAGTTTTAATTTTTTCTTTGGCCTACTTAGCCTCAAGAGATTTGAAAAAATATTTAGACGCACGATCACTAATTTTGAGCCAATGCAATCGGGCTCATATTTAAGAACCTTGAGTTGCATGGATTTCCATAATTTTAAGCTTGTGTTTAAGCTCGGTTGTCATGGTTTGAAACTGGGATTTAATCAAGTAGTAAGTAAACCCTCTGGTATTCCTTAGTTACAATACCATTGACCCATTTTTGACTACACATAACTTTTTTCTATAGTTGTAGATGAAAGAGGTGGTGTGGTTGATCATGTCATTCTACCACTCAATCCAAAAAATAACATATGATAGACGTGGCACCAAATTCCACACTTTGTTGATGAATCAAATCATTCCCTCATTGTTGAGGAGTGACATATTCACATAGAATTGATTTTGAGGAAATTTATGGCAACCACTTCCCCATTCCAACTCGGATGTGATGGGATTATGGTTGGAAAGAACAAATTTTGGGTGAGCATTGATAGCTTTCCCATTTGAAATGCAAAAGGAGAACATGTGTTACTTGGAAAGCATTATATGGTCTATTCATTTGAAAACCTAATCAATGTTAGCCTGGAAGTTGGACTAAGTAAACCATGGTTTGTTACTTAAATAGCATCATAGAAAAAGTGGGTCTCACAAACACCAATGGGTTTTAGATTAATACCAAGCTTCACATTATCCTATGCACCACTATATGTGAAAACACCTTCTTTATCCTTGGGGGGTTTAATCATATTAAATTACTCACAAATTAGCAAGGTGGAAAAAGAAATATTATCGATTAACTAACACCATTCTATTAGGGCCATCATTAGTGGCATAAACATTGACAATCCTTAAAGAATGATCATCGATATCAAGGATTACCTAGATAATCCAATATGATAGGTCTTCTCTCAAGGCAATAATTAATGGGTCAAAGTTTGGGGAAACCAACATAGCGGCACTACCACATCCATCTCCTTGTGAAGTGGAAAATTGCATTGCTTCAAACCAAGTACTTCTCAATGAAGTCTATAAAAGAAACCCAAAATATAAACTTATTGCAAATATATAAAATCTAAATTACCCAATCGTTGACAAGTAGATCACATAAATAATTTATAAGAGGACTCTGTGAGACCTCATACATTAAAGGAGAGAAAATTCATTGAGAAGAATCCTTGATGTGAAATTCTTCAAAATGTCCATCCTCAAATTCCTCTTCTAAACCCAACATGGAAAAAAGATAATAATGGTTGTTGGTGTGGCATTAAAAAATTCCCTAATGAAATGGAGAGATTTTTAGACCCATTATCTTCTTAAGGTGATTCAACACCACCATGAGGCAGACTGCACAATTATTGTGTTATATGAGCACTAGCTAAACAAGTCTCATATTGGAAATTACTAATTGCATATGATTTTCTTGATAAACTTGACTTTGAGAGGCATTTAGTTGGTTTTGGGATTGATAATCAAGGATGGGAGGGGGAATCATAATAAGAATAATATAGTGTGCTTAGGGTTCACTACTGAAAATAATATTTTTCAATTTAGGGTTTTTATTCCCAATGTTGCCTTTCTTGTTTGTAACAATAGTATACCAATCATTTTTCAGGTACCTTTTCTTTTTAGGTGGTGTTTACACAACATACGACCTTGAATGGACCATGAGGGGACAATCACAAATCCAATGGTTGAGTGATTGACATTAGAAAAATGTGTTCAAAGGGTTGATAGATATGACTTTGTGTGAAAAGCCTTCAATCTCTATTTTAATATTAATAGAATCTTTCAAGTCTTTTGTCAAATCAACCTTGATATAGACATACTTGCTTGGGCACACAAAATATATTTTTGGCATTACGTTGCAAAACACATGCCCTATGGCTTTAAAAATATCAAAAATAAAAGACCACAAAGTGATTGGGAGACCAAGTAACTCACCCCAAACTAGTATCTTGAGGGATGCATGCTCAAATGCCTTAAAGCTATAAAACCATGGGGAGACTATCATAAGGTTATTTGAAGGAACCAATAGCTTGAATTGGTAAGTAGAGATTGCATCTACAATGGTTAATTGAAGGAAAACATGATTAAAACATCGTAGTGAGGTTGTAGACCCTAGTTACCTGGAATCCCTGGGGCTTCTTATGGTGTTTAGTCCATGTGTTAATGGAATCTTCACTGCAGACGTAACTGACATAATAAACAACAAGATAATTATTTACATACCATTTAAAAACATTTTCTATAGCATATACTTGCATAAAAACATTAGAATAAAGAGGATTTTTAGAATATACACTTTGTCTTAAACTTTTGATACAAACGTTTGAGCTCGCTTCGGTGCCATTCTTCCCAATGTCAACTACAATGGTTGTTGTAGTTAGTTGAGGGCAATTTATAAAGCCTTAATTTGCCCAAAGGGAAAAATTAGAGCTGAATTAAATGCAAGTTGGTCTTATAAATCCCACGTAATTGATTTGATATAGGGATGGACAAGACAACGAAACATAAGGTAGTAAAGGAAAAAACCCTAGCAAATCAAGTTTCTCAAGAAAACTCAAGAACCCCCTTACATTGTATATTTCACTTGCAATTTTTGTATATTCATTTTAAGGGAATATTTGAATTTTTTCAAATAATAATATCATTAACTTGTCATCCACATTGCATAGCATTATCTTCTTGAGCTAATACCACTAGTTGAAGCATCAAGATCTTGGTCTTTTGAAATTGTTGTAATAATCGCAAATAAAAGAAACATGAAATGCCAATAGTTGTTCACCTCCAACCCCACTACTTTGTTGTTGTATCTAAAGATTCAAATTACTATGAAATATTAATAGAGTGAGGTACTCTTATACAAACCATTAGACCAACTTAAGTGTGGCCACCACAAGGAAGTAGGGGCACAAGGAAGGAAGTGCCAAAAATATAAATAAATTGCAAGGCAAGCATAAACACCTTTCATGGGGCTAGCTTTTTACTAGGCATACACAACATTGGAAACCCTTACTATTATATTCCTTAGAGGTTTGGATTGTTTGAAGACCCAAACTACAACTACCCTAGTAGGGACTCTTAATGTCGGTTGTCCCATCTCTCTTAAGGCACACAATCTTAGCATGTGCTTGATCCTTTGAATCACCACCTTTATCCTTATAGATTGCATTCCATGCAAGAGAGGTATTGTTAATCCCTCAATTATACCAGTCCATGATCTCATTATGCCCTACCCTATTCATCACGTTGCCCTGTAGACAAATCTCATTTTATCAATAAGCTTGCCAAACTCAATGTTACTTGAGGGCCATTGTCATTCGCACCAATTAATGAGACCTTCATAATATGTTCACTTTCTAAGTATACTAATAATTGGCATTACCACCATTATGTAAACAAGTCCCATCTACTCTAAGACCACTAGAGAACCCTACTTATCTAGTATCCACTAAACATCCCTATATACCACATTGCATATATGTGAGGTATTCTCATTTCCTCAACATTTCTTTTCCTAGACTTGCATCAAACGTTCTAAGTCCTTCACATTTGATCTCTATCAAACTTTATAATCCTCTAAATCTTCCCTTCATGTCCATAACAAAACCTTGATTTACCATTGTAACTCTTCAGAGGTAAGTCCACAAAGGCTCATATTTCTCTTGTGATGGTACACCTTGTGTTTGTACTTTAGAGTCCTCTCTAGATGATGAACCTCAAGCTCACAACATTTATCTTCCAATATCATTTTGAATTTCCAAAGCCTTTCACAAAATCAACCAAGTTCAATATATCCTTAACTTTTCAAGGCTCCCATTGTTTGAATGAACACAACATTGTTTCATTCTTTACTCCAAACTAGACATCTTCCAAGAATGTCATGCGACAAGGCCCTACCTTCAATATCTTGAAATTCACACCCTTGTGGTTAAGGTACTTTTATTTTGTTATGCAATATCAATTATTTTTTAGAGCTTACGCTTTTGAGCAATACTTCAACTCGAGATTGCTTAACAACAAGCAACTAATATCTTGATCCACCAATTGTTCCATTTTAGAGTGTCATGGGGCTTTTTACTAGGAAAATGGCCTTATTAAATTCTAAGAACAATTGTCATAGGGCTAGCTTTTGGCTAGGTTCACATAGTACTAACAATTCTTTCTATTATCCACTTGAGAAGTTAGGACTAGTTAAAGACCCAAAATATGTCTTCTCAAATACAAACTCTTTACCTTGATAGCACCCGAGTTCGTAAAGTTAAACACTCCTAACTTGTGCTCAATATATTAAATCATCACCTTTATCTTCCACACCCTATGTTACTGAGGTACTTACCTCCTTTAAATCAACTAATACCTCTCTTAAAATCATCGATCTTGGTATTGATCCAACATATACACACTAATTAACATAACCTAGCAATCTCACTTTTTTCCCATAAATCGACTAAAACCTCTTGTAAAGTCACCCATCTCAATGTTGATCTAACCTAAGCACATTAAATACCAAAACCTATTTTCTTCAAACACCTTAGGTCCCAAATGCAACCTTAGTCAATTGAACACTTTTATACTCAGGGACAACCTACATAATAATGCTCAAATTCCTAGTATTGTCTTCAAGAACATGAATTTATGTCTAAAACATAAACCATAAATTAACAACATTAATGACTTTATAGACAAGGTAGCTAGAGCAACAATTAGTTAAATGTTTTTATATAGTATTCTACATGACAAACCCAACAATAACTTCAAGAATGAAAAATTATGCATGAAACATAACCCACAAAAAGAGACCCTTAACATGACTTTAACGTGGAACACATGCATCCATTATGACTACCCAAATACTTATTTCCTTAAATAAACAAATATTATATGGAACACATGCATCTATGATGATCATGTAAAATGTAAATTTATTCGCTGAAATTATATATTGATGGAACACACATTTCAATACACCTGTTCCTATCCAACAGAGAATTGCGGCCATCCTTAGATTTCAGACACAGGCTCTTCCGGTGACTTATTTGGGAGTCCCCATAGTGGTTGGAAGGCAACCCAGGCTATTTTGGCATAATGTTCTAGATAAATTAAGGCAAAGAGTGAATCACTGGACACACCGGTGGCTGACGATAGCTGGGAGAGTGACTCTTCTGCAATATGTAATTCAAGCTCTGCCCATTTACCGTAGCATGGTCCAGGCTGTCCCGATGTATTTTCTTCGTGAGTATGATGCCCTGTCTCGGCAATTTCTTTGGAGTGCTAATCTGCGGCATTCTAAATGGAGTCTGGTGAATTGGACCACTGTGTGTAGACCCAAGAAGGAGGGGGGGCTTGGGCTCCGATCTACTATCCTAGCTGAAGTTATATTGGCGTTGGTGCTCTAATCAATCTCAGCTTTGGGCCCGGATCCTATCGGCGAAGTATTTCCCCGGGGCTATTCCGACGGAGATTCCCAGGTTTCCCATGGAGGGAAGAGGGTCGATGGTGTAGGACACCCTCAAGGTGGGGGCGCATTTAATCCAGTCCAGGCTTTTTTGGATTTGCAATAGTGGTGTTGAAACACTTTTTTGGCAGGATTCTTGGAATGGAGCTCCGCCCCTCCTCTCCTCTCATCCCCATTTGCAGGCCCTGTGTGATGCATTTCGTGTGGCTGGATGGGACACTGTTGAGCATTATAAAGAAGCTTTCAATATTGGGAGAATTGTTGCTTATAAATGGAAGAATATGATGGACTGCCCTCCGAGAGGAACTGTGGAAAATAGGTAGGAATTATCCTAGCTCCTGGCTGGTAGAGGGTGTAGCTCCTTGCATGAGTGTGATGAGCTGGTGTGGGGAGGTGCCTCAACTGGGCAGTATTCAGTCTCATATGGATATCTGGAGCTGACGAAAGACTGTTTTGGCGTCGCTGATTTTCAATGGGGTAAGAGAATTTGGAATTCGGTCTGTTGGCCAAAATGCAATTTCTTTGTGTGGACCCTCACCTATAATCGTTGCCTGACTTGGGACAACCTCTGCAAAAGAGGTTTTCAGGGTCCGTCAAAGTGCATTTTGTGCTGTGAAAATGTTGAAACTGGGGAGCACCTTTTCTTTCAATGCTCTGTTGCTAGAAGATTATGGCATATGTGGTGGGAAGCCTAGGAACGCCCCTGTTGGCACGTGATCTCCTTGGCAGACTTTTGGCAGCACCTGGAGCGACCTCCCAGTAGGGCGCCTACTTTGCAAAAGGCCTGGTCGGTTGGCCTTATTTTCATTCTGTGGAACCTCTGGATTGAGAGGAACAGAAGAATTTTCCAAGAGTGCTCGCTGAGTTTAAGGGAGTTGTGGCTGAGGATTATCATGGCGCTACAGGAGACAATATAGGGTAATTCGAGTGGAAGTGTTGACCTGGAGTCGTTGGACGCCAGAGTGTTGGCGCGACTGTCCCCTGCTACGCCCCCACCGTCACCCTTGGGTAGCACACTCGCCCCTCGACCTCCACCAGACAAAGGGCGCGACTGATCAGCCGCTTGGGGAGGTGGACGCCACCTAAGGAGGGACTTCTGAAAGTTAATGTGGATGGCTCCTCGAGAGGAAATCCTGGGGTGGCTGGGATAGGCGGCATTGGGAGAAACAGTTCTGGTGCTCTTTGTTTTTTGTTTTCGGTTCACAAAGGTCAGTTTACCAATAATTTTATGGAGGCGTCGGCTATCCTGGAGGCCTTGCAAATCTGCTGCCAGCAGGGGTGGCTAAGTATCGTTTGTGAGTCAGACTCGCAAGTTGTGGTTAACTTGCTGAGGAATTCAAATTTTGATGGTGTGGATTGGCAGTTGGCTACCGTTATTAAGCAGATTCATCAGATTAGTCTGGCTTTTGAGGTGATCTCCTTCAGGCACATCCCCTGGGAGTGGAATGGTATGGCCGACCGTTTGGCTAAATGGGCCACGAAACATGGGCCAGGTTGGTCTATTTATGACCAGGATGGGCTACCTGCTGGGTTAGCCCCCATCCTATCGCAACTTCTGGATCAGGATATGTTGTTGTAACCTCCTCAATTTCGGGTTTCTTTGAATAAATTTTTACCCCTTTTTAGTTGCTAAAATGAGTATCACAGTTCAATATGGATCCATGTTCATTATGTAAAAACATTTATTTTTTGAAATGAGTATCATAATTCGAGTATTCATGATGTTTATTTAAATTATTTAATTTTTCATATTAATATCACACTTCAATCATGAGGATTATCTATAATCATTTATTTCAATTTTTTTGAAATGTGTATTATAATTAGACATGTTATATATGTATTTTTTGAAATAAGTAATCAAATATTTTTATTTCATTTTATTACAAATCACTTTACATTTATATTATAAGTGTGATGTAATAAAAGTAACCCAAATGAAATTTAAAAAAAGTAATTATGATAGTCTATATAAGGAAATGTTGGCCATTTTTTTGCCCGAATATCAAAGTTTGCTTAAGTATGAAAAAGGGAGTTTTCAGAGAAAAAAATGTTAAGTTTTTGGGAGGATTTCGAGTTTTCCAACAATGACAACTTCGAGTTTTTTGAAGGCACAATGTAAATTGAGTTTCCAGCAATGCTTAGCTTCTAAATGTTTTATAAGTAGAAGTAATTCGGGTTTACAACCCTGAATTACTCATAGACAGTGTATTTTGGGTTCTCTAGGGAGCACTACTTGATTACTTCACAAGTTGTGAGCAGTTAGAAGCCCGAAATGAGTAAAGGTGCTCAACAAACCCGATTTGGTCTTGAAAAGTAATACTTCTCGAGTTCTTCAAGAGATGAGTCTTTTTTGAAAAATTCGAAGGGCATTTTCAAAATGTCGAATGGTCTTTTTAGGGAAAAAAGGACCAGTCAACTTTTCCATAGGTACACTTCAACTTTTTCAAAGGGCTTTTTCTTCTCCAACTGGACAGTTATAATTTTTCTGAAGCATACGTTACCCTTTGGGAAGACCATTTCAAAATTTTTGAAGGGTATCTTTCCCTTCAGGGGGATCATTTACGAAAATCCGAGGGGACATGCAGAAAGCCCAAAGGGTCTCTTACCCTTCAGGAAAGTTCATTGTGAAAAACCCAAAAGGTAGTTTCCAAAGATAGACGCGGACAAAAAGTGCAAAGGAATTCCTTCGGACAAATTGTCCTAAGAAATTCCTTCGGGAGATTTCCCTGAAAGAAATAAGCTGAGAGAGAAGCTCGAGACCAAGTGTCTGAAGGGAATGACGGGCCCATGGACATCATAATCAGGATAAGCGACTAGCCATTGGAAGTAACCGGGTTTGAAAAGCTTGAAGTCTTAAGGCTTGGGAAGCAACAAAATGAGAATACTTCAAGATGGACAACCCTGAATTAAGTAGGCTTGGAAAACCAGAATTACTCTGCATAGAGTAAATTGGGTTTCTTAAAGTACTCTACTTAAAAGGCTTTATAAGCGAAGGATCTAGGAAAGTCCAAAGTTGGAGAGACCAAAGAACTCAAATTACTCTGCATAGAGTAAATCAAGATTCTCTAAGGGCTCGACTTAAGCTTGGTCTAGCAATGCTAGAATCATGATGCAACGAATGGAATGTTGCCACATGGCATGACTGGAGCAGAAAGGGCCAATCAGTAAAGGACAAGTGGCACAAAGATGTTCAATAAACATGAGAGAGTTTGAGTGGTTAGTAGCTGGAAGTTATGAAGGCTCCCATCCACCATGGTTCATTGCCTGCAATCGTCGTTTGACGCTTAAATGCATCACGCTAAGAAGAAACATTACAGCTATTCATAGCATGACTTTTCAGGTGTGCCAAAGAAAGTCTTAAAGACGGGAGCGGCTCAAAAGTATTGGGTAGGGATCTAGAATGATGCATTTATGAATATCAAAGAAGGACAACAGGGGGTTCCAACCATCTACGAGTTCTTCTTTCCTCTCTTTCTCTTTTCCCCCTTTTCTTTTATAAATAAAGCCCTTGGACCTTAGAAATGTATCCCTGGATTGGTGATAAAATCACTCTACAAAAATTGCTATGTAAAAGACTCTTTTGAAGCAATATAAGGAAAAAAATTCTGTTTCTGGTAAAAGAGAAGTGTGAATTTTTGGTTTTATTTGCAGAATGTATGATTGTTGTTCATCACCAGTGTTTTCTCTAAGCACCTTGCTTTTGACTCTTTTGGTTTTATGCAGGATTGCTTGAAGTGTTTGTGTGTCTAGTTCCCTTTGAAGTTTATTAACTCAGTGTTTTTCGTAGACCTATTTTGTTATTCTTCAAAGCGTAAAGCTCTTCTTCGACATCCACGTAAAAACACCCTACCTATAGCTCTGAGATAGAAACATAATAAGCCTACGCCCTGTTTAGCTTCATCAGTTGTTTGCTCTTTCCTAGACCAAGTGGATCACTCTCTTTTGGTGCATCACCTTCCATTAGCGTAGGTTTCTTTTCAAGTAATCCTCCTACCTTTTTTCCTTGGCCATTAGTATAGTTTAATGTAGAAATCATGGAGTTGAAGTGAAGCGTCTGAGGAACTAGCCTCATAAAAAAGTCTAGAGGTTCAACCTCACCATAGGACACCTACATTTTGAGGTTGTTCCCATGATATAGCTGTAAGTGAGAGACCCTGAAGAACTCTCTCACAAGGGTGCAAATCCAGTCTATAACAGGAACCAAAACACCACCTCCAATATGATCATGTGAATGAGTTTTATTTTGCTAATCAAAAATTTGGTTTGGCCCATTATAGAGGTGTATAGTGCTACGAAACAAAAATATATGGTTTCTGCAAATATATGGGATACTATAAGCATATAAGGAATTCAATAATATTAAACATTTAAAAATAAAATCAAGGTACAAAGTGAAACTACGTGTAACATAGAAGAATAGAAGGCCAAACATTTACTTCCAGGATTTTTACATCGTCAATAATAAATCTTCATATTATTCAATATTTACTTCACAATTAATCTCCAAGCCAAATTACCGGTGAACTTATAAGAAAGGTTGTGTATAATGCAAATTGTGTAACACTTCATTTCAACTCTTTTGTTGCCTTTTTGATAGATTTGAAATTGTTCCACCAAGTCTTAAATGCCTTGACACATTGTCCAAATAATATCAACAATCCACCTTGTCCTTATAAATAAAATTTCTCTTGTTGGTATTGTTTGCTAACAAACGACTTTAAAAACTAAAACACATGTTAGCTTTGTATTTTGTAGACAGGGATGCTCTTTTGTGATGACATTTACAAGCACAACATGGTAATCATTATTTTGTGGTTAAAGTCCTAAAATTGCAAAATAACTAGTTCCATTTTATTTTATTTTTTGGAAAAAGCATGTTAAAGATTTCTAGTTGATGTGAAACTATGTGACAAAAAAATAATGCAATTGTATTAATTCTTAATAGAATTTGAATAAGCACTCAAACAAAGATTGATGTCTCAAATTTCAATAAAATATATTTTTAATCACCACCAAATGATCATGCATTCACATATCTTTTCTATAAAAACTCTAATGTTGAAAATCGTGATAACAAACTGCTAGCGCTTGTTGCTAAAAATCAGATTGTCATTAATTAAATTGAAAAAAAAGATACAATATATATGACGAGGCAAGGGGGTATGTGTATACAATTGCACTTCTAAATAAAATAATATTGAAAAAATATTTTTCTTTTAAACTTTCCTAGTAACTATGATATTCAAGATGGCCAAGTGAATGGCTATGAAACTTTCAAAGCCTACACATCAACAAAGAAACTTGATATTTTATGGATGAAATTCAATTATCCAAATATTGTCTACCATTAAATAACAAAATAACCTGTACACAACTTGCATTCAACCAAATTAGATACCCATCCCATAAAATTTGGTTGTGTATGTAAACTTCATATAATCCATAACTTACTATGGATAGAGTTGCATTTAGCTCACTTACATTGTTTTAAGTCCAAAACTATTTTTGTTTGTCAAATACACGTCAAAACAAGTCATGTTTGTGCACCACATTTTAGCCTAAAGAGGTGTTATGCTATCCATTTGATACCACACGTTGTCTTAGACATTTTCATACTTTTGTGTGTATCACTTGTTTGAAAGGGGCATTGTTATGCTAACCATTTTGTCTCAAGTTTTTGCTTTATAGCTTTGAAACAAAAATATTGTCATACCTTTTGAGCAAGATAGCATTATTATGTTGCTTGTATTGTTTCAAAACCTTTGAATTATGTCAAATCGAATTTGAAACCACATATACCTTTTGATCTATGATTGATATCATTATGCCATCCATTTTGGTCTTAGATGTTGTCCATTGAAAAAACCAAGTCTTTTAAAAAACAAGTTCAAAATTTATCTTGTAAAATTTAAATTTAAACATTGAATGGTTTATACCTATACATCACTTAATTTTAGCTTAAATGTATACTTCTTACTTTTAAATTATATAACTTAAACTAGTTCCTTAATTGTTTTAAAGATCTTTATGCCTAGATTTAGGAAGTGATCTCTTTTCCATGTATCTCGTGTCTATTTTGCTACTTAAAACTACGGTCAAAACTCTCTTAATTGACAAGTCATAAATTAGCTTAAATTACTCTTTCTCATATTAAGAAAATAAAAAACTTGTTTTATTAAATCGTGTGACAACAAAAATTTTCTATATCAAACATAAGATTGTTACTAAAATTATCATTTTATGTTATAAACACAATGGTAACTAGGAGCTTACTTTTCCTCAAATATTTTCTCATACATTTGCTTTCTTCATTGAATACAAACCACCAAAAAATTCAAAGACATTATCCATGATTTTAACTTAATGCAATGTGACATTCTTTGCTTGAAAATAAATCATATACGATGTATTTCTTTACAAATCATGTTCATGGGAATATAATATGCACTCTCTTTTTTTCCAAATAATTTGACATACCTCTTTTACAAATAATTTGACAACATCAATGTTGAAGCATTATCAGCATGGGTAGTTGTTAACAATAATAAGTGTCTACACTTTATCAAACAAAAATGAAAAGCTTTTCAATAAACATATAGTAAATGACAATTTATTTTTTATTAAATAATTTTTAAACATTTTTTTTAAAAAATATTGATCATGATATGATTAAATTATAATAAATCGTGCTTTCAAATATTTGAAAGATATATTAATCATAAAGAAAGTATATATGTTTTCATTTATTTATTTTTTAATTGAAAAACATATTTTTATTAATAAAACAATTTATAATAATATTAGTTATATAAAAAACGGATGGAGAGAGTCACATCTTAAACTATACTAGCCTTAACAAAAAAGAAAAAGAAAATCAAACGACCACATTTTGCATTTACAAGAAAAAAAATTTTGTTCTTTTTCTTTTGAACTTCATTCCAACACTTTAAGTAACCAATAACCATCAAAAGCATGTGATTGTTCCAAGACTCAAATAAGCATTGATCCTTATCAAATCTAGAAGATTCAAAATCATGTGATCTTTTGATGCCACCCCATGTAGCATTATCAACCAATATCATTTGGCAAGAACAATCTATCACTGTCAGTTCTCTAATAAACTTTGAACTTCATTTCTTTAATAAGCCAACTTTAGATTTTATCATGCCCTTGGTTGAATTCAAGTGTTCATACAATGACCAGCATTTAGATTGAAAAGAATGATCCTTTTTGACTTACTTGGATAAGGATAAACTGAAAAGAATGAACAAACTAAAAAGAATAATCTTTTTTGACTTACTTGCATAAAGACAAACTCCTTGGAGATGGCCAATTTGGTGGCATAGACAACATCTAAAGACAATGTTTTAATGATCTAAGGCTTGGAACCAATAGGAATTATCATATTTATGCTACATTATATTTGGGAGACCTTTGTTGAAGTCCACCTCTACACAAATATGAGCATAAGTATACATTTTTTTACTTATATGGCTCAAAGCCCATCTTGATGAATCTATCAAGCAAGTTACCAATAGCTTGAGTGCTAGAAGGGAAAAAAGAGATTAAGGAGCCAAACCCAAACCGGTATTTTGGATGCCACTGTTATTAAGAGATCAAACTCAAAAAAATAAAGAATAATTAAAAAACCCAACTCTTACCCAAAACTAAGATCCCTTATTAAAAAATTCTTGATAATTTTTAAATTCAACAAACTACACTATGAAAAACCCTTTAAACAAAAACGGATTATACAATCTTTAGTCTAAATAACCTCAATCCAATATATCAAAAACTCTGAATGAAAACCAAAATCTATTAACTCTATAAATAACTCCATAATCTTTAAATTCCTAAATTAAATAATTTACCTCATAAAGAAAAATCCCTACTACAGAAACTTTATTTGATTTCTCCACAATATACAAACTAAGTGAAACAAATAAAACCTCAGAATGAATAGCATCTCTATAAGCAAAACTTGGATTCACCAGCACCATACCACTGGTGGGGGGATCGAATAATGTCGCTGCCCTGCCACAAACACAATCGCTACTGCAAGCTTCAGCGCTTGCTTAAGTTGCTTCCATCGTTTGCTCTAATACCTTTTTTTCTGTCTCTCCATTATGTTTTCATTTTACTTGTTAGTATAGCCATTATGGATATACATCATTTTGTGAAATTACGTTTCATCATTTCTCTTCTTTACTTACTTAAAGATTTTCTAACAATATCTCTATGCATCTTCAATATCGAAATAGCCATCATGAATATACATCATTTTGGGAGATAACATTTCATCATTTCCCTTCTTTACCTACTTACAGATTTTCTAACCATGTCTCTCTGTATCTTCAATATCAAAATTTTCTAACAATTTCCCTATGCATCTTCAATATTGAAATTTTCCAATCTGCCCCAAACTTAAGTGGCTGTGTTAGTATAGCGTATGAGTATGATGTGAACAATAATGATAAAAAGCAATGCTTCTGTGATTTTTTATGTTTTGATGTATGTTTATAACTTATTTTCCCTTTATTTTAATTTTATACATTAAGTTTTTTCTTTTCCATGCTGTGGAATTCTTTTAACTAAAAGTTTATATTTTTTTAAGGTTATTTTTTTTTATTTTAACTTTTAATCAAAAGGCTTTTATTTAAAAAATAATATTTACTAAAAATGTTCTTTTTTATTTTGATATAGGGTGTGGATCTAGTGGCAAAACCAAATTGATAAGAGTTGGATACCTTATTTAAAAAGGTGATTAAATTGAGTGATGAACAATAGTTAAAATTGAATTTAAATAAATAAAATATCATGTGAATTTAATAAGTCTAGCAAATTTAAATCAAGAAATACTAGCAAATTTAAATTAAGAAATATTATGTGAAGTCAATAAGTCAATTCAAAATTATTTTAATCTGAACAAAAATACATCTTATTTAAAATTATAACATTAACAGAACTTAAAAACAGTGTCATTAAAATATATATACATGTTTCAACTTATTGCAAAATAACCCAAAAAAATCTATTATAATTATCAATAAACAATAATACATATATTCTCCAATCACTTACTCCTTTTAGTCATATTTCAAACCTCTAATTTGAAACTTACCAAGTCATATTTCAAATCTCTAATTTAAAACTTACCATTTTTTTTGGGGGGGTAGCAAGTCCTATTTCAATTTCTAATTTGAAGCTTACTCTAATTTGGAACTGACTGCTTTTCTAGACAAAACTTCCCAGTCATATTTCAAATCTCTAATTTGAAACTTTTTTTTTTTTTTTTTTTTTTTAAGGGTTTCAAAGTCCTATTTCAATTTCTAATTTGAAGCTTACTCTAATTTGGAACTGACTGCTTTTCTAAACCTATTAATATCCTGTGGACAATAATACATATATATTTATTTTGTTGTGGTTATTACAAAGTTTTGTGACCTTATATAGATTGAGAACAGAGCTAGTGTAATGTAATTGTTATATATGAGCATCAGTTATGGAAAAGGACTATCAAGGTTATATATAGGGTAATAACTTTTAAGAAAGGTTTCATCTTCTATAATTTTGGGTATTGCAATTTTATACATTATGAAAATTTATAAAATATTTGTATTTTTTATGATTTTAGGTATTATGGTTTTATTAGCTATGAAAATTTATAAAATTGCTTATAAAATATCTGCACCTTAAAATAAATCGAAGCTACAGTTTAAAAACAAGTTTTAGTGGGGTGGATAGCAACAAAGAGCTGAAGATTGGATTTTTTGTATTACCAACTGTATATTGACATCCAATCAATTTGTTTTTTCATTTTTTTTAAAAAGATACTCATAATTTTTTTTAACAGCATATATTGTTGCATGGATCTGCTCATCAAGAAAACTCTCCTATAATTTCTCAACAGCACCTTTTAAAAACAATTAACTATCCCGCATCATAGAACCATGCTTTTAGAGTGCAGAATCCACACCAGTCAAATGCCTCTCCCCTCACTCTATACCAAGTTCCAAGTCCATCTTGAAGAGGCAGGCTGTTCACAGGTATTCAAACCCTAACAAAATCCCTTACATAAAAAATTAAAATCAAAAATCAAAAATTGCATTTAAGAGTTGACCATATTTGAAGGTAACCCGTGCTCAGAAATCCTAAGATGAGATTTCATTTTAGACAAAATGTAAACAGACGGTATAAATCACAGGACAAGATTAAATGAGAAAATGTCCTTAGCTCTCATAACTTGACCATCATCGGCGGCATAAAGTTCAGTGCCTTCCTTTGTAACCCTCTTGCACGGGAGACGGGAACATGAAATGTAGGATCATAAATGGAAAAACAAATAAGAGTAAGCGGAGTGAACGGGAGGGAATTTAAAGGAAGTTAACTCATAAAAGAAATATGCACACCCACAACCACTGTAGTCAGTTCCATTTTTACATCATCGGACACAAGCTCTTAACACAATCAAATTGAAAGAAACCGCCGCCAACACAGAAAATTCCTAAATGTAAACGCAAATCATAGTCTAAATCTATATGTAAGTGAAAATCATATGAACGGGCCTGACAGGCTGATGCCACAAAACCCTAAAGAGGAATGGGCCTCAGATGTACCTTTGGAAAACACTAGGGTTAATATTGCACCGTAGTGCCTCGAATACCTTCCGTAATGAGAAACCAAGAAAGTGCTCTTACAGATCCGCGCCGGTGCCGAACATAGAAATAAAGCAGAAAACCAATCCACAAAAATTTTCAACCTTTCTGATCACAGGGGAAGGAAAATAAGAGCAACAAAAACTAATAAATTTGCAGATACTTACAATGTCACCTGAAATTTATCATAAAATCTTTTACTTTAGAGCATGGAAAACCGCATATCTATTAAAAGGCAGGCAAGTCAGAAGAAAAACATGCCTCAAAGTGTTAACACTCACAAACAGATAAATCTGTCTCAGACATCTAATTGATTCATCACCCTTGCCACCAAAGTAAACAGAAAGACCTAAAACTAAAACCAAGCAGATCGACAAGCAAACTACTGGACTCTGCCGCGACCAGAAAATCTATCCAACCGAAGCAGAGCCTCGAGACTTTTTGAGATTGGACCCGGAAAATTCATTTATGTAAAGGCCGATATATGAAACCCCGGTGCGTCCATGGGTAAACCCTAACTTATGGATCTCAAAAGATTGTTTACTCCACATTAATTTTTAAAATTTAGCATTTCTTTCGGTATTAAAACTATTGGAACACGATTAATTAAGCCCACTAAGACTATTATTATTAACTAGCATTTGCCGCGAAGGTGCAAGGGAAGCAGGGGGAATTGTTTTTTTTTACCGATAATATCTAGTAAGAAAGAATTATATTTTTTTGCAGGTAGTTCGGTTTAATTACGTCATAATTTTTTTTAATGATGTAGGTTGGTATTTACGGTAGTCAAAGCTCTTAGATTCGTTTTACGTGAGACAAATAAAAGAATATGTTAGTTTCTGTTATTTTTAAGTTGATATTTTACGATTCTACTTAGTGGATTCGACGAATCATTTTTCACGGTGGTTTTGAGTTTGATTTGTTGTGTCAGTGTCTGGGGTCAACGTGGCAAGATAAAGTTTGTTTTGGGTGATCACGTTGTTAGGTTGTGGAGCTAAAAGCTTCACTGATGCAAACAGATGAGGAGGTTGCTAGAGGTTGCTGAGTGTCACAGACACCGGCGTCGGTCAGGCCAATCGACGTCGGCAAGGAGCAGAGAGAAGAGCAACCGACGTCGGTCAGAGATCGGCCGGCGTCGGTCACCTCCAGGCAGACAGGGACCGACGTCGGTCGCCTATGCGGTTCAGAACTGCAAGTTTTACGGGCAGTTAGTTAACGAACCAAGTGTTTGCATGTCAAGAGCCAATTTTAGACTAGAAGCTGCGGATCTAATTATTGTAATTAGGTGTCTAATTATTGTTTGCATGAGATCTACTTAAGAGACTCATGGGCTGTATTGTAAAGTGTGCTAGTTTGAGTTGAGCAAAGTTAGCTCCTTCTGTGTGTGAGGTGAGCAAGGGTGTTCCTCCTAGTTCCACAGCAGTGCCAAGTGTGGGTGCTGATTTTGGAGAATCAAAAGGGTTCTTCAGGGGTGTAGGATCTTAGTCAGCAGGTGTGCATGGCTACGTTAGGAGATCTACATGGTAAGTAAGATCATTGATTTGCAGGTGTATGTGTGTGCATGATCCAGGTTTGCAGGTGTGCAGAACCAGATTGATTTGCAGGTGTGCAATATCAAGGAGAACAGCAACACAACAGGGAGCAGGATAAGGCAGGATCTACTTGGAGTACAGTGTGTACTCAGAAAGAGAGCAAAGAAGAAGGCAAGGTAGATCCTTCCATAAGTAAGGTCTGTTGAGTTGCAGGTTGTTGCAAGTTCAGGGGAGATCTACTTGAAGTATGATTGTGTACTTCGAGTGCGTGGAGCACTGGTGTACTAGCAATAGTGGATACTGACTGGTTGTAGGTGAACACCAACTCTGTGTTTGAGTTGTGTGTTGAGACCGTAAGAGAGAGAGCTTTGAGGGAAGATTTACAGTTTATGCCCTAGAGGTGTGTAAGGAAGAAGAACTGTGGCAGTCTTCTTTGTTGTATTTCCTTCTGGAAGAGTATTAATACAAGTTGTGTATTGTCTCTCATATTTTGTGTTATTTCTGAATTTTAGTTACTTGTGATTTTGGTTTAATTTCGCATGTAAGTTGTTTGTATATGGTAATCAATTGTACTTCCATATTTCCCAACAAAGTGGTATCAGAGCTAAGGTTGCAGGGAGCAGATTTTGTGTTTGGTTACAGGCCACTCTCAGGGGTTTCTGATTGAGTGGGAGTAGAGCAATCGCAGAAGAAAGTACACTAAGAATGGAGGAGTTGAAAAGCACAGATGATCACTTATGGTGTTATAGAAAGAGCAAGAAAAGAAAGATTGTTGGTTGGTAGCAGATCAGCAAGAAGGAACTGAAGAAGCAGATGTTGCAGGTGTTGTTGCACATGATGCTCTGGTATGTTTCTTGGATAAAATAGAATCTTGTTTTATAGATTATGTTGCCTCTTTCCATGCAGTCCGAAATAGAGTATTTTTCCATGGTAAGGTCCTTGGAGACTTTGGAAAGATTTATTTAGGGGCTAGTGTGCCTTGCCAAAAAATTGGCAAAGGGGAAGTGAAGCTAAAATTGCAGGCGGCCAACACATGGGTGTTGAAGGAGGTCATGCAGGTCTCGGTCTTGAAGATAAGGCTAATTTCTTCAAGAAAGTTGGGTGATGAGAGATGCACAAGAACTCTCACAACGGATGCAATTGAATTAGTTGGTGGTAAGAAAGCAGGTACTCTTTATCTACTTGCTTATATTCTTCTTCTGTTGCGGAGACGTGGCTTTGTAGGCTTGGTCACAAGAGCAAGAAGGAGATGCATGTTCTTAAGAGGAAGTCAGATGTGTTTGACAGGCTTAAAAACTGAAAAGCCTTGGTGTTTATGGAGGAGATGGCGGTCAAAGATCAATGGAGAAGGCTGGATACCTCTGAGCAGAGCAGTTTGGACAGGGATTTGATTCAAGGAAAGCTCACGAGTAAAAAGTCGTCACTCACAAGAAAACATAGGTACCGGCGTCGGGCAGGAGGAACCAGCGTCAAACAGACAGGTGCCGATGTCGGTCATGTGCAGACCGAAGCCGATGATGTCGCGCAGGGTAAGACCGACGTCGGTCAGGAGGACCGACATCGGCAATAGGTAAGACCGACATCGATCAGGAGGATCGACATCGGCAACAGGGGACATCAACGTCGGCAGGGTCGGTAGTCAAGACAGGCGCATGGAACCGACGTCGGTCGGATGCAGACTGTGTGGTGATCGAGGTCGGTCACTGTAACAGATTTTGGGCAGACGCAAGTTGTCAAGGAGTTTCAAACACCCATATGGAGGACTGAAGGGGTAAGTAAGCCTCAAATTCGTTGTTCCTCTTTTTTATACTTGTTGCTAACTGCAAAGCAGGAAGGATCCAAAAAACAGTGAGAGCATGGCACGAATATGATGCAGAACCAAACGGGAGATTTGAAAGGGTTGCCAGCCGAAACAAAGCATTGAGAGACAAATGGATACCTTAGTTAAAGAATAGAGAGAATGGACACGTGAGACGAAAGGCTAGGTCATATGGTCTTGAGGAAGCTGCAGGACAGTGGTACAGGGTTTGACAGGTGGATGACAAAGCAGGGCTTTAGTCAGTGTCAGTGTAGCCATTGTGTTTATCTTACCAGGTGGATGATGGTCATGACATTATCCTGTTACTGTATGTGGATGGTATGCTAGCTAACAGGTTTGTACATATAGGGTTTTGTTGAGCTAAGGGTAAGGTTAGTTCAGTGGCATGTCATGAGGAATTTGGAGCAGCGAAATTCTTTGGCATGAGAGACATGGAAGATCACAGGGTGATTTTGTCTCCAGTGAGAGCTGATGTGAATTAGGGGTTAGTGAGGTTCAATACGCAGGATGCAAAACCGGAGCACACCAAGGGGTGGACAGTTCAGTGTTCGAAATCACATGAGGTCTGGTATAGACCTGAGTTTGCCCAAGCAGTGGGTGTTGTTAGAGAGTTAGGAGCCAATTCGGGGAAGTGGGTTCTCAGGGATCTGAGAGGGACCAGCAACAGGGATTTATACTATGCAGGGTTAGGACTTCACTACATGGATTTGTAGGTTCGGATGTGGCAGGGTACTCGGATGACAAGAGGTGCACCACAGGTTGTGTGGTGGTTGGTCTTCAGGATTGAGCTTGAAGAGGGATACAAGCAAAAAAATAGATTAGATGGGGTATAGGTACAGGTACAGTGCAACGGTTTATCTCCAAGTGAGAGATTGTTAGGTTGTGGAGCTAAAAGCTTCACTGATGCAAACAGAGGAGGAGATTGCTGAGTGTCACAGACATCGGCGTCGGTCAGACCAACTGACGTAGGCAAGGAGCAGACAGAAGAGCAACCGACGTCGGTCAGAGATCGGCCAGCATCGGTCACCTCCAGGCAGACAGGGACTGATGTCGATCGCCTATGCGGTTTAGAACTGCAAGTTTTACGGGCAGTTAGTTAATGAACCAAGTGTTTGCATGTCAAGAGCCAATTTTAGACTAGAAGCTGCGAATCTAATTATTGTAATTAGGTGTCTAATTATTGTTTGCATGAAATCTACTTAAGAGACTCATGGATTGTATTGTAAAGTGTGCTAGTTTGAGTTGAGCAAAGTTAGCTCCTTCTGTGTGTGAGGTGAGCAAGGGTGTTCCTCCTAGTTCCACAGCAGTGCCAAGTGTGGGTGCTAGTTTTGGAGAATCAGAAGGGTTCTTCAGGTGTGTAAGATCTTGGTCAGCAGGTATGCATGGCTACGTTAGGAGATCTACATGGTAAGTAAGATCATTGATCTGCAGGTGTATGTCTGTGCATGATCCAAGTTTGCAGGTGTGCAGAACCAGATTGATTTGCAGGTGTGCAATATCAGGGAGGACAACAACACAATAGGGAGCAGGATCAGGTAGGATCTACTTGGAGTACAGTGTGTACTCAGAAAGAGAGCAAAGAGGAAGGCAAGGTAGATCCTTCCATAAGTAAGGTCTGTTGAGTTGCAGGTTGTTGCAAGTTCAGGGGAGATCTACTTGAAGTACGATTGTGTACTTGGAGTGCATGGAACACTTGTGGAGTGCATGGAGCACTGGTGTACTGGCAGTATTGGATATTGACTAGTTGGAGGTGAACACCAACTCTGTGTTTGAGTTGTGTGTTGGGACCGTAAGAGAGAGAGCTTTGAGAGAAGATTTACTATTTATGCCCTGGAGGTGTGGGAGCCTTAGAGGTGTGTAAGGAAGAAGAACTGTGGCAATCTTCTTTGTTGTATTACCTTTTGGAAGAGTATTAATACAAGTTGTGTATTGTCTCTCATATTCTGTGTTATTTCTGAATTCTAGTTACTTGTGATTCTGGTTTAATTCCGCATGTAAGTTGTTTGTATATGGTAATCAATTGTGCTTCCGTATTTCTCAACACACGTGTCTATTTGATTTGCTTAACGAAAAATAGATTAATCAATTTGACGGTATAGTATTGCGTGGAGTTTTTTCGTGATGTGTGTGGATTATACAAAGTGGTGGACGCAAAAAAGCTTATGGAAATAGTATATGACCGACACAACTCCCTCCCATTATATCACGCCAAACTTACAGGAAAATTATCATGCATGAATTTAGATACTTTATTGTAGAGAATTTATTGTGTAATTCCTAAATAGAGGATTGCCAATTTTATATTCTATATGCAAATCTGTTGTGCTAAAATGAAAGATTCAAGGGACCAATAACCGTGTAAAATTTTAATCCATTCAATATCATTATTACCTATATAGATAAGAAGAATCACAAATACTTGTACAATATAATAATAATAATAATAATAATAATAATAATAATAATAATAATAATAATTCAATGTACATCGTATGTATATAAATATATTTTTTAATAAGATTATTCTAAATTACATTTATACTCATTATTATTGGAAACAATCCAATACAATAATAGAATTCACCTAAGATTAAAATAGACAAAAATAATTAACATAAACAATAATTTTTTTTAAAAATATTTTGAAATTCAATAATAAATATTTCTTTTTATAATATAATAATTATATAATTTTATTTTTTTAAATATATTTAAAATAAATTATAGCACAAATAATTAACAAAACATAATCTAACCACAACAAATGACTTTCATGCCAATATAAGTTGTAAATTTTTGTCAAGTATGTGACATTATACTTTAAGAGTTTTTACAATGATTGAATATAAAACCTAACACAACATGAGGTCTCTTTTTGTTACCGAGGAAATATATTTCTTTATCAGAAATAATGGAGATAAGGTACAATTTTCACCATTTGAATTTCAATATTAATGACTTTACATGTTATTTTATATGTTACTTTATCTTCTTTTTTGATTGATTGTCACTTTTGATAGAGCTACAAATTGGGTTGGGATATATATGGGGACCTATATTTTCAGAGGATTCCCAAATTATTAGGTAATATGTTTCGAATATATTCTATACGATTACAACCAATTTCGTGAATACTAGATTTACAACTAATATGCCTCAAATACACTACATATAACTATAATTGACCTCACATGCCCAAAAAAAATTGAACCTACTTGTAACTGTAAATAACTAAACCATTTTATCAAGTCAACTACATTTCATTAATACTTTAATCTATTTTTATTCAAAAATTCTTTGTTTTATTTTTTTATTTGATTATTAAAAATTTGATTGTTAATAGGTGTACAACATCATATTTATTTAAAATAATTTTATTATAATTAGTCATTTAGAAATAGTTGGCTGTTTGAAATTGTTTAGGTTAGAGTGGAGGGATTGAAAGGAAAAATAATAATTTTGTACTAATATGCCCATTAGTGCCCTCCATGCAAGGCATTCACCCTTGTTTTTGGAGAGGGTTATAAAAAACTATTGGAGAATTGGGGGATTTGAGATCATATTTGTGGCTAAAGACGAAGATGATAAATCATTTGAAGAGTGCCATGAGAGCATGCCATGTCTTTTTTTGTTGTTCATGTCTTGATCATGTCTTTGATGTGTACGGCATTCCCATTCTTAATTATTCTTTTGGGCCAAGAGTGCAAAGCATTAGTGTTGATCATGTAGACATCATTGATCCATGTTCATTTAATAAAGAGATTTAGAGTCATTAATTAACTAAGATCCATAGTTTTAACTTTAAAAAAAGAAAAATTCAATTAATCTTAGTTATTTTATGATTATGGTTAAACTCTTGTTTTCTTTATGTCAAAAAAATTATAAATATAATTAATTAATTTCGTAGGACTCTTTTTTTAAATTATTATAAGCAAATTGAGACTTTTGTAATTTTATTAATATTAACAAATTTAATGCAGAGGTGAGATGGAGAAGAGCATTAGGGCTTTCTTCAGTGCTTGAGCTTTTGTAGATGGTTGCAGTGATGATGGGGTGATGGGGTGATGGGGCTGAATGGAGATGTCGTCAATAGATTGGCAGTTAGATCGATAAAAATTGGGGAGGATGTTGAATGCAATGGTGGTCAGGTCAGGGACCTTTAGCATCTAGACCAAAACAAGTGCTCTCTTGAATGGATGGCAAAGGGAGGAAAGGATGCAAAGGTCCGATATGAGGTTTCCTGTGCTCAAATTACTCACAAAGGCTCTTAAGAACATATCACCTTAGACTAGGCTTTGGAGGTTAATGGCAAGCTTGTCAAGTGGGACATTGCAGGTGATTTGTTTGACAAAATGTCCTGGTGAATTATAACTCCAAAGAAGGTTTTTTAAAGATCAGAGGCGATTGAGGGAGGCACTTCTATTATTGGGGGAACATTGGATATTCAACAGGGCATAAAAGAGGATAATAGAAGGTTTCAGATCTTAATCATATCCATGTCAGGTAAAACAATTTGCAGTTGGGTTAAAGGGACAGACCTAGTGAAAGATTTAAAATAGAGACTGGTGGCTTCTTTAAGTGTCCCAACTGAGTTTCAATGCTTGGTGCAGCAGGGCAAAGAATTACAAGATCATCTTCCCATATATCTCTATACTTTAGGTAAAGACTCGCTCATCTTCATGGCATCAAGATTGAAGGGAGGTGTGGAAGGTAAAAATCAAGCCTCCTCTTCCAAATTTGTAACTTTCAAAGAAGTTGTCAGAAATGTGGCTTCCAAGTCAAATCTTGTGAAATGCCCTTCGCCGCCTCAAGCCTATATTGTAGAACAAACGAAGGAGATCCCTTTAATGGAGATTTTAAATCAGGAAGTGGATGAGTATTTCTATACTTTGATAAATGATGTAGTAATATGTAGATTTAAGGCATGTGGCCTTCTTCGACTATGTTATATCAGTGGGTTTATGCAAATTGGTCAACCTAATGTGAGATTTCATTATGCTCTAAACTGTTTTTCATTGTTAATTTTAGTGAGGAAAAGGATTATCAAAAATATTTTTTGGAGGGTCCTTGGTTTTGGGGTAATCTAGGTTTGTTTATCACTCCTTGGTTTTTGGAGTTCGATCCAAATTCTCACTCTATAACAAAGATGCTAGTGTGGATTTGGCTCCCTAATCTTCCTTTGCATTTTTGGCATGCATATAAGGAAATAGGTAATACATTGGGGTCCTTTTTAAAGAATGATCATGAGAGGGCAGCTACAGGCCTATGCACTTTTGCCAGAATTTGTGTAGAGATTAACTTGGGCAAAGGGGTTTCAAAGAAAATAATATTGAAATATGGTGAGTGTCTTCATGTTCAAGCTTTAGATTATGAGAATACAACATTTAAATGTTAAGGTGTGGAGCTAAAAGCTTCAACTATTTGCAGACACAAGGAAGGATGCTGAAGAACCAGAGCCACTGGCGTCGGCAGTATGACCGACGTCGGTTCGATGCAGTGGAGAAGGAGACCGGCGACGGCACCAGACTAGCAGGGACCGACGTCGGTCGCCTGTGTATTTCCAGAACTGCTGTTGATGAAGAGTCAGTTAAGTGAAGTGAGTGTTTGCATGTCAAGCGACTAATTATAGTCATGAGCTACATGTCTAATTATTGTAACTAGAGTTTTATTTTTGTAAGCATGGGATCCTATTTAAAGACCCATAAGGCATGTATTGTAATTAAGAAGAAGGCAAGTAAAAGCATTGAAGCTAGCAAGGTCAAGGAGATCTACAGGTGTAAGGTCAAGGAGATCAGCTGAAACATTCAAAGAGGGATAATAACTCAGGCTTTAGAGTTGTTGTGTTGAGCAAGAGAGAGAGGGAAGAAGGTCTTGAGGTGTGGCAAGCCTTTGAGGTGGAGGAAGAAGTGGCATCTTCCTTATTGTATTTTCTTCTAGTAATATTTAATACAAGAGTGTGTATTGTCTCTCAAATTCTTTGTTGTCTCAAGTTTCTAGTTACTTTATCATTCTGGTATAATTCTGTGTTTAATTGCTAATACGAGAAGTAATCATATGTGCTCTAATTGGTAGAGCTAGATCCCCTAACAAGTGGTATCAAAGATACGGTTTGCAGGAAGCAGGGTATTGTTTTTTTGATTACAGGTCATTCACAGGGTTTTCTGATTGAGTGGGAGTTCAGCAATGGCAGAAAAAAGTAGGCTACGAATGGAGAAGTTTAACGGCAAGAATTATCAACATTGGAGGATGCAGATTGAGGACTATCTGTATCAGAAGGATTTGTACTTACCGTTGGGTGGGGTTGCATGCAAGCCCATAGATATGAAGGATGAAGAATGGAACGTTCTTGATCGGAAGGCTCTCGGTTCCATAAGGTTGAGACTTGCATCATCTGTGATTTCTAGCTTATCACAGTGTAAGACAACGGAAGAGTTGACAAAGTCCTTGGCGAATTTATACGAAAAGCCCTCGGCTTCTAATAAGGTATATCTTATGAAGCAGCGATTTACTTTGCAAATGCAAGAAGGTGGATTGGTACATACTCATCTCAGTGATTTCCATGGTTTGGTAAACCAATTAGCTTTAGTCAATATTGTTTTTGATGATGAGGTAAAGGCTCTCTTGATTTTATGTTCTTTGCCTGAAAGTTGAGACAGTTTGGTTATGGCAGTAAGTAATTCTGCATCTGCTTCTAAAATCTTAAAAGTTGATGATGTTGTGAGTGTGATCTTGAATGAAGAAATACACAGGAGAAGGATAGGTGAATCATCAGGGAATGCTCTAAGTGCAGAAAGCAGGGGAAGGCAAAGGGAGAAGGTTGAGCAAGGGAAATCAAGGTCGGGAAGGAGATCCGAGTCCAAAGGTATTACCTGCTGGTTTTGTGGAAAGAAAGGACATACGAAGGAGTGTTGGTTGAGAGATAAAGAGAATCAACATGCAGGTATTGAAGAAGCAAAGGATGCAAATATTGTGATGCAGGATGCTCTCATACTTTCTTCGGATAGTCAGATAGGATCATGGATTTTAGATTCTGGTTCATCTTTTCATGCATCCCCAAACAGAGATTTGTTTTATGAGTATGAACAGGGAGACTTTGGAGTGCTCTATTTAGGGGATGGTACGCCTTGTCAGATAGTTGGCAAAGGGAAAGTGCAGCTGAGATTGTAGATTGACAACACATGGGTGTTGAAAGAGGTCATGCATGTTCCAATTCTGAAGCAGAGTCTGATTTCTATAGGAAGGTTGGGAGATGAGGGATGCACAATAATCCTCACAGCAGATTCTTGGAAGGTTACCAAGGGAGCACTTGTTCTAGTAAGAGGTAAGAAAGTAGATACTCTTTATCTGTCTACTTGTATTACTGATTCTACTTCTGGTGTAGATTCAAAGATGTGGCCTAATAGGCTTGGTCACATGAATAGGAAGGGAATGGAAGTTCTTGATTCAAAAGGTATGTGTTCAAATTTGGAAAGCACAGATACAGTTCATTGCAGAAAAAGGAAATTTGATGTTTTTGACAGGAACAAAGAAGCCTTGGTGTTTATGGAGGAGATGAAGGACAGAGATCAGTCACAGGGGCTGAATAAATCTGATCAGGGCAGCATGGACAGAGGTTTAATCCAAGAAGAGCTCGCGGATGAAAATTTCATCACTTACAGGAACACACAGACACCGATGTCGGTCGCTTGGCACTGATGTCAATCATCCAGATACCAACATTGGTCATGTGCAGACCAGCAAGGTCGGTAAGTCGGACAGGAGAAGTCTGACGTCGGTCATAAGGACCGACGTCGATAGGAGGGACGCCGGCGTCAGCCAGGGAAACGACGTCGACAGTCAGGGTCAGTGCAGGGAACCGACATCGGTCGGGATCAGACTGGGAGATGGCCGATATCGGTCACTGAAACAGATGTTTGGGTGAATCAATAAGTCTCAAACACCCATGTGGAGGTCAGGAAAGGCATGTGAACCTTATATTTGTTGTTCACCTTCTTTATATTGCTTACTGATAGTCATGAACTAGGAAGATGGAAGAAACAATGCAGGTAGAATCCAAAAACAGTGGGAGCTTGGCATGGATGAGGAGTGTGAGTCCTTGGAGAACCAAACAGGTAATTGTTGGTAGTGTTGTCAGCTGGAAGGAAGCACTGGATAGAGGGATGGATTCCCGTTTTAGAGAAGAGAGTGGATGGACACATGAGATAGAAGGCTATGGTATATGGTCTTGAGTATGCTGCAGAATAATGGAGGTTTGACCATTGTATTTTATCTTTACCAGGTTGGATAATATTAGCTACATTATCCTGTTATTGTTTTGTGTTACTTGTTGCAGGGTTTCATATACAGGGATTTTTCTGAGCTAAGGGTAGAGTTGGTTCAGAAGTATGTCATGGAGAATTTGGGAGCAGCGAAATTCTTGTGGCATAAGAGACAGGTATAGCATCACATGTTTCAGTGGTGGTTGGTCTTCAAGAGTGACGTTGAAGAGGAATACAAAGCCTAAGGAACAAAATAGATGGTGTATAGGTACAGGTACAAGTTGCAGCTATTTATCTCCAAGTGGGAGATTGTTAAGGTGTGGAGCTAAAAGCTTCAACTGTTTGCAGACACAAGGAAGGATGCTGAAGAACCAAAGACACTGGCGTCGGCAGTATGACCGACGTCGGTTAGATGCAGTGGAGAAGGAGACCGACGACAGCAGGGAGTCGGCCGACGTCGGCAGCACTAGACTAGCAGGGACCAGCGTCGATCGCCTGTGTATTTCCAGAACTGTTGTTGACAAACAGTCAGTTAAGTGAAGCGAGTGTTTGCATGTCAAGCGACTAATTATAGTCACGAGCTGCGTGTCTAATTATTGTAACTAGAGTTCTATTTTTGTAAGCATGGGATCCTATTTAAAGACCTATAAGACATGTATTGTAATTAAGAAGAAGGCAAGTAAAAGCATTGAAGCTAGCAAGGTCAAGGAGATCTACAGGTGTAAGGTCAAGGAGATCAGCTGAAGCATTCAAGGAGGGATAATAACTCAGGCTTTAGAGTTGTTGTGTTGAGCAAGAGAGAGAGGGAAGAAGGTCTTGAGGTGTGGCAAGCCTTTGAGGTGGAGGAAGAAATGGCATCTTCCTTATTGTATTTTCTTCTAGTAATATTTAATACAAGAGTGTGTATTGTCTCTCAAATTCTTTGCTGTCTCAAGTTTCTAGTTACTTTATCATTCTGGTATAATTCCGTGTTTAATTGCTAATACGAGAAGTAATCATATGTGCTCTAATTGGTAGAGCTAGATCCCCTGACATTAAATGCCACAATTGCAAAGCACTAGGGCATCTTTATGTTGCTTTTCCTATGGGGCATTTCAAATCAGGGAAGAATAAGGGTGAGAAGTCAACCTCAAGCAAGTGGAACACCCTAGATATGACAGTAGTTGTTGAAGAGTGATTCCAAGAACCAGAAACTCAAGAAAATGCAAAATTTGTAGAAAGAGAGAAAGAAGAGCAAGGTGTGTCTAAGAAAGGAGCTGAGTCAAATAAAGGAGTAATAGATAAATCTCATATAACCCCCATAAAAAAGACAATAGGGGGACTGAAAAGAGGTCATGAATCAGAAGCTCAGATTTAGACAAAGACATGCATGCAAAGATTGATTCAAAAATCCATAATTATGGTAAGCAAATGGTTGTAGTGAACTTCAAACAAGGAGCTTGGCAAGAGGTAAAAAATAAAAAAGGTTAAAAGGGCAAGACGATTAATCTTTTAGACTATTTTCTCATTAATTGAAGGGTATGTTGCTACTGTTGGTATTAAATATTTTTTAGGGCTTTTCAGTTAGTTAGTGTAATTGGTTCTAATTTAGTCTTAACGTTTTCACTTGGTTCTGTTATGGTTATTTTTTAAAATTTTTATGTTTTTAATAAAGGCAAGGGACCCATAGAACCCTGGTATTTATCTTTAAAAAATATATATTAACGATCTTAAGTAACATCTTTGTTACTTCTAACCTTTATAGTTCATGGTTTGTGAGGATTCAAATTTGGTTTTTATAATGAAATTATAAATATGGTATCCATTTAATTCATGATATGGAATCCAAGACATTTTTCTATTTTTAAATTTGATTGATAGTCTAAATAAAACATCGGTTTTCATGCACATATCCTTTTATATATCATTAGTTGTTTTGAGCCTTCTACATACATTTCACAATAGGATGTTTTTTATATCTCATTTTTAAGAGATGATTTTTGTATTATCCTAAAATAATATGTGATTTATATCAATTAAATAATAGATTACTTGGAAAATCTCACCTTATAGAGTTTATAAAACTAACATATGTATATTTTCCTAAGAAGAGTTATCTAAATATTTGCGAAAACAAGAAATTTGGGCCTAAATGCATAGCAAAATTTGGCGTAGATCCACAATTCTTCTAACCTCAATGAAGAATTATCCTCATGAAAAATTGGCTTGTATTTTGTCTCCCAAAGGAAATTTATAGAAAAAAAATATATAATGTAATCTTGGTGAGATCCTTTTTTGGGGAGACTTTATCTTTTGTATATCTTTTTGGATCAAGGCCCAAATTTCAATATGACATCTTATTTTTCCTGAGGAAAAATAAAATTTAAGGTGAGGATGGATTCAATATCAGTGCAATGGAAAATAAACATGCAAATACAAATATGCTTAATGAAATTAAAATATATTATACAATTCATATATGTAGGGTTGATGATTTTATAATTTGGTACATACATTTGAGAAGTTAAAGTTTTCATAATTTTATGAACACAACTTTGTATTGATCCCAAATAAATATACATTACCATTCTTATGCACACAATTGTCACGTTACTAGATAAATAAGATAATGCTTACTCATTGTATAGCTTAGGCGAACACAAAATTCTATCCTGATGTGAGGAGTCCAAGATAAGCTCTCATATCCATGTTGTTATGGAAAGATAATTGGCATTACTTACAACAAAATAAATAAAACATTAGATGATTGATATAAATGTAGAACCTAAAAGATGTATAACCTCGTGCAATATCTATTTCATGCATCCTCCTCATTCCCTCATTTTGGTTCTTTCATACTAAGGGTTTCCACACTCATATAATAATGCTGAATATTGGTACCAATTGATGAAGATGGTACATCTTATCAATAATTTCAAACTCTAGTATGTTTTTTGTTTCTTATCTAAAAATTTCATGCCCATGAATTTGCATGAATTAAACACACAAAATTAAGTCATTTTTTTTACAATTTATAATGTACAAATAGAGTGACCCGCAATGCTCCAAGAGTCTACTAAACTACATTGTATGGAACATAGGCTGTGGTTACCAATGTATGGTTGATCACATGGTTGTTGTAACATCCATGCCAACCTTGTTTGCACTAACCAACCCACCATGACTTGGATGGCCTCTATGACCTCTATGAGCCTAGTGGGCCCCACAAATATTGTAGTCACAATCCAAAAGTTAGTTAATAAGGGGAGGATCATGATGTGGTATAGGATCAAATAACCTACTCTTGTGATCTATGGGGTTCAAATGGGACCTCAGGTGGTTCTAACCAATCAAAGGGCCAAGATTCACAACTTAAGTCACACTTAAACTTCTAATTCTAAATCGATTCATTTCTTTTAAAAATATTTAAGCTAGGTCAACAAGGTCTAATGTGACCTAAATGTGAGCCCAAAAAATGGTATGGTAGACCTTGATGGGTGGAGCATCTGATCATTCCCGTTTATATAAGCCTTAAATATCCTTATGGATTTCTATAAAGGCACCCTCTTTCAATTGATAACAAGAAAAGCTCTAAGAAAAGAGGATTTGAGGTTTAGGAATGGAGGACCACTTCTAATCCTTCCTGTTCATTCCTTAGGACCCTAGTCGACCACCTTTTAGTGAAGACACATGAAAATTCACATTTTTATAAGAGTCTTCAAATTAGACTCTAAAATTGGTATGCAATGGGTGAATTTTGAGGCTAACGTCTCTCACGGGAAGTCTCCACAACACTCGAGGAGCTTGCATAGATAAAAAAAGGCAAAGGGTTAATGGCTACCTCAAGGTGCTCAATTTTGAAAGTCATGTTTGGGAAATCATAACAACCATCTAGGCATTTTGGGAAGTAAGGATTTCCCTCATGACCTCCCACTAACTTCCTAACCAATTCAGACACTTTCCCCATTTTGGTCTTGGGACCCCCAACAACCATTAATTGTCACTTGAAGCCTTAAATCCAAAAAGGTAAGAATTGGTTTCAGTTTTAAACTTTGATTTTATTTCATTGCAAAGAGGATTCAACCTGACCTCCCATTAGTCCTCAAAAGTACTTCAAGCCCTTAGCCTTCTTTTAAAAATTTAGACATATTTTAGTTAATATTGAGCTCTATGATTAAATTTTTATTCCATACAAAAGAAGGCAGGGTTTTTTTCGGGAGGGGTCTTAAGGGTCACCTCACCCCTAGGCCCCTACCTACCCTAAATTGGTAAAAAAAAAGTTTAGAATTATATGTCAAAAGGTATTCCCTAAACCCTATAGTCTTATAACATACATTGACTTTATAAAGCATAGTTAGTTCACAAAAAATAGTAAGTCTAAAAAAATGAACAACCATTATAATTAAAAAATGCTCATGTCTTAATGAAATAGTTGTGTGGCTTAAATGAAAAATTAGTGGTCATGTAATTAATAACACCTTTGTTTGTAAACATGATGTAAACTATAGGGAATAAACAAAATCATAAGCTCTATTATAAAACCATTGGTTGAAATAATTGAACCCCCTAGTTATAAAACCATTGGCCACAACCAAAGAATAAGACCACCAATTACAAGGGCAACATGTTGATCATATAGAAGACCCCATGATAATAACAAACACACTAAAATTTTGCTAACTGTTAGCCCCTATTCATAAGTCCATACTTGAATGTTGATCTTGTGACTAGTTCACTACCATTTAACAAATTAAGTCGTGCCTCCACCTATCATGCCACTACAATGATGGCTCTATGCGAGCTCACCTAATTGTGAAAAAAAATTGTAACCATGCCGACAATCAAAACCCTACGACTATGCACAAGGATGAAATCCCATTTGAAAAAAGAAGTTGCAGTGATGGGTAAGGCCTTATAATCACTCTTTGAGTTGAGGATTTAACCAAAAAAATTAGGTTCATGTTTTATTTTTTATGCCCTATATAGCAATCATTTTCAAAAAACCATATAAAATAACCAATGGTCCTAAAATTCCCAAAAATTATCAAATGCTTAGAAAACTTTGAGGAACATTTTAAAATTGACTTGGGAATTTTTTGGTTTAATTGGCTTAAGCATTAAATGCATGAAATCTACTTAAATTGCAAGATAAGGTTTACCTTCAAAAATTCATTGCGTGAATTTTGTAAGTCCAAATCCAAAACTATAAGATGTTCTAAAATCATGGCTAAATGTATACTTTTATAAAAATAAATTATAGAATTTTATATGCATTATTTACTTCAAAAATTTAGACTATGAAATAGGGCCCTTAGGGCCTTAAGTGACTTTATGAAGAGTACAATTTAAAGCCATTCTCCTTAATAAACCTTACATTATTCCTTCAACTCATTTCAAAATGAAAACAAATGAATTATAGATTACCTTATAAATAATAATGAAGAGCATATTTATTTCATTCCTAATTCATTTCACAACATAATTTCCACAACAATTATAATGCAATAAGGATGCACAAGCACCTAAATTTTTTATTTTGGTAGGATATGCATTTTTCAATTTATTTCCAAGTAAAACTTACATATTTCCAAGGCTACCAACATCAAAAAACATTAATTATAATTTGAAAAAATTAAGATGTAATATCTAAAGGCTCATGAGATCTAAGATGTACTTTTCAAGTCCATGTTAAGGAGGGGCTCACCTCCCATCCTTATGTCATCATTAGGAAGCTATATTAGGCAACCTTGATCCAAAGACTCCCATAATTAGACATAAAGGTTACCTAAACCAAATAAGAAGGCCAAAGTATAAATAGTTTTATTATAAGGAAGTCGAGAACTTTTAAGTGACTCCTCTTGGTCAAACCTCTTCCTACAAGCTAGGAGACACTTGACACACTCAAATAAGAATTAAAAATCAAATTACGGAAATAAAACACTCCAAATAAAATATACCATAAAAGGTAATAAGGAAATATATTTCAGATCTTGGTATAATTCTTAAACCCTTATTGTCAAGTTTCCACTTCATGATCCTATGGGGTGAGAGAAGAAGGACCTTGGGAAAATGCATCACATTTTCCCAAACCCTTCCCTCAATTAAAATTGGAATTCTCTAGGATAATGTCCTCCCTCTTTCCCAACCCCAAAACAATAAATGAGTAGAAGGACTTGTGGATTGAGATACTAGTTCCCATTGCCCAACCTTACCAAGGAAAATTAGTAAATGTTTCCCACGTGCCAAGCCAAATTGGACAAAATTATATTATAATTTTAAAACATAAATATTGGATATCACCACAAGAATCTATAGGAGGGAAATTATCTTCAAAATTCCCTTAAAGGGTTATAACAATATGATGGTCTTGGGCCTAAGAAAACATAAAACAAGGATGTAAGCCTAAAGGCCTTGTCAATCCCTCAAAATTTCAAGTTATAAATAAGATAATAAGAGATTAATTTAAATAAAATAAAAATATGTGAGAGTGTGATAAATGTCTCCATACCTTGGGTCCTCCACTTGGGCGATGGAAACAAACTCCTCCATATGGCATGTAACAAAGATCTAATCTATCTATTAAGCTTCTCATCCTCCACCAAGTTTTAGATCTCTCCTCAAATTTTAAGAATCACAAAAATGTGTCCATGATGTTGGATTTACATTTTATCATAATTAAACCCCTTAATTCCTTGGCAATGGGAAGGTGAAACTTATGCTTTCCCATTCCCTTGCCTCTCTCCACAAAGTCTTCTACCTCTTTACTCCACTTACAAAGTCATAACTATCTCTTGCATAGGAAAATGGGAAAGCATGGTTATCTCATTCACTCAATTAATCTCTCTCTATCAAAGGTCATTAATGAGGGTATGGATTGTCAAAAAATTCAAAGGGCCTTTATTTCTTCCTCAAACTTCTAAAATGCTTTTCAAATCACTCTAAAAAGGGATTGCTTTATCCATTCAAGTTTTAAAAGTTGGCCAACCATAATAAATCTTATTTTAACCCACTTGACTTCCTAAAGGGTTCTAAAATTCTTGAAGACTTGTGTCAATGGGATGGACATAGTGTTAGTAGACAAAAAACTGCCACTTTCTAAACTATTCAACTAAATCAAAATTAGACAATAAAATATACAGGGTGAAAAAATAAAACACTACAAATCTAATAGTTTGGTAACCTTCATGTCTAATGTATTAAAATATCACTCACTTGGCCACCTGTAATATTTCACTTTCATTGTTCACATAAAGTGTTACACTCTATGATAGTCAAAGCAGTAAAACTGAAACAATCATAAGAAATATGTTTAATCACATATGACATATATAGATGCATCACATGAATCACAATATATTAATATATCTTAGGAAGTAATTCCAATGTTAAATTTATGAATACCCATATAATTAAGCAATAGGATATAAGTGTATTATCCTAGGTAGCATAATCATCCAAGCAATAAGGTAAGAAACCAACAATGTCCTGAAATAATATAAAAATAATACAAGAACTCCATGTCTCCAAGATAAATATAGTGTGTTATTACAAGGAAAAAATTAGAGAAATAGAAGGTAGAATAAAACTCTATGAAAATTGTGCCTCACATCCCCATCCCCTTGAATAGACTTCCTCCTTGAATCCATTCAAAAGGATGGAGATATTGAACCTGTAAGGGTGTTGTATCACTCCCAAAAAGTGAATATCTCATCAAAAAAATTTAATAGACCTACCTTAGTATAACCCTTGGCCTTGTAGGCCCAAACATACTCCATACCAACATCCAAATGTAAACCAACTATTTATTTGTCTCTATTTATAATGCAACCCAAGCTAAAGCATGGGTATGTCAAGAAAATAAAATATGATATAATTAAACCATGCTACATATCAAAAACATGTGATAAGTTAGGTGGCAAGGTTTATTCATAACACCACTAAACCAATGGTATCTAAGATCACAATGCTTTCACAAAACTAGGCACTACTAAAATCATTCTCTATACATGCGAAACATGTAACCTAATACTTAGTTCACTTGATTGGTAAAACCACCTATCTCCAAGTGATAGGAAGTATCATACTTGGGTTGGGTACCCAATTCTTTCTAAAATGTAGTCCAAAAACTAATCATGTAGTTAGATTTATAAAGAAAAGGATCATATGAAGAAAATCCATGCAAATTTATAACATTAGATAGGACTATACAACATTCGTTATCAAAAAGTGGGATACCTTGGTCTATGTCCATAGTCACCCTATTTTCATCATTATATGAAAAGTAATTAGGCATACTAGAAGGCATTTATAAGTGTTACATTACCTCTACTCTAAAAATCAAGAGATAACAACCACCATACCACATGTGAGGCTCTGCTTTGGCCGTCTGGCATTCAAGGTGATGAGCCATAAGGTCTACAATTTCACACTATGAAATGGTGATAAAAAAAGAATAGATAAATCACATACACCAAAAAAACACCTAAATAAGCCTAAAATAATAAGGGTCTTCCTCTCATTGTAATAAGACTCTTTTCTATCTCTACTAAGTTAAACTAGTATCTAACTCTAACGTATAACAAGATTCAATGTTTAATTATTAAGAACTAAATAGGTTCCATAAAATATTCAAACTTCTATGAGGAAAGTTAATTATCTCCTTTATTGAATATACTTCATTCATAAGAGTCTACTCCTTTCCCATCACAAGGAAAAAGGTTATTTATCCTAGGTATCATTGTCCCTGTTTCATAAATTTTGTTAGTTAATCTTGGAAATGAGGGAACCACCTTGATGTGACTATAATAATTAAGGGATCTACACAAGGGATTAGGTATTCAAATTGAAATAATAGATTCTTTTATAATCATATAAAATATTCCCAATAACCATTTTTTTTTCTAAAATCATTAATAGAGAACACACTCTTAAGCAAGGTTTTTATAAGCTCACTAAAACCCTAAAATCCCTCTAACATGAACCACTCCCTTAAGTTATATGTAATGATGACACAATAATCCATAAAAATTATTCCTAACATAGTAGAATCCACCAACATCACCCAAATACACTCAGATGAAATGAGGAGGGTGTTAGTCACTCAAGGTGGCATAAGTCTTTGAGGGGTTCACCAGGATCCCCCCTCTAAAATCAACATTCATACGACACCCAACCTCTATCAAATATATGCACAATTACCTAAGTGAGTAACATCTTGTGCTCGCACAAAACTTGGGATCCATAACTAAAGTGACCCTTATGATTTTATTACAAGGAAAAAGGCCAAAACATTACCAAGGTGGTTTTATATGAGGTGATTGAGAAGGTTCAAGGCAATTTTAATGATGCACGTGAATGAATTTGGGTTACTAGCTTACCAAACTAAGTTGGCATTGTGAACTCACTATGTCAAGTCAGAGATCAACCCTTCGAATAAAGAAGAGAAGCAAGTGATTCCTAAGGAAACATACATGGATGCATAGGGCTTCTCACAAAGGCCTATTAACTACTTCCTAACTTGAAAAATTTATATATTGCATTTGATATGGTGCCATAAAATTTGACTCCTTCAAAAGGACTAGGTCTAACCTAAAATAAAAATTCTTCAGACTTCTAAGAAACTTGCAAAAAAATTGAAAAAAACATAGTGAAAGAAAAGGGAGAATGAAATCCTCTTAGGAATCAAAATTCAAAGTATACCCTTAGGTAAGTCTGAAGTCAAATGTAACTCAAATAGGCATTCAAAAAATTCAAGTGTTATGAATCAAGGATGTATGGCATATGCACTCTGTCACATCTATTTTCCTTTATGGATTATCTAAAGTATTAATCAGTGGATTAAGTGGTTAATGATCAACAGATTTATTGTTTATTGCTAAGTTGTATTTTTATATGCCATATGATTTAGCAATCACATTACTTGCTTTGTGATCAATATCTTTATTGATAATTGTTGCATATGTTTTACAATGCTTTATGATCAATTAGACTGATTTTATTTTAATATTAATTGTATTTAGTAGTTTGTTATGATTATATGTTGATGATTATTATGATTTGAGATAACTACGAATTTGTTTGATGAGGTGGTTGTAGGACTATCCTGCCTTCACAGTCAGTTTTGAGGGAGAGTATTATCAGATAGGAGGGTGCAGATACCAATAATAAGGGTAGAGAAAAAGATCCATAAAACCCAAACACACACACATTTAGTTATTTGAGTGAAACAAACATTACTGCTTGTGATAGTAGAGTCTTATTTGTCTTGATTTCCATGATTTGCACATATATGTTGAATCTCTAATGAGCTGTGTTGATTTTCATTTCACTATATTTGGTAGTCATGTATATTTTTAGATGGATTGAATTTATTATGCTTTCATTCAGCCAATTTCATTATACTTTTGTGATGTAATTGAGATTATGTTAGGTTGCTTGATTATCTCATTCTTCTATGTCTTAATAATCTGATTATTTTTTTGAGTATTAACAATTTGGGTGTTACTTGTTTTAGGTTGATTAGTTAACTTGGTTTGTATATCTTTGGCCTTGAGAATGAAAATTAATTGAGGGCAAAAGTGTGGTAAAATACCAAAAACAATTGAGTTCCAATTATTACTTCAAAGCTTTATCCTTAATGAGTTTTACTTTACATATTGTAGACATTAGAAAACCATACGTTATGGTTCCAGATGTCACACTAACCCTTAGACCACCCCTTGACCCCCTTGGGACCCTTTACTAATCATTTACCCCACCAATCATTAGTAGAAATGGCTAAGTTTAGCCAATTTTGACTATGACCCTAACTGCCAATGATCGACCCTTAACCACCGATGGTTAACCTTGACCACCGATGGTTTACCCTTAATTGCCTTAGGAGTTAACTTTAAATCAAACTCCAACTTGATTTTTTAATAGTTATTTGATATACTATTTGCATAATCAATGCATGTTAGGCTAAGATTAGATAGCTTGTTAGATAGCTTCTTAGACTTGTTATTTCACCACTCCCTTCCCTCTTTATTAAGAGAGGAAGAAGAGGTGAAAAAGGATTAGATATTCTTGGTGTAAGAGATCAAAGCTTCTTGTGTAGGCATTCTTCTTACTTCCATCAAATCCAAGAAAACTTCTAACAAACCAATGACCAAGACAAAGATCAAAAGTGTTGTTGCAACTCATCAGTCAATAGCCAAGGTACTATCACTCTGCCAAAATTACTCTAGAATCTACAACAATATCTTAGCCAACCTCAATATTCTTTAGACCAGCAACAATAAAGTGAAGTATTTGTTTCT
Organism: Torreya grandis; assembly: GCA_037957365.1. Taxonomy (NCBI): domain Eukaryota; kingdom Viridiplantae; phylum Streptophyta; class Pinopsida; order Cupressales; family Taxaceae; genus Torreya; species Torreya grandis. The sequence continues at coordinate 459,827 of JARHVA010008097.1, forward strand.
TATTAGGATTCAATAATTAGTTTCTTTGTTTCATTCCTTGTATCACTTTCTCTTCCATCCCACTTTCCTGTGTTGGAGTTTTGCAACTCCAGACACTTCTTCTCTTCCCCAAGATCACCCATAAGCTATTTCAATCATTTGAACACCCTTTACTTGAACTAGACACATTTAAACATTACCCTCTATCTCACAACCAACATCCAACCTAAACCCACCTTCTAGAACTTTCCTACAACCTTCCCAACTAAACTTCTCTTCCTAAGCTAGATCTCATAGTAATCATCGATGGTCACCTAACCACTAATGGTTTTATCCTAACAATCGATAATCACTAACCAATGATGGTCACCTAACTGCCGATGGTTTGACTTGAACCGCCTATGGTCACTATCTATCAATTTTTAATAACGAACTAATTTATCCTATCAGATCCTAACCAAATTCCACTTTTTGAGTTTTTGTTTTATCATAGAGGATCACTCTATTTTTTGAATCGTTTTTATTCATCTATCATTGATATTTAATCATTTATTTCTAAAATTAATCAAATTCATCTATCTCCCATCAAGCACTTCTTGTATTTCATTTCAGTATCTTCTATTATTTATGCAAGCAATTTATCTTTCATTTTTAGAACGTAATTATTTAAAATTGTGGATTGATAGCCCCCTAGGAAGCTTGTGCTTCTTAGATCTAGCTCGCGTTAGGCAATCCACCCTACTACCCAACTAATCAACCATTTATTTAGTGCTTTCTTATCTACATGTCATTCCTTCCCAGACAAAGAGGAGTCTCCACAATCATCTAGATTAACATATGCGCAATAGATCATGTTTTTTCACCATACCCTCTTTGAGTTTCTTCTTGCTTTATTCTAAGAAAATAAATAAAATTTTACTGAAACATTCTAGCATGCTCGGTGGGACCTATTTGCATCTAGGTGCTTTTCTTTCTTGTTTTATGCTTATTTAAATGAAATCAAAATTTCTTTTGGGCTTAAAATCAACTTATATACATTATTTACTTGCATGTTTAGCTCACATAGCTTAATTTAATCAAGTAAATCAATCGTAGCTTAAATATTTCACACACATAAGACCAAACCACTTACACCTAATCAAACATCAAAACAATGACATAAGGTCTGATAGGGATTTCATCACATAGCAGTTGCCTTTCTTCATTTATCTTACTTCGATTTCATCACCAAGGGGAGAACTAATTTAGTTCATTGGTTGAGTATAATCTGTGGCAATCAATATATCTTGGCTAATCACCTGACACCGTTATCATTGTGGTGTGTGAAGTAAGGGGGTAGGCCCCAATATCAAGCAACATATTGATTTCTAACACAGATCCCTTTGAGAACCTAAAATACCTAAAACCAACCATAAAATTATTTTCTAGTGCCCGCTCTACAAACCAAGTTGAGTCACATAATTATTAAATCTTAAGGCATAAGACATAAGAGAGACTAAAAATAACCTTAGGATTTAATGTGATCTAATGTGTGTTTCATTTCCTTGACTTGTTCTTGTCTTCTCTTTGTTTGAGTTGTGAGATCGCTTGTATCTTTCTTTTCCCCTTATTTCATGGTTTTAACTAGGCAAAAACTAAGAAACCAAGCATATCAAAATCCACCTCCTAATAATCTATCTTCCTTTTCCCCTTCATCCATGGAGTATGTCTCAGATGCAGAGAGTTTTCCCCATCCTTTTGAAAGTCTTAGTTTCCATCATACATTTGCCCAAGGGGATACAGACTTCACCACATTTTTGGATAATAATCTTGTAGCCCTCCAACATTACCTTAGTACCATGTTTCACCATGCCCCCACTTCAGTTCCACCTAATGATCCACCCTATGGTATGCCATCCCAACATATGGGTGACACGTCTATTTTCACCATTTACATCCAACCACTAGTCACCCAAACATCTTTTTCTATCAACAATCCCTCTAATATCTCTATCCGAAACTAGCCCATCCAACCTACCAACACCCAAACACCTTCCACCCCATCCAAAAACCATCATAGTATAGGAGCATCCTAACCTTTGAGAACTGGTACTCTACTTACCATAGGAGTACCCTCCATTAGTGTTACCACCCTTCCTTTTATTTCCAACCCACCTACCTCCACTCCATTTCAAAGCTTGGTGGTTTCGATACCTTCTACCCTTCCAACCATCAGTACCAAAGTTACCACCCGTCCTCTACCTATCCACCCAACCATACATCCAACCCAACCTACATCAATTCTTCAATAGGTGCTCATTATACCAAACTCTATCTATATCCCTAACCCACAAGGGTATATACATCTACCTTCTACCCAACGACCCGCATCCATGTATCCACATGTAGCATCATCCCAACCACCCATGTCTACATACCAATATGTGGTAGCATCTCATCCTTCCACTAGAAATCCATATGTTGTACATACCCAACCTCAACAAAATGCACCTTACACCTTTAGAGGTACATAACTACAAACCGATCTAGTAAAGATGTTATTGGAAAAAATGACCACTTTAGAGACATCTATTTCTGGTGCTCATAACCTTCTATCATACGACTAAATCTATAATGAGCCAATTCATCCATCCATCCCCATTCAACCTTATCCTGCTCAATGGGATCTTCTAAAATTTTCAAAATTTTAGAGCAAGGAAGACCCTCAACAATATCTGAGAGGATTTAGACACTCTTGTTATTTGATTTCTTATGATGATGCTCTCCTTCGTTGCACCTTTCCCATGTCTCTATCAAGTCTGAAACTAGATTGATACAATGATATTACCAAAAACTCCCTCTTTTCTTTTGCCCAACTAGCTCAAACCTTCTTATATCACTTTTCCATTGCGAAACAAGAATTCCACCTTCAAATTAAATGAGGCTTCCTCCTCTAAACCTAAAAATCAAACTAACACTAACACAAAAAACAAGGGAACCATGACTATGGTTGTCATTAAAACCACTCCTCCACTAGTTGTTAACCAACCCAACTCTTCTAATTCCTCCAATCAAAACACTAGAAACCAAAATAATAACAACTAAAAGTAATTTACTCTATTAGGGGATTCATATGCTTCAGTCTTAGAAAATTTATTAAAATCAAATATCATACAACTCCCTCTAATCAAATTGCCATAATAATTCAATTCCTCTCGTCATGTACCTGGTTAGTATAAGGAGAATGAATTGTGTGCCTTCCACCATGTCATTGGGCATGATGTTAGTAGGTGCAATACTTTCAAAAATGTTGTCCAAAGTTTAATTGATAAGGGGGAACTTGTGTTGGATAACCCCAATGCAGCCCCAAATCAATCACTTGACATCTTTAGACAACCATTCCCCAACCATACCCCTTTCACGTAAAATGAAAATAATAGAGCAAAATCCACTCACAACCATGAGGTCCATAACATTAATGTGGTTCTTAGTGAACTCATTATTGAGGAAACCATTACCCAGACCACCTTTCCTTCCCCTCCACTTATTGAGGTAGTGGAGTCACCTTCTATTCATTTAGAAATTGAAACAAAGGAATTAACTATTCCCCTTTCTCCACTTGTTGAGGTAGTGGAGCTACCGGCCCCTTCTTTAGAAGACACACCAAAAGAGGCAACTATTACCACTATATCCTTCTCTTTTGTCATACAACAATCCACTCTTCCTTTGGAAAGCATTCCTAAGGAATAGGTCACTTTATCTACCTCTCCCATATAAGACTCACTTTCCCAAACCTTGGAGCCTTTGATTGAGGAAAAGGATGAGGTGACCACTCTCCTCTCTCAACCCATGGGTTTGTCATTTGAGACCAATACCAAAGGGATCAAACCCATCTATAAGTCTTTCTCTAGACTGGTTCAAAACTTAGAGTACCTATCCCAACCCAACACGAATCGTGCCACATTTTGGCACCATCTCGAGCTTCCTTATCCAACCAATAAAGATCCCTCAACCACACTATTTTCAACCCAACCTTCCACTTCCACTATTGAACCCACCATAATCTCAACTAAACCATTAGGAACCTTTACCCCTCAAGCCATAGTTGAACCAACCAAACTGACTCTACCTAAAGTATCCCAAACAACTTCTACCATCCCAGCTAAGCCCATCAAAAACTTAGGCATGTTCCCTACTCAGAGCCTTACTCACCCTCTATTAAAGTTGGATTTATCACCACCTAGCACACCAAAGAAACCCAAAGTCAAGCCAACCAAGAAAGAGGAGCCACCTAGGATCCCACTAATTTTGTTCAAACCATATTTAATCTTTCTTCCTACACCAATAAGGAAAAGATATCTAACATGAACAAATTTAAACATATTGTTGTATTTATTAAACCTAAAACTCTTAGGTCACATGAAACAAAAGAGTACATAGTTCAAATGCCTAATCCAAAGCATATCATACATGGTCCTCCTTTACCTCCTTTACCTCTTCATACCTCTCTTACATATCATATGTCACATTCAACCTCATTAAAATCTAACAAACCAACAAATTTACCTATCTCCAAATGCACCTACCAACCCAATGAAAATCATTTTAATGATTCAATGTTACCTCACTTCAACTCACATGTTGGGGTATTTTGCAATGCCTATCCATATATCAATTCAGACTTTGGGGCATTTTGTGATGCCCACACCTGCATCCATTTACCCTTTGGGTCATCTTACGATGCCCACTCTTATTCTATAATGCATAATACTAACTAAATTCAACTTCAAGAAACATTCTGAGACTTATAGCTTTGTATATCACATGCTCATCTTTGATATAGACATTAACATAGATTTTGCTTGTTATGTATGTCTCATGTTTCTTTATTTTTAGGCATTTTTCTTTTTTTTAAAGTTTCAATTTCCTTATCATCATTGTTTCCCTTTACGTTCTTTGGTTTTCTTCCACATCACATTTGGCATTTGCTTTCATTTTTGGTCCTTATATATCTTTTTGCCTTTTTTCATTCTTATAACATTCTTTGCCTTAGTAGTTTTATGGTCATCCCCCCCCCTTTCTTTAGTGTTTAGCATTTTGATGTACCATAGTCTTATTTTTCTTTTGAAATTTCTCTTTTGCCACCCTTATGGGTTTTTATTTTGTGAGTTGCTTCGTAATACCATGGATAAGACCTAACACCCCTCACAAAATTACCATCTTTTACTTATTTTTTTCATTCTTTTACTAATTGTTAATTTTGTTTTGGCACCCCTTAGGTTTCTCTTTTATGTAGTTGTAAGATAAGACCACAGATAGGACCTGACCCTCCTTATAAAATTACCATCATTTTCATGTTCTTTGTGATCCTTGTTCTTAGAATTTAGCTTTTGATTATTTTGATAGATGGAATTTGTATAACAATCTATGTTACCATGTTTTCCTCCATTTTCCTCATTCTTATGATAAGGAATCACCCTTTACTGTCATTGTATCCCTTCTTTTTGCCCTTTATCACATTTTTTATGCTTTGAAGTAATTCAAATTGTTCCATGTGTCATATCCTCTTGATTTCCCCCTCCTTTCATCTCCACATTAGATAAAACATGATCGACATCAAGATCACACTTTTATTTCACCTAGATTTATGAGACTCTTAGACCCCATGCTCTTTGAAGTTCTCTCTCCTAGCAACCTTGTCCCAAAGTTTTCAAATGAAAGTCATCTTTAGCAAACATGTTTGGTATTCCAAATCCATATGGAGAAGGAATATAACAATTCCATCAAGAAATTTAAAAGCTAAATCATTTGAAACAAAAGGCAATGACATCTATAAGGCAACGTACAAATATCAAAAGTCAAAATCACACCAAAAGACATGATTCCAAGCACATCTCTTATCTCTAATCAAATCTCAAACTCCACAGTTGGCCTCACATAGAGTCAAGGTCCTTTGGGGTGTGGTAGGCTAGTAGATTGGAATAGGGGATTTGAAAAAAAATCTATGGTGCTACCTAATTTCTCACACAAGTACCCAATCTTCATAGTAGATTGATGGCTCTGTAAGGGGTCCTAAAGAATGGGAAACACATTATGGGATAGTAGGCCCATTTTACTTTTCATGCATATAGCCTTTATGGGATGATCTATATATTTCATTTGTTGACTTAAGACATGTGTAACTAAGAGAATTTCTTCAGTGTCTTTAAGTTTGATAGTCCTCTTGTTTTGACAAACCTAATTTGAGTGTCTTGACTTTGATAAAGAGTTTATCTACCTTGGTTTTTCCTTCATTCTCCCCTCCACCCATTTCATTTCCCCCCTTGATAGGAAATTTGTGATTCCAAATCTATTTTCCCTCTTCTTTATTTCCATCTTCTTCACCTCTTAAAAACATGCTAACACTACTTTGTTTTAGATTTATTTATCTTTAGATGCAAAACAACATGTTTGAGTACCTATGAATTACTCTTTTCTTTCATTTGTCATTATTGCACTACCCTTTTATTGTGGACAACTGAGTTTGCACCCTTTTGCCATTATTACATGTTTCTCTTTATGTATGCCTTATTCATGTTTGTCTTACATCTTGACTTACATTTCATTTGACATGTTTTCATATTTTTATTTATGTTTGATTCTTTCATGCCTATCTTAAATGAGCTTATTTTTCACTCTCTTACATATATTTTTTAGATTTGTCTTGCATTGATATTTCATTTGGCATTTATGTTTTACATGCTTCTCAATGTGATTTAGTATGTTCTACATTCCCTTTTTCCATTTATGTTTTACATGCTTTCCAATGTGATTTTGTCATTCATTTGTCATGTATTTGCCATCCTTTTTGTCATTCATTTATCATTTTGTCATTCATTTGTCATTCATTTACCATCCTTTTATCACTTATTTTACTTCAATAATATAAACCTTACCTTACAAATCCTAATTTGCAAAATTTTCCTAAAAATATCTATCATTTCCACTATTATATGCCTATTTTTCAAAAAAAATTATATATTTGTCTATTTTTTGCACTAACTTTTACAAGTTCGCCTAGTGTACTCTACATTGGACACCTTCACATTTCTTGCAATCTACTTCTTGATCTATAACACTAAGGTAAGTTAAAGGTATTTTTTTTCAATTATATCCTTTCATTTATCTTATATTTCTTATTGCACCATACTTATCATTAACATTGTGTGTTATCATGTTATATACTAAAGCACCATCTCGTGTTGCACTTACATGACATGTGATGAGCTTCATCTAGGGCATATGTATACACATTATTTGAAATTTTTTTATCACTTACTGACACTTCGTATCTTGTAGGAACCTATCAAGTCTCAATCTCTCTAAGGGCATGCCTTAAGGGGTACACCAAGAAAGGGGTGGGTAGACCATTGGTGCTTCGTAAGATTGTTGTTCCTTTTACCACTTGCCATCTACACACTAGTTTCCTAAAACCTTGAACCCTAAGTTTACTATTCTTAGTTCTATCCATTCCTATTATTTGATATTTTTTATCCCTCATTTCTTGCCTTAACACCTTTTTGAACTGTCAGTTAGACTAGGTTGACCAGGTCCACCTATTATAGTTTAAGGACTTTTTTATTTTTTTTGGTTTATTGGCCTCTCAATAGACCTAACACAAACCTAGTGAATTAGCCCCAAAAACACACTAGGTCGACTGGGTTGACCTAGTACAACTGATATATTTTTAGGTTTTAGGGTAAGATCTGCCTATTTATACAAGTTCATTTTGACCATTTATAAATAAAGTGAGAAGAATTAAGTGAATAAATGTGAATGAACATCTACCTATTGCACGTTCTACTTAGGGAATAAAGCTTTAGGGTTTAATACTTTCTTTAGAGATTTGATCTCATCTTGTGGATAAGTCTATTGGATGCTTGGATAGGTTGTATAGCCTAGAGCTAATTTATCTTAGTTATCCTTACATACTATGACAATCTATTATAAAACACCTTGGCCAAGGAGGAGATTGAGGCTCAACCAGTTCATCTTCAAAGGTAAGTATTCCTAACTTTATTCATCCTTTGTAAGAGTAGATATACAGTGCATTTTTATTATTCTCTTCCATGTACTAGGATTCTGTATACATTGATGTGAGTATATGTCTCCTATACATGTTTAATTTAGTTATTTATTTGTTTTATTTCTAACCCCCACTTTGTGCCACAAGTTTTGGTATACACTAGATTAGATTTGAAAGTCTTGTTATTAGATTAGTGAAATAGTAAATCATAAGAATATTTTAGGGTTGTTGTGCCATTGTGTTATACTATAGGATTTAGAACCCTACCTCATATAGTGTGTTGTGACAAGTGATCCCCTAATTGAGTCTAGGGGATCCTCATATTGGTCATGCTCCTGCTTAACAAGTGTATGCCCCCAATCAAAAGTGTAAGTGTGCTCTATCTCATCTAATCCAAGATTCATTTATGGACATGATGCATTTTTGATTGTATACACACATCCCATTACCACCATTGATGTGGAAATCCCATCCTCATCATCTACTCCATCATTGACATATGAGAATTTTAACATTATTCCCCCTATTTATTATCAACATGATCAGCCTTGGAACCCTAACTTATCAAAAGGATGGGAAGATCGTAACCATTACTTTGACTCATCTTGAGATGGTAGGAGATAACTCTCCTACCATTAATACCATTCGATGTCAGGATGATGATTCTATTATTTCCTATGTTGGTGCAAAAGATTATTCTATCCATAAATTCCTTCCTCCTGAGACTTCAACCATGTTGAATTAATCCACCATGGATATCAACTTGGTTACTTTGGATAACCCACACATTATCAAAACTGGCCAATTAATAAATTTCACAAAGCTTCAAGATTTCCCCTCCTTGCAAGATCATAACATTGAATTTGCCTGGTCTTACAATGACATGCTAGGAATTGACCCTTCCATCACCACCTATAATATAGTCACCAACCATGAAGGCTAAGCTAGTTAGGTAAAAACTAAATTGGATGCACCCTCACATAACTCTTATTGTCAAAGAAGAACTTCAATGCCTCCTATCCATAAATTTCATTCAACCCATTGATTATCCCTAATGGGTCTCAAATGTCATCCTTGTCATGGAAGCAATAGGAGGACTTCACATTTGTGTAAAATTTCATGACCTTAACCTTGCTTTCCCAAAGGATGACTTTCTTTTTCCAAGTATTTACCAACTTATTAATATTATAGCTAGCCATGAGATGCTATCTCTTATGGATGGGTTCTCAGGTTACAATCAGATCTTAATTGCCCCTAAAAATCAACACAAAACTACCTTTATCAACCCCTAGGGAAATTTTTTCTATAAGACTATGCCTTTTGGTTTGAAGAACACTGGTACAACCTATCAATAGTTTATGACCTACATCTTCCATGACATTATTCAAAAAATCATAAAAGACTATGTCAATGACCTTCTTGGAAAATACAAATGTCATAAAGATCATTTGGTCATTCTTAAGATTATCTTCGAATGCCTCATCCATTACCATGTTTGCCTTAACACTAAGAAGTGTATTTTTAGGATCTTGTCAGGGAATCTCCTTGGATTTATTATCTCCCTTAAAGGAATTGAAGTCAATCCCTCCAAAATCAAAGTAATCCTTGACATGCCTCCTCCCACCCACCTCAAGTAACTCCATAGCTTATAGGGGAAGCTCCAATCCATTTATCACTTTATCTCTCAGTTCTTAGATCGATGCCAACCTTTTTACCACCTCTTAAAAAGGTGTATCTTTTAAGTGGAACAAAGAATATCAGAAGGCCTTTGATTCACTTAAATATTACCTTCTATCTCCACCCATCCTCATTCCTCGCAAGGAAGATCAACCTTTATACCTTTATATTTATATCATTGACCACTCCTTAGGAATAATGCTAGTACATCAGGATGAGCAACATAATGAGCAATCTTTCTACTACATAAGCTGTACACTTATAGAGTACAAAACTCGATACACCCATTTAGAGAAGCTTTACCACAAAAAAATGTCATTACTTTCTCAACCATAAAACCATTGTTATAACCAACACTGACCTTCTCAAGTATATACACTCCAAGCCATACCAAAATCAATGTATGGCTAAGTGGCTAATGATTTTAGCTAAATTTGATCTTGAGTTCATCTAATAAAAGTTAATTAAAGGGCATATAATTACTAACCAATTGGCTGAAGCACCCTTAGTAGGAAACCAAAATTCTCCTCTCAAGTTTCTTAATGAATCCATCATAACCCTTTCTCAAGATGACATCACCTATCAAGTGACCATGTTATTCGATGGATCAAAGTGTCAACATGGTGGGGGAGCTGGTATTATCCTTATCCCCCTTAATGGTGTACCTATTCCTTTATCCTTCAAGCTAGATTTTGATTGTACCAATAATATGGATGAATATGAAGCCCTAGTGATAGGTCTCCAAACTTCGTTAGGCTTGGGTGTCAAAATAATTAACATCTTTGGTGATTCTCAACTCATGGTCAATCAAATCAATGACTTTTACTAGTGTAAGAATAATGTTTTACAATAGTACAAAAAATTAGTGGATGTATTATTGACATCATTTAATCACTACTTTATCCAAGACACTCCATGATCTACGAACAAGTTTGTCGATATAATGGCTTCTCTTGCTTCCAAAATCCTATTTGTACCCTCTAACTCTAAGTTATTTGTCATTATCCATCATCGTACTAAGCCTTCTTATATCAAATCAGACTTTCCAATTATCTTTAATGTAGAGGAGACCCAACTTGACCTTTGGTATAAGCATATCTTAGACTATCTCAACCTTGTCATCATTCCTTTAGACCTTTTTAGGAATGGTCGAAGAGCATTTATTTAGAACACTTCATGTTATATTATACTAGGGGGAATTCTTTATAAACATGGCTTTGATGGTCTCCTCTTCCTATGCTTATGTAATCATGAGGCCTCTCATGCTATCAGGGAAATGCATGATGGGATTTGTATAGACCACTTTAGTGGTCTAACTATCACTAAACATATCCTTCGACTTGGCTACTATTGGCATACTTTTAACTAGGATTGTTGTGATTATGTAAAGAATTGTGTTAAATGTCAACAACATGCCAATTTACATCATGTACCTAGCCATAGTCTCCAGGCATCCAAATATTTTTGGACCTTATTATAATGGGGTCTAGATCTCATTGGTTAAATTAACCCTGATTATTTGTAGTGACATCATTCTATCATCACTACAACAAAATATTTCACCAAATGGGTAGAAGTTATTCCTCTTATTTCAAGTAAAGCCAAAAAATCGACTTTATTAACTATAACATTATCTATCATTTAGGTGTTCTGCATAAAATAATCACCAATAATGGTAAATTTTTTAAGAACAAGAAAATCTAAGGTATTTGTGAGGCATTTGGTATCAAGCTAAGTTTCTTATCACCTTATCACCTACAAGCTAATGGACATGTGAAGCTTTTAATAAAACTCTTAATAAGATGGTAACTAAAATGGTTAATGTATCTAGTTAGGATTGAAATTTATACATCCCCTTAGCCTTATGGGAATATTGTACTAGCATTAAAACCCCTATGGGTGCTACCCATTTCTCTCTTATTTTTGGAGCAGAGGCTATCTTGCCTCTCATAGTTGAATTCCCTCTCTTTGTATATCCCTACAAGATATCAATTCTAAAGATGATTATCATCAATAATGTTTAGCCTAACTTGAACTACTTGATGAACATCATTTAACCATGCTTACCCATCTTTGTGTCTATCAATAATGAATCAAGAGTGATTATAACAAGTACCTAAAAGTGTGAGAATTCAATATCAGAGATCTCATTTTAAAGGAAAATCTACATGTAACCAATATAGAGAAATGTAAGTGGGGCAAGTTGATTTCAATTGGCTTGGACCTTATATCATAATGCATAAGTATGGATTATGAGCTTATCGGTTTTCTTCTCTTGAAAGGAAACTAGAACTTGATCCCCTCAATGCTTCACATCTACATCCTTTCTTTTGTTAAATAAGATCAAACTCACATTTTGTCCAACTTAAGCTCATCCCTTATTTTCAATCACCTTCATCTACTTATTTAAAGGATAATTGATTAACACTGAATCATGTGGTTATTTATCATAGCGTTAACCTTATCTTAAACATGGGTACCATGGCTCTACCCATGGCATGATTCTCATGGTACTTTCCACCCCTTTATAAGTCGGGTTCCCATGGTCATTGTTGCTTAAACCTCTTTTACCCATTATCAACCTTCTTGTAATTTAGTCCTGCCTTCATGAAGGTGAACCTCTTAAACCTATATAAGCAAATCCATGTCCAACAAAAAAAAGTAAAAAAAATAAAAAATCATATATTCTATGGGTCATTCCAAGCATTCGTATACTGCTCTCTTGAAGGACAACTACCGAAACCAATCAAAATTGCTCAATGTAAGGCAGACTAATCCCTTGAAGGATAGTTATCATAAGCCTTAAACGAATCTCATAAATTTAGACCACTCCCTTGAAGGATGGATGAGTAAATCATTTTTCAAAGCATGTCAATTTCTTGGAAGCTTCTTGCATTGATCAGCTTCCCTAACTTCCCAATCAATAACAATTTATCAAAAGACCCATTATCAAAATAAAAAAAATCAAAGATAATTTTGGAAGCTGTAATTGGATTTCATAAGTAGACTTCTCACATAGATCAGTCTACACCTTATGTGATATGGACTTATTTATACTAGCTCTTTGGTAACCTGCAGAAGAGGCATGCTAGTCTCACAAGAAGATTCCATTATCATGCATATTCTCTTTATACTTTCTATAAACAAGGGATTTTTGAGCTTACTTGACATTATGTGATCAAGAAACTTTTTAACCACCTAATGAACACTAATATGAAGCATTCGAAGGGCTTATGTTCATAAGTTGATCTAACTTTCATTTGTTTTAGTCCTTGCCAAAGAAGCGTCATGTCTTTTTCTTATTCTCTCATACCTTTTTGTTGATGCATTTATTAAAGATGCTTGTCTTTTTTATTTTCTCATCTTTCTTATATTTCCTCACATTTAGTTTTGTTATCCAACTTACTCTATGTGTTTTAAGATTCATTCACCTTCATCTAATCAAATTTAATTCATTAAAAATATTTAAATATCAATTATGTGTTTTGTTATGTCTTTGCCATCTTGTCTTCTTTGTTTAAGTATTTTCAATCAAAAGAACATCTTAATGAATTAACCATCTTAACTAACATCCTATCATATCATCATAACCAATTGTAATAATATCACATCATTAACAACATCATATCCAATTTGTTGGGTGAATATTTAGTCAACCAACTAACTGGTGAGCAAAATAGGTCTCTTCAACCACAGCATAGGGAGATTGGTCATCCAAAGTTGTGGGTTTACCACATCTAAAGAGGACAAATCTCTCCTCTCATCAAAGGGAGGTTCCCTATTAAATATGCAGGAGCTATATATATATATATATATATATATATATATATATATATATATATATGCAAAAAATAACAAATAGGGGTAGGGTATCACCATCCATCTCTCTTTTTTTAGAGATGATGTTCACAAACAAAGGAGAAAATCTTGGTGAAAACACTGAAGGCACTTCTCTTCTTTCAGAAGTGTTCTTGCAGGAAATAGTAGGAGTTCTTTCAGGTTGTGACAAGAAACTAGTAATAGAGTACAAAGTAACCAACAATCTAAGATGTAGCACAAATTCTCCACCTTGACTACTCAAAGAGTATAACACAAAGGATAATGGGGGCACAAAGTCATCCCATAATCCTCAACACAAAAAGAAACTAAAAACACACATTGAAAACAATTATGTCAGCACAAAGTCTGAAAGTAACTAGTTTCAGGACACCTTCCTTGTCACTTCCACTAGCTCTGCTTGTTAAATTGCATAAAAAAGAATACATTTAGGAAATAGACATAAGAACAATCTCCTAGAATGATACAAGCTATAACAACACAAAGTCTAAAAATAACTTGCTTTCTGATTCAAACAAAGAAATATGATGAACAATTTGAGCTCAAAGTCTCAGTAATGCCTTTCAATTTGGGTAGAGTTTTGCTTCTGGTAATGGTAAGATCTCCCTTCAAATGATACAAGAGATTAAATTATATAGGGGCCTAAGGTAGGCTTGGCACTTTGTCCCATGGAGTGACCCATGCTACACATTAATGCCTTGGATGCATTCTTGGTTCTATCAGGGAGGGCCATGCTGGAGCAGGGTGACTACCTTAACTATGGCATGTTGATTCATTTCTAGTGTGTTTTCTTGAGCCTGAATCACTCATTCCATCACCTACTATCCACACAACTATCCACTTTTCCTTTACACCAAAGGGGACAAACAAGCTATGCTTTCAATGCTTGCAGGCCCAAATACCTACTTGGTGGACTGTTCCACCTACTGGAAATAACTCCTACTGAGTTTCCTTCTTTGTTTCTTCTTCCTTTTGGCCCTGGCCTTAAGGTCTTTAAATTCATTCAGGTATATGTTCTAAGCCTGCAAAGATCAATTAGGCACTTTATTGCCACAAATTTGACGTCCGCAGGTCTTTCATCTTTTGAAGGTTAACAACTAGTCGATCATCTTAAATTTGACATTTGCAAGCTTGTCATTCTTCTTAGCAACTCCTTTGCATCTTTCTCACTTTTTATGGCCACTTTCCACTATGACATAGGTGAGGACACATGGCAGCATCCGTAGCTCTAAAATAAGCTTATCAGAATAAGCTTTGAAACTTGTTAGAAACCTGAAGCGTGGATGCAGACACTTGTCGTAGTCTATCGAGTTGGAATGGGACACGTGGTGAGTTTTGTTGCTTTGAAACTTATTAGAGACTGTGTCTCGGCATACGACACTTGGAAACTTCCACTGCACTTTGAGGCTTGATCCTTCCCGAAGGGGACTTGCCCTTTAGGGTCTTGAAAAAGGTCTATTTTATGTGTGTTGACTATCCTCTATGAGGGTACCTACCCTTCAGGATCATCCAGGTGGCCTTCAGGATTTAATTTTTTTAGAGGACTATTTTCTCTTTATTTCCTTTAGATAAAATGTCTGAAGGAATTCCTTCAAACAATTTGTCTGAAGGAAATCTTTCCTTGGCTCTGTGTCTTTGCATTGAGAGTGCTCCATCTTTGACACATGGCACATTTCGTTGGAACAGGTGAGGACATGTGAAAGCATCCACCTAATTTAGAAGAGCTTTTAGAAACCTTTGAGAGTCCCATGGATCATATAATACATCAAAATATAAAATCTCATGAGAATCTAGGGTGTTGGAGCATTGCTACTTCCTGGATCCTATCCACCTGTAGGACCTCTCTATGCATATGTGGATGATGCCCACTAACCTGGTGTAGTAATGCTGACTCCCCCACCCCTTCACTATGTCACATACTCATAAAAGTGTGGCTCATCTAGAAGGAGGGTAAATACTAGTGTGTCATAATATCAAAGATCTTCTATTGTAACAATGTATTTAGACATCATAATCATCCCCAATGGTCCTACATGAGTTGATAATCATGCTACTCCCTATCTTGAGGTGTACCTCTCTTGTGTGACCAAGGATAACTATGCTCATGCTTGGTCTCTTGTGTGAGGTACCCATCTAGACCTATGCCATCTTTCTCTTCAATATCATTGCTACTAACACTTCTTATGCTACCATTAATGTTGCCCTAGCCTGATCCCTCTCTCGAATGAGTGCCTACCTATCAGGGGCATCCACATCCATCTGGTCCCCACCCCTCCTCCATATTAACATCTATAACCTATTGAATAGCTTATACATCATCTCCTCCAAACACCACCTTAAAATAATGTGCCTAGAACCAAACAAGGTGTTAGGGTGTGGAGCTAAAAGCTTCACCAAGGAGCATACTAAAACAGGTTCGGGTCTACACAGACGCCGGCGTCGGTCAGGAGTGACAGACATCGGTCAGTATAGTTTCAGAGGCGCTGACGTCGACAATAGGGTCGGTCGATGACGGTCACAGGTGAACAGGCAGGAACCGACGTCGGTTACCTGCGTGTCCAGAAAGCTATTTCCGTGGACAGCAGCGAGTGTTTGCATGATAAGTTTGAGTCGTGGACTCAAGCTTGCGTCTCTATTATTAGCATTACTATTTTTAGAGCCCTTGTTGAAGAGGCTTAACTGTTTGTTGTAAGAGCATGCTCAAGTTCCCTATTTCTATATGTAGGAAAGATCTTCTTAGCTTAGTGTAGTAGAAGAGTGTAGAACTGTAAGAGTAGAACATTGTGAATGTTTAAAGGACAATACTGAGTTGCATCAATCCAGGTTGTTGGATTTGATTGTACTTGAGAGAGAGCTCTTGAGGAATAGAGATCTAGTGAGAGATCTTGTGTGCATCTGAGAGAGGTGTGGAAGAACGAAGTTTCTTCAATTGTATTCCTATTGTAAAGAGTTTCAATACAAGTTTTCAGGGTGTTTTCTTGTATATCTTGTTCTATGCTATTTATCATTTCAGTTACTTATCTATCTAATTTATTTCCATGCTTATTGCTGTCACAATTGTAATCTATTATTGGTTTGATCCCCCAACAAGTGGTATCAGAGCCTTGGTTACAGGTTACAGATTACAGGTTGCTCACAAGAGTTTCTGCAGGGATTTCTGTTTGAGTGGGAGAAGCAATGGCAGAAGAAAGTAAGTTGAGAATGGAAAAGTTTAATGGCAAGAGCTACCAACATTGGAGAATGCAGATAGAGGATTATCTGTATCAGAAGGATCTTTACTTACCATTAGGTGGGATAGCAAAGAAGCCCAAGGACATGGAGGATGAAGAATGGGAAGTTCTTGACAGAAAGGCTCTTGGGTCTATAAGACTGAGTCTGGCCTCCACTATGATATCTAATTTGTCACAGGCAAAAACAACGGTAGAGTTGATGACTACGTTAGCAAATATGTATGAAAAACCCTCAGCTTCAAATAAGGTATATCTTATGAAGCAGTTATTTAATTTGCATATGAATGAAGGTGAATCTGTTTCTACTCATCTGAATGATTTCAATGGTATTGTAAATCAATTAAGCTCAGTAAATATAGTGTTTGATGATGAGATAAAAGCTCTTTTAATATTATGTTCTTTGCCTGAAAGCTGGCATGGCTTAGTAATGGCAGTTTCTAATACTGCATCTGCATCAAATATTTTGAAAGTAGAGGATGTTGTTAGTGTTATCTTGAATGAGGAAATACGCAAGAAAAGCACAGAAGAGACATCTGGGAACGCTTTAAATTTTGAGAGCAGGGGAAGGCAAAAAGAAAAGAGCAAGAGAAGATCAAGATCTAAGTCTAAGGGGAAAGGCAGATCTAAATCCAGAAATGGCAGGAAGCCACAATGCTGGAATTGTGGAAAGATGGGGCACATAAGCAGAGATTGTTGGTCAAAGCCTAAGGAGGACAACCAACACGAAGGAAAGGAAGAAGCCAAGATTGCAGGTATTGCACAGGATGCTTTAATTTTCTCTTTGCATAATAACATAGAATCTTGGGTATTAGATTCTGGTGCATCTTTCCATGCTACCCCTAACAGAGAATATTTCAGTGACTATATCCATGGAGATTTTGGAATAGTGTACTTAGGGGATGATGAGCCTTGTAAGATTACTGGCAAAGGTAAAGTGCAGCTGAAGATGCAGAATGCCAACACATGGGTGTTGAGAGATGTGATGCATGTTCCTAGTTTGAAGAGAAATTTGATTTCTGCAGGTAAGCTAGGTGATGAGGGTTATACAGTAACTCTCACAGCAGATTCTTGTAAGGTGACCAAGGGTGCACTCATTATGGCTAGAGGTAAGAGAGAAGGTACTCTCTATTTGTGTAATTGTGTTATTAACAAATCTCCTTCAGTTTTATCTACTTCAGATGTGGATGCTAAATTGTGGCACTCAAGGCTTGGCCACATGAGTGAGAAGGGGATGTCAATTCTTAAGTCTAAAGGTATGCTTTCAGATTTGAAAAGTATGGATCTAGAATTTTGTGAGCATTGTGTATTTGGAAAATAGAAAAGGGTTAGTTTTCTCAAGACCGGGTCTACTAAGAAAAGGCAGAAGTTGCAGCTTGTTCACACAGACGTGTGGGGACCGGCTCAAGTAGCCTCCATTGGCGGATCACGGTACTATGTTACATTCATAGATGACGCCACAAGAAAGGTATGGATCTACTGTATTAAAAAGAAATCTGATGTTTTTGAGACTTTTAAGATTTGGAAAGCTATGGTTGAGAATGAAACAGGCAGAAGATTAAAGTGCTTGAGATCTGATAATGGCGGTGAGTTCTGCAGTCTTAAGTTTAACTGGTATTGTTACACTCACGGAATCCGAAGGCAAAGGATGGTTCCAAGGACACCTCAGCAGAATGGTATCACTGAAAGGATGAACAGAACTATCATGGAGCATGCAAGATGTATGAGATTGCATGCAGGGTTGCCCTTAGAGTTTTGGGCAGAAGCAGTTGACACCGTAGTGTACCTGATTAATAGAGGACCCTCTACAGCTCTGGATGGTGGAATTCCAGAAGAGGCATGGACAGGTAAAAAGGTAGATCTCTCATATCTCAAAGTTTTTGGTTGTGAAGCCTTTGTGCACATAGATAAGGAAAATAGAAAGAAGCTTGATCCTAAGTCTATGAGGTGCACATTTATAGGCTATGGCTCAGATGATTTTGGTTTCAGATTTTGGAATCTAGGAACTAACAAGGTAATCAGGAGTCGCGATGTTGTTTTCAATGAAAGAGTGATGTACAGTGATCAGATAAGGAAGCTGGATCAATCTGGGCAGAGCAATAGTGAATTGGATGAAGTTATGGTCCAAAATGAGCTCGCAGGAAAAAGAAATAATCACTTGCAGGAAAACACAGAGACCGACGTCGGCAGGTTAGGAACCAGCGTCGGCAGTACAGAAACCGATGTCGGTCATACAGAGACCGACGTCGGCAGACCAGGAACTGACGTCGGCCAGGAAGAACCGGCGTCGGCTAGTAACAGGTCTACAGGTGGCCGAGGTCGGTCACTGTCAGAAAATTTGGGTGGATAGATTGTTGAGAACGAGTCCAAGACACCCATCAGGAGGTCTGAAAGGTAAGTAAGCCTCCAATTAGATATTCTCCTTCCTTATATTATTTATTGCTAACTGATGGTGGAGAACCAAAGAGTTTTGAAGAAGCATTACAGGTGGAGTCCAGGAGTAAGTGGGAGCGTGGCATGGTTGAGGAGATGGAGTCCTTAAGAGAGAACCAAACATGGGATTTGGTTGAATTGCCAGCTGGTAAGAGAACACTGAAGAATAGATGGACCTACAGGTTGAAGGAAAGTGAGGATGGACAAATGAGATACAAGGCCAGATTAGTAGTAAAAGGATTTACACAAAAGCCAGGTATTGACTTTGGTGAAATTTTTTCTTTGGTTGTTAAAATGACTTCAATAAGGGTTGTATTGTCTTTGGTTGCTTTTGAGGATTTGCATCTCGAGCAGCTAGATGTTAAGATAACATTTCTTCATGGAGATTTGGATGAAGAAATTTATATGGAATAGCCAGAAGGTTTTGAGGTCAAGGGTAAGGAGAAGTTTGTGTGCAGGTTGAAGAAAAGCTTGTATGGCCTCAAGCAAGCTCCAAGGCAATGGTACTTGAAATTTGACAGGTTTATGACTGAGCATGGCTACAGGTCTCACATGCAGGATATCTCTGAGCTTAAGGAGAAGTTAGCTCAAACGTTTGCTATGAAGGACTTGGGAGCAGCGAAGAAAATCCTTGGCATGAGCATTAGGAGAGACAGGAAAAATCACAGGTTTATATTGTCTCAAGAAGATTATGTGAACAAGGTGTTGGAGAGGTTTAATATGCAGGATGCAAAACCGGTAAGTACACCTATGGCTGGACATTTTAAGTTGAGTAAAGAACAATGTCCCAATTCACATGATGAGGTAGAGTACATGAGTAAGGTTCCATATTCTTGCGCAGTAGGGAGTTTGATGTATGCAATGGTGTGTACTAGACCAGATATTGCCCAAGCAGTGGGAGTAGTAAGTAAGTATATGGCCAATCCAGGTAAGGAACATTGGAAAGCGGTTCAATGGATCCTTAGATATCTGAGAGGAACCAGCAATAGGCACTTATGCTATGGAGGTTCAGATACTTCTCTACATGGTTATGTAGATTCAGATATGGCAGGGGATTTGGATGGCAGGAGGAGCACCATAGGTTATGTTTTTACTGTAGGTGGAACGGCGGTTAGCTGGATATCTAAGTTGCAGAAGGTTGTAGCCTTGTCAACTACAGAAGCAGAGTATATTGCAGCTACAGAAGCTAGCAAGGAGATGATATGGATGACACGGTTCATGGAAGAGCTTGAAAGGGAGCATGGGAGTTGCAGATTGTATAGTGACAGTCAGAGTGCAATCCATTTAGCTAAGAACTCAGCTTTGCACTCAAGAACCAAGCACATACAGCTAAGGTACCACTTCATACGGCAGGTATTGGAAGATGGTGAGTTGAAGCTGGAGAAAATCCACACAGACAAGAATCCTGCTGATATGCTAACAAAGCCGGTTACGAAGGAGAAGTTGAATCTTCATTCAACTTCTATTGGTCTTCATGATTGAGTTGAAGATGGAGGAGCTAGAAGATGTTGCTGTACAGGTTGGTGCAGCTATTTATCTCCAAGTGGGAGATTGTTAGGGTGTGGAGCTAAAAGCTTCACCAAGGAACATACTAAAATAGGTTCGGGTCTACACAGACACCGGCATCGGTCAGGAGCGACCGACATCGGTCAGTAGAGTTGCAGAGGTGCCGATGTCGGCAATAGGGTCGGCCGATGACGGTCACAGGCAAACAGGCAGGAACTGATGTCGGTTACCTGCGTGTCCAGAAAGCTATTTCCGTGGACAGCAGCGAGTGTTTGCATGATAAGTTTGAGTCGTGGACTCAAGCTTGCGTCTCTATTATTAGCATTACTATTTTTAGAGCCCTTGTTGAAGAGGCTTAACTGTTTGTTGTAAGAGCATGCTCAAGTTTCCTATTTCTATATGAAGGAAAGATCTTCTTAGCTTAGTGTAGTAGAAGAGTGTAGAACTGTAAGAGTAGAACATTGTGAATGTTTGAAGGACAGTATTGAGTTGCATCAATCCAGGTTGTTGGATTTGATTGTACTTGATAGAGAGCTCTTGAGGAATAGAGATCTAGTGAGAGATCTTGTGTGCATCTGAGAGAGGTGTGGAAGAACGAAGTTTCTTCAATTGTATTCCTATTGTAAAGAGTTTCAATACAAGTTTTCAGGGTGTTTTCTTGTATATCTTGTTCTGTGCTATTTATCATTTCAGTTACTTATCTATCTGATTTATTTCCGCATTTATTGCTGTCACAATTGTAATCTATTGTTGGTTTGATCCCCCAACACAAGGTACTCTTATGTAACCCCTACATCATTGATATCTAGCCTCATTGGTAGCTCCTCCTGATCAAACTCAAACTCCTCTGACTATGGCTTAGGTAGTGGAAATTTTGCATCTTCCCTCCTATACCTTGGGAAAGCACCTGGGATACCTTACATGAGGCCAAACTATATCCTCACCCTATCAAATGGGATGAGTTCCACCTCATTATCCCACCTCCCATAAATCCATCTATAAATTTGTAATGATAGGGTCTGCCTCATATGACCTACCCATGCTAGAAGTTTGACATACAATCTTTAGATGACATCACCCTTGACCAGTGCATCTAACCTATCTTGGTACCACTCTAGGTCTTGTGCCCCTCCCCCTAGTTCTGTAAGAGCATAATCATACCTCTATCACATAAAGCTAACTTTAAAGTCCATATACACTAATTCATGCCATAACAATCCCCCTATTTTAAGCACCCTAATGTGATCATATACCCAACAATGTAGCACAAACTTGACATTAATGCCATACCTCCTATGTAAATTGTAGCCCCAAATATCTTGATATATTCAAACTAGTTGGATAGGTACCTAGGCATACACTATCCAATACATCATCATAACTACTAAAATACCTAACAATATAGAGGGAAATCTACTATTGCTCAAATTTGGTAGTGTATAACAAGTCATAACCATTATCATCATCATGACAATCCATCTCACTCCCCTATCCATATGAGATAAGGGTGAATAGTGAAGGCCTCTAGTATGTCACCTCGCATGCACCAAGTCCTCCCTATACAACACATCCATGAGCTAATCTCACTCTTCACCATTGATATGCTCTATCAGCTTACCTCATATCATTAGTCTCATAATTTGGTGGAAGTCCTTTGGTAGGATCATCATCTATCTGGTCAGTAGTAAGAACATATTGGTGGCTAGGTTCCATCTCTCAATAAGGGCTAGCAATATAGCTACATCTCTAGGAATGCACTAATAATATTTGATGCCTCCCTAACCTACTATTATCATGTGCTCCCACTCATAGTCTATCATCACTCAATGGACCTCATCTAAGAGCTGCAACACTTGATATTTCACCTTTAGCTTCTCCCTGACCTATAAGCATATACATGTTCCTTAGTATACTTCACTTGTTAGAATGTCACCTATGACTACTACCTATTTAACCTACCTTCCACTTTACCCTATCCACCTCATCTACACAATACCCACATAATTCTACCTGTGCTAAGACCTTATACTTAACCTAAGCACTCCACCCATTCCTTCTACCCTTCTTTTTTAACCCTCTTTTCAGTTTATCCTCAAATCACCGATGGTCGAGTATCGACCGGTGATGGTTCCTTATAGAACCATCACTAATAGACCTTTAACCATCAATGGTTTCCACACTAATCACTTCAATGGTTGCCTATCGATCATTGATGGTTAATAATGACCATTGACGGTCATTGTGTGGAAACCACCAGTGACACACAAGCCCTAGGGCTTACTTAAATACCCATAAACATCAATAAAAACTTAAAAATGTAACCTACACCTCTACTAATTATCACCTACACTAGTTCCCACCCAAAATCTCTCCACCTAATACCCAAATCTTAACCACCCCTCAATTTACAATGCCTACCCTTACCCACCCAGAGCAAAAACCAAACAACAAACAAAATACTAATTCAATTACACCACTGACCTTATTCCATAACCACCATTATGGTGGAGCCTTCAAAACCACCATCGTTGCTAAGCCCCATGCTCTACCTCCACCATGTTGTATTCTCCCATTTGCTCTAGCCCCTAAGTCAACCTCTACTGCACACTCCACCCTAATCAAATCTCAGTCAACAAGACCCTCACTCAACTCACTCAACTTAGCATAAAATCTCCATTGATGTCATTTTCATAATTGCCAAAGAAGCCTCCACCATAGGTTGCTCTTTCATAAATGATCAAATGATGTCTTTCTCTCTCTATTTTTTTAACCTTTAATGGTTAGCCTTTTAGGGATTACATCTAACCATCGATGGTCACTAGGCGACCATTGACAGTCGACCCTAACCATTGATGATCAACCCTTTTACATTTTTTCCACCATAACCATAACCACCACCCATAATGTCTTCAAACCAAAACTATTACCACTAATGACCATTAGGTATCACCTTTTCCATTAGTAAACTACCTACATTAACCTCACCTTGGATAATTTGGATCATCTTTCACACCTCTTGTGACAACCTTGCCTTGGCCATCCTAATCGCTAAGATTACCTTGCCATATTTGCATTACTTAAACTTGCATTATTTTTGTGCACCAACTATTTTTCTGTCTTCTCATGATCACATTCTACCTTGGATACCTGAGAACACATTGATCTTATCTAGGAGACTTGCATTTCTAGGTGCACCATAATTATCATGCCTAAATATGATCACTTGGTCCATTTATCACTTATCCTTTTAGTACCACCTATTTTACCAAATACTTTAACTATGGTAGCTTAGTCTATGTACCATCTATGCTATCACACTTGGTCACATTTTGTGTGCATTTTTGCACTTCAATGCCTAACCTATCACCAAAATTTCCACCCACTTACCCACTTATCAAACCTGCACCCAGTTCTATTTCACCTCATCAATTCCTAGTTTGAGGGGGAACACCTCCTCCCATACTCAAGGCATCCAATCTTCTACCAACCTTTTATTTTTTATTTCATAGCTTATAGATACAAATTACATAATAAAAAAGGGTAAAATATAAAGACTAAAAAACTATACACTATGGTTCTAGATGTCACATTGACCCTTAGACCTCCCCTTGACACCCTTTAGACCATTTCTTAATTATTTACCCCACTAGTCATTAATAAAAATGGCTAAGTTTAGCCAATAACCTCAACCATTTATGGTTTTCCCTTAACCACCGTAGGAGTTAACTTTAACTCAAACTCTAGCTTGTTTTTTTAATAGCTATTTTATACACCATTTGCATAATCAATGCATGTTAGGCTAAAATTAGATAGCTTGTTAGATAACTTGTTAGACTTATTATTTCACCACTCCCTTCCCTCTATATTAAGAGAGGAAGAAGAGGTGAAAGAGGATTAGAAATTCTTGGTGCAATTGATTAGAGCTTCTTTTGTAAGTATTCTTCTTACTTGTGGTGAATTCGAGAAAGCTTTAGTGAACCAATGACCATGACAAAGATCAAAAGTGCTATTACAACTCATCAGTCAACAACCAAGGTATTGTCACTCTACTAAAATTACTCTAGAATCTACAACAAGCTTTCAGCCAACCTCAACATTCTTCAAACTAACAAAAATAAAGCTAAGTATCTATTTCCTATCAAGATTCAATAATTAGTTTCTTTGTTTCATTCCTTGTATCACTTCTCTTCCATCCCACTTTCTTGTGTTGGATTTATACAACTCCAAACACTTCTTCTCTTCGCCAAGACCACCCATAACCTATTTCAATCATCTAAACACCTCTATAGGAACCATACTCCTCTAAACATTACCCTCTATCTCATAACTAGCATCCAACCAAATCTCACCTTCTAGAACTTTATTACAACCTTTCCAACCTAACTTATCTTCTTAATCCAAATCCCATAGTAACTACCAATGGTCACCTAACCACTAACACTTTGACCTTAACCACCAATGGTCAGCTAACCATCGATAGTTTTACCCTACTCATCGATAGTCACTAACCTCTGATAGCTACCTAACCATTGATAGTTTGACCTTAATTGCTAATCGTTATTATCTGCCAATTTTTAATAATGCGCTAATTTGACATAGTAGACTCTAACCAAATTCCACTTTCCGAGTTTTAATTTTATCACAGAGGGTCAATCTATTTTATAAATCATATTTGATTCATCTATCATCGATATTTAATTATTTATTTCTAAAATTAGTCAAATTCATCTATCTCCTTAAGCACTTCTTATTTTTTGTTTTAGTATCTTATGTTATTTATGCAAGCAATTTATCTTTTGTTTTTAGAACTTAATTATTTAAAACTATGGATTGATAACCCCTTAAGATGCCTATGCTTCTTGGATCTATCTCACACTAGGAAATCCACCATACTACCCAATTAATCAACCATTTATTTAGTGCTTTTTTATCTGCAGGTCATTCCTCCCCAGATAAAGAGGAGTCTCCACAATCATTTGGATTAACATGCACACAACATATCAAGTTTTTCTACCATATCCTCTTTGAGTTTATTCTCAATTTCTTCTAATAAAATAAATGAAATTTTAATAAAACACATATTTAAGTAAATAGTTTCACTATGCACTGGAAAGGGAAAAAATAGGTTTCTTTTGGAAGCTTATGACACTATCTCATTATGATGTTCTATTTATCAAATGTCAAAAGTAATCAAGAATGAAATTAGGGTTTTTTAATCTATGTTATGTTTTTGAGGGTTTACCTTTAAAATAGGAAATGAATATTATTTGAACATCATGCTTGGTAATGGAGTTCTAACTGTGGGTTTCATTGAAGATAGATTTAAGTGGTGCATTGAAGAAGGGAGTTGCATGATGGGCAACTCACAAAATAAGAGGAGGTTGTTGGAGATCATGAAAGATGTGTAATAAAATAATAAATAAGGAAAAAGAAAAGGACACCATGATAGAAGAAGAAAGGAGGGAGAAGGAGAAGGTTCAACTATAGGGAAGGAAGGTCATTCATTTTTAACATTGAATAATAACTTTTAAAAATAATCAGGTCAATTTTCTTTCCATAGTTGTGAGTTTTGAGAAAATAATAAAGGGATTTTTTTGGTATAGACTTTTTATATTCAATGTTTGTGTGGAATGATTGATTTTATTAAAACCTTGATTATAGACCCTATAACCTTCAGGTCTATAGACCTGAGTATGGAACTCAATTCCATCCTCATGCCTATAGAGATGAGGGCCAGGTTCTATATATAACAATGGTTCAATTTATGTGTTCAAAGCCTAAACATTGATGGTTTTTAGCTTTTCTCTATTTGAAACCCTCAAGACATTGTCAGCTAAGGAATTTACTTCAAAAGAATAAAACCCTGGTACTCTTGAATTAGTTGTTTGTATAAGGGTTTTTACAATATATGTAAAAATAAAATAAAAAATATAAGTTTTGTTATTTAGAAAACCATGTTGGTACTTATTTCATATCAATTTACCCATTAAATAATCATGGAAATTTGTACTCAAGTATGGGATTAGATATAAAAAAAACTCTCTTTTGATTATGTGTAAAGATTGTGACCATGCTTATAAAATCGTATAGATGTAAGTTGTGAGTGACAACTAGATTATTAATTGGCCCTTTATTGGTAATTTTTATACGTCTTGAGAAGTTGTACAATGACATAGAAGACATAGGGATAATAATTTATTTAGTTGTGTAGACACACACATACATACAAGTAAATGGTGTATGTATACATACATACATATACATATATATGTTGTTAAATGGTGTATGTGTATATATATATAGACACACACACACATATACCATATATATACATACATTTAATATAGTTGTATATATATACACAACTACTATTTAATTGTATATATAACTAAATGATGTGTGTGTAGAGGTGCACACACACACACATACATATACATACACCATTTAGTTATATATATACATACACCATTTAGTTGTAATATATACAATTAAATAGTGTATAATATATATGCATATACCATTTAGTTATATATACAACTACCATTTAGTTATATATATATATATATGTATATATATATATATATATATATATATATATATATATATATAAAATTAAATAGGTACATCATTTAGTTATATTTATACATAACTAAATGGTATATATATATTATACACCATACATATACCATTTAGTTGTATATATACAACTATCATTTAGTTATATATATATATAACTAAATGGGTACACCATTTAGTTGTATATATATACAACTAAATGGTGTATGTATATATTATACACCATTTAGTTGTATATATGTATAATTAAATAGTGTATGTATATATATATTATATATAAAAACCATTTAATGTATGTATATATAAAAACACCATTTAGTTTTTATATATTTAAAACTAAATGGTGTATGTATGTGTGTGTATATATATAAAGACCATTTAGTGTATGTATATATAAAAACACCATTTAGTTTATATATATATAAACTAAATGGTGTATGTGTATTATATGTATATTTATTAATATTATATATATACCATATATATATATATATATATATATATATATATATATATATATATATATATATATATATATATATATATATACATATATATATATACATATATATATATGGTGTATGTATGTACACACACACACCATTTAGTTGTATATATATACAACTAAATGGGGTATATATATGTGTGTGTCTATGTACTTATATTGAGACATGAACATTTGATGTATTTAGAATGTTTACTCTTGGGCTAAATATAGACTTTTGAATAAACATGTACATGATACTAGTGAGGTTGAAGAAAATTAATGAGGTATATGATAGAATTGATGATATAAATTTAATGTTAATCTTGAACTCGTAATTATCCTTATTATAACCAACTATAGGTTTTAAAGGGAATTCATAATGTTATTTCATAGTATGCCTAGTTAGTAAATAATTATAAAACTATGATAAGGAAAGAGTATAACCATTTATATAAGTTGAAGTATTAAGACTAAGCTTGGACTTGCCTTATGTTAGGGTGTTTGAGCTAAGTTGTAGATAATGAGATGCCTATATGTGGACCGTAGATGATGAGTATCATACAAACAATTCATAAAAATGTTAAGATGTCTACTCAAGCTTAAATGTTACATAGCCCAAAGGAGTTATATTAAATCCTATATGTAATCAATAAATATTTTTATCATGCCAATCTATAGAGTATAAATTTTGACTATCTTCATAAGTTCATTTTGTGACATAATTTTTTTATGTACAGTTGTAGGTGTTGACTGGTAATTCTGAGTAAAAATGTGAACTTTATATGACTAGTTCTGTATGTATTAAAGTAAGGGAATTTTTTTTTGGTTTGCTTAAATGGTAGTATACATAGATATATTTATAAATACCCTTTTCTTTGAGTTTGTAACATTTTAAGGGCTTCATAAAAAAGTAAAAGGCGTAGATCTTGTATAAAGAATATGACTAGAATATCATCTAATTTAAACACAATTTTAGTGCATGATATTATAAACAAATGCAAAATTGTAAAAGGGAAGCTTGTAAAGGTTACTTTAGATTCATGGAATATTCTTTAGTCAACATGGATTATATACTTATTTTCAAGAATGATGTTTGAAGGGTATATTTGAAATAAAGATATAATAAATTGATTCTTGTTCTAGTATAATGAACATATCTATTATGGAATCAAGTTCTTTAATAAATCTATGTTTCTATCTTGATGTTTAAGTGATTAGAATCAACTAGATTCTTGATTAATATTTGATTACATCATTTATTATTGCATGGTATTTATTACATATTAAAGTTATGCTATTTTGCTTTTAAATCTTTATATAGAGATTTTTATTGGATAATAGGATATATGTTAGGTTGTGGAGCTAAAAGCTTCACTGATGCAAACAAAGGAAGAGGTTGCTGAGTGTCATAGACACCGGCGTCAGTCAGCCCAACTGACGTTGGTAGAGTGCAAACAGAAGAGGAACCGACGTCGATCAAAAGTCGACCGACGTTGGTCACCTTCAGGCAGACAGGGACCGACGTCGATCGCCTATGGGTTCAGAACTACCAGTTTCATGGACAGTTAGTTAACGAACTGGTTGTTTGCATGTTGAGGGCTAATTATAGTCTCGAGCTACGGATCTAATTATTGTACTTAAATGTCTAATTATTGTTTGCATGAGATCTATTTAAGAGACTCATGGGCTGTATTATAAATTAGTGCTAGAGAGTAAGAGAGCAAAATAAGCTCCTTCAGAGTGAAGAGAGCATGGTGTGTTCCTCCTAGTACCACAGTACCAAGTGTGGGTGCTATTTTGGAGAATCAGAAGGATTCTTCATGTATGTATGATCTTGGTTAGCAAGTGTGCATGGCTACGTTAGGAGATCTGCATGGTAAGTAAGATCATTGATCTGCAGGTGTATGTGTGTGCAAGGTCTAGGTTTGCAAGTGTACAGAACCAGATTGATCTACAGGTGGCAGTAGGATCAAAGTGATAGCAACACAATAGGGAGCAAGATCAGGCAGGATCTACTTGGAGTACAGTATGTACTCAGAAAGAGAGCAAAGAGGAAGGCAAGGAAGATCCTTCCAAAGTAAGATCATTTGAGTTGCAGGTTATTGTAGGTTCATGGGAGATCTCTTTGGAGTGTGTTGTGCACTCAGTTGAGTATGTGTATATACTCGTGTACTGGCAGTAGTGGATACTGACTGGTTGGAAGTGAACACCAACTCTGTGTTTGAGTTGTGTGTTGGGATCGTAAGAGAGAGAGATAACTCTTGATTGAGAATTACTGTACACTTGAGGTGTGGGAAGCCTCTGAGAGGTGTGGAGAAGAAGTGGCATCTTCTTTATTATATTTTCTTTCTGGATGAGTATTAATACAAGATTGTGTATTGTCTCTCATGTTCTGTGTTATTTTTGCATTCTAGTTACTTGTGTATTCTGGTTAATTTCTGCATATTAAGTTGCTTGGTAATCAATGGTGCTTTCAGGTCCTAACAGTTGGTATTAGAGCATGTTTGTTGTTCTAGGTGCCTGACAAGTGGTATCAGAGCTAAGGTTGTAGGGAGCAAGTTTGTGTTTGATTACAGGTCACTCTCAAGGGTTTCTGATTGAGTGGGAATATAGCAATGACAGAATAAAGTAAGCTAAGAATGGAGGAATTGAAAAGCACGAATGGTCAATTACGGTGTGATGGAACAAAAGAGAAGGTAAGGAGATATTGCTAGTTGGTAGTAGATCAACATGAAGGAACTGAAGATGCAGATGTTGCAGGTGTTGTTGCACAGGATGCTCTGGGAGGTTTCTTGGATAAAGTAGAATCTTGTCTTATAGATTCTGTTGCCTCTTTCCATGCAGTTTGAAATAGAGTATTTTTCCATGTTAAGGTCTTTGGAGACTTTGGAAAGATTTATTTAGGGGTTGGTGTGCCTTGCCAAAGAATTGGCAAAGGGGAAGTAAAGCTGAAATTATAGGCAGCCAACACATGGGTGTTGAAGGAGGTCATGTAGGTCCCAATTCTAAAGATAAGGCTAATTGCTTCAAGAAAGTTGGGTGATGAGAGATGCACAAGAACTCTCATAACGGATGCACTTGAATTAGCTGATGGTAAGAAAGCAGGTACTCTTTATCTACTTGCTTATATTACTGATTCTTCTTCTGTTGTGGAGACGTGGCTTTGTAGGCTTGGTCACATGAGCAAAAAGGAGATGCTTGTTCTTAACAGGAAGTCAGATGTCTTTGACAGACTTAAGAACTAGAAAGCCTTGTTGTTTATGGAAGAGATGGCAGACATAAATCAATGGAGAAGGCTGAGTAACTCTGAGCAGAGTAGTTTGGACAGGGATTTGATTCAAAGAGAGCTCACGGGTAAAAATTCATCACTCACAGGAGAACACAGGTATTGATGTTGGTCAAATGGAACTGATATCAAACAGACAGGTGTCGATGTCGGTCATGTGTAGACCAGAGCTGGTGGTGTCTAGCAGGGTAAGGCCGATGTCGGTCAGGAGGACTGACATCAGTGATAGTAAAACTGACATCAGTCAGGAGGATTGACATCGACAATAGGTAGACACCGATGTCAGTGGGGTCGGTAGTCAGGATAGGCACATGGAACCGACGTCGGTCGGATGCAGACTGTGTGGTGATCGAGGTCGGTCACTGTAACAGATTTTGGGTAGACAACAAGCTGTCAAGGAGTCTCAAATGCCCATATGGAGGACTAAAAGGGTAAGTAAGCCTCAAATTCATTGTTCCTCTTATTTATACTCATTTCTCACTATAGAGCAAGAAGGATCCAAAAAATAGTGAGAGCATGGCTTGATTAGGATGCATAACCAAGCGAGAGATTTGGTAGGGTTACCAGCTGGAAGAATGCACTGAAAGACAAATGGATACCTTAGTTAAAGAATAGAGAGAATGGATACGTGAGATGGAAGGCCAGGTCATATGGTCTTGAGGAAGTTGCAAAATAGTGGTACAGGTTTTGACAGGTGGATGACAAAGCATGGCTTTAGTCAATGCCATTGTAACTACTGTGGTTACTTTACCAGGTGGGTGATGATTGCAACATCATCTTGTTACTGTATGTTGTGTGTTTGCTTGCATGCAGGGTTACACATACAGGGGTTTCTGAGCTAAAGGTAAAGTTAGTTCAGAGGTATGTCATGAGGAATTTGGAGTAGTGAAATTCTTTGGCATAAGTGTGTTCTAGAGACATAGAGATCATAGGTTGATTTTATCTCTGGAGGATTGTGTGAAGCCGATTAGCACGTCGATGGGTTGGACAGTTCTATGAGCAGTGTCTTGATTCACATAATGAGGTTAAGTACATGCGTACTGGACCTGAGTTTTCCCAAGAGTGGGAGCTATCAAAAAGTTTGGAGCTAATTTGGGAAAGAAGCACTGGAGGGTAGTTTAGTGGATTCTCAAGGATATGAAAGGGACCAACAGCAGGTTAACATGCGATGCAGGGTCAAGTTCTTTTCTACATGTGTTTGTAGATGCAGATGTGGTAGGTTACTTGGATGACAAGAGGTGCACCACAAGTTGTGTGGTGGTTGGTCTTCAGGATTGATCTTGAAGAGGGATACAAGCTAGGAAATAGATTAGACAGGGTACAAGTACAGGTACAGTGTAGCTGTTTATCTCCAAGTGGGAGATTGTTAGGTCGTGGAGCTAAAAGCTTCACTGATGCAAACAGAGGAGGAGGTTGCTGAGTGTTATAGACACTGGCATCGGTCAGGCCAATTGACATTAGCAAAGTGCAGACAGAAGAGCAACCAACGTCAGTCAAAAGTTGGCTGACGTTGGTCACCTCCAGGCAGACATGGACCGACGTCGGTCGCCTGTGCAGTTTATTTCACAAACAGTTAGTTAATGAACCAAGTGTTTACATGTTGAGGGCTAATTATAGTCTCAAGTTGTGGATCTAATTATTGTAATTAGATGTCTAATTATTGTTTGCATGAGATCTATTTAAGAGACTCATGGGCTGTATTGTAAATTAGTGCTAGAGAGTAAGAGAGCAAAATAAGCTCCTTCAGAGTGAAGAGAGCACGGTGTGTTCCTCCTAGTACCATAGTACCAAGTGTGGGTGCTAGTTTGGAGAATCAGAAGGATTCTTCATGTATGTATGATCTTGGTCAGTAGGTGTGCATGGCTACGTTAGGAGATCTGCAGGTGTATGTGTGTGCAAGGTTTAGGTTTACAAGTGTGCAGAACCAGATTGATCTGCAGGTGGTAGTAGGATCAAAGTGACAATAACACAATAGGGAGCAAGATTAGGCAGGATCTACTTGGAGTACAATGTGTAATCAAAAAGAGAGCAAAGAGGAAGGCAAGGAAGATCCTTCCAAAGTAAGATCATTTGAGTTGCAGGTTATTGCAGGTTCATGGGAGATCTACTTGGAGTGTGTTGTGCACTCGGTTGAGTATGTGTATATACTCAGTGTACTAGCAGTAGTGGATACTGACTAGTTGGAGGTGAACACCAACTCTGTGTTTGAGTTGTGTGTTGAGACCGTAAGAGAGAGAGAACTCTTGATTGAGAATTACTGTACACTTGAGGTGTGGGAAGCCTCTGAGAGGTGTGGAGAAGAAGTGGCATCTTCTTTATTGTATTTTATTTTTGGATGATTATTAATATAAGATTGTGTATTGTCTCTCATATTCAGTGTTATTTCTGCATTTTAGTTACTTGTGTATTCTGGTTAATTTCCGCATATTAAGTTGCTTGGTAATCAATGGTGCTTCCGGGTCCTAACAATTGGTATCAGAGCATGTTTGTTGTTCTAGGTGCCTGACAATATACACATGAGTATGCCAATAGGTAACTCATATACCTATCCCATAATATTGTGTTAAGTCATAATTTAATAGCAAAGAGTTCTGTGTGAGTGAAATGACTTAGATTCTTAAATCTGAATTCTATAATGAAAACTTTGGCCAAATTAATGTTATAGTTGAGACATTGTCATTTCACTATACTTTTACTTTACATGTGTTTATTGATATCATTTAGATAGAAGAATGGATTCCATGGTCTATTTGATTGCCACATGTAATATAATTAGTACACACATGGGTTCTGGTTTATTTCTAGATATCCATCTTATTCTTATCTGCCCCTCCATAAAGTGTAGGACCACTCCTAGAGGGGAGGTGTGTGGGAGACCGTTGGTTTGTGTGGTAAATCATTTGAATGATGCTCTTCCTTTATCAGTTGCTTCAACCTTTGGGATTATACATAGGTTATGAGATAGACCATAAAGTTGTTTGAGTAAATTTTTTGTACTGTTATATTCATTATATTATATATTTAATCTTGTACTACATTATACTATATTCTTTGATGAATATTAATCATAGTGGTGGATGTGAAATATATAAACTATTCTAAAATTTTAAATAGTAGTGGTTTTAGCTTATTCAAGGCTGATTTATGGACTATTTTAGTATTTACTATACTTGATTCATTCTATTATACTTGATTAATAGTTATTCAACTTGAGATATAATTTAATGTTTGATTACTAAATGGATTAGATTTAGATAGTGGGTTAATTTTATTACAAGATTTATTACTTTTGATTCATTTAGTTGTCAAGTAATAAATAAATAATTGTAAATAATTTTATAAGTAATTTCATGTGAAAAATAATTAATGTAACTATTGGTTAGCCCAGTGGGGTCTAACACACTCCTTAATAATCCATACACAAGAATGGAATTCATAACACAACACAAAATAAGGCTATTTATGTATGGTTCCAAAAAAAGTCATGACAAGCCATAATTAACTTTAATAACTTCCAAGTAAGGTACCACATGCCAAAAGACTTTACATGCATTAATATGATGGAAAACTAACTATAAGAGGCAATGGAAAACACAAAAACAAAATAAATGGTCGGCTCTAAAATGATTGATGACCATAAAAGCTCAAATTTCATAATCCAAACAATATATGCATACACTAGGCAATGATAAAAACATGATATAAGGGTAATAACACATCTATAAAAAAAATCACATTTAATAGAAGATGAAGGCATACCCACTTATGGGTCAAAGGCCATTTCTAGCTCTACATGAAACTACCCGATCATCTCTCCTATCACATCTCATAGGGAACCCAGTCTACTGGGTGTCACCATCATGACATAACTCTCCACTATTAGGAAATAAGGATAAAACTTACTACATTCAAGGTAACTCCTATTTTAGACACATAAATATAGATATGATGTTCCACAAGGAGGAGTTTAGGCTCAAATATATTGATTAGTGAGAAAATAACATTTTCCACATGAGTTTACCTACCAACTATATATCCTTTGAGGTGCCATTAATTCAACATAAAGGGTATTCACAATATTATGTATCTCTCATGAATACTGCATTAGATACAACTTGGGGATTGCATGGAAGAAACTGATGCTCTTGGTCCCTTCCATGGACCAACAAGCTCTTTAGGGTCAAACAAAGACAAAAAATCTAGGTTTAGTATAAAAAAGCTACAATTCAACTAAGAGCTAGCTCACAAATACCCAAAAGGTAAGGTACACAATTCCTAGGTGGTGGTAATGCGAACAACACATAACACATAAAAACTCATTAACAAGATAAAACATAACTTGGCCTTAACAACCATATCAAATTCAAAAGATAAAACAACCTAAGCATTACCAACCTAAAATGGTCCATGATCAAAATATGATAAGGAAATAAACATCCAAAATCACCAAGTAAAAACTAAAATGTCATATATATATATATATATATATATATATATATATATATATATATATATA
Organism: Torreya grandis; assembly: GCA_037957365.1. NCBI lineage: Eukaryota > Viridiplantae > Streptophyta > Pinopsida > Cupressales > Taxaceae > Torreya > Torreya grandis. The sequence goes on from JARHVA010008097.1 coordinate 495,395, forward strand.
TATATATATATATATATATATATATATATATGATGGATCCTCATGTGAACAAGGATGACAATATAGGGGAGGTTAGTCTTGTATTAGTCTCATAAAACAAATGAAATAAAAACATTAAAATCCTAACACCTCTAGCCTAGATGTTAGGGAGAGCTTAGATAATAAGTAAACATATGAAAGCATAATAAAAATATAAAAGAACACACTCTTTTACCTTCCTTGGAGCTCCAAATAGTTTTCTCTACTTGTGCATCGATAAATGTTCATCAATGGAGCTTGCTTGGCTTCACCCTTCCTTGTCACCTTGGCTTTGATTGCTTGGATTTATATTTGGGCATGGTAACACTACTTACATGAATCTTATGGAGCAAATCATGTATAATAACTCTACAATATCCAAGCTTAGAAATGAAGGGGTATGGCCTTGTATATATAGCCTTGAGAATTAACTCTCACCCAAGGTGAGTTAAGGTTGATTTTAGGCTTGGAATGGGTTCAAACTAACCCTAAGTGAGTTAAAACTAACCCTAAGTGATTTAAAACTAACCCTAAGTGATTTAAAACTAATTTTCATTGAGTTAATAGTTGTCATGTAATTATGATTTGCAATTACTAGGCATGTCTCTCAAATTAGATATTTTACGATATTTTTAAAGAGCTTGACAACTCATAAAGGCAGTGATGAAAGGCTTGGTATTTTGAATTTTGAAATTTCCTTTTTTTAGATATTCATTAATTTTAAATGGATAATTCAACCAGACATTCAATATTTTTTAATTTTTTAATCGATTTTGATTAGAATTTTATCTCTTTCAAGATTTGATCTTTTTTCAAGTGCCCCACTTAATAGGTCCATAGGCCAAACTGATAGTTGTGTTACCACAAGGTGATTAAGGATGAATTGATGAGAGGTTATTGTTGCATACGGGATAGTATCCCAAATAGGGATGACTTAACATGATTCTAAACTTTGATTAATGATGCACAAACAAATTTGGGATGATCAATGATTCTTAGGCTCAATTTTCAATGGTTGGTAGGAATCAATCTAAATGCTGGTCGGAAGCTAGTTGTGGCTAGTTTTGGATATCTGCATTTTACCTTTGTTTGGGAAGGAGTTTCAAGTTATAGGTATAATAATATATTCTCAAATAATGAAAAGGTCATGTATGCTTAATTCCCTAATCATGATGGATGTGTAATGGATGCCCCCTAGAGGGAATAATTGATAAATAAGGTCAACGATCGATCCCTCAAAAGAAATAAATAATGGGACCAAAATGTAGATGGGGTGGAAAAGAATAATTTACCCATAGGTGGTTATAATCAGTGGCATGGTGAGCTACCTCAATTGGGAAGATAAACATGATGATTTACTCAAAGGTGGTTATAATCGTCAACATAAGTAAATAGATATTGATTTGCCCAAAGACAGTTATAATCATTAGTCAAAGGATAAGGGTAACAAGAGAATGATTTACCCAAAGGTGGTTATAATCATTAAAGAGAAAACAATGATTTTCCCACATGCAGTTATAATCATTGGTAGGATGGAAAACATGCCTATGTTGGGTAGATAGAGATAATGGTTTGCCCAAAGGTGGTTATAAGCATTATCAAAATGAAAATGTGCCCTAGTTGGGTAGAAGAAAGATAATGATTTGCTCAAAGGCGGTTAAAATAATTAACATCCAAATAGATCGAAACACAATGATTTTCCCAAAGGTGATTATAATCATTGGATCTATGGGTGGGATGATACATAATGATTTGCCTAAAGGTAGTTAGAATCATTTGTAGAATGATGAGAGTAATATGGCAAATTGGAATAGGGAGCTCACATTATAAATCCGTACTCATAAATTGAAAAAAAGCTAGTACAGAGGATAAAGATTAATTTGGGCAACATGATAGTATGGAGATGCACATCCTAACTAGTAAGGATTAATTTTTTTTTGTTATTTAATTACTCTATATATGGGAAATGATTGGGATAGATCAATAATTTGTCAGGTGCTAAGGAGAAGTATCATGGTCATATTACTTATAATATTTCTTGAGATAATTTTTTGTTGTTGTAGTATGTGATGATAATCATCATGATATAAAACACCATGATAAATTAGATGAAATATGCATAAGGATTGCTATGTAATCTAATAAATAATTAAAAAAAATACACCAATGATAAATACCATGATGATAATGTTGACGTATGAATATGGATGGACTTAAGTAGAATATGCAAGAAATCACCCAATGAATGTAATTTTACTAAGTCAAGGCATAAAAATAAAACAAATAAATAGGCAAACAAAAAAAAACACAAAACAAAACACCAAGAAAAGAAGAACAAACAAAACAAACAAAATAAACACAAATAATGGTTTATCATAATGCTAGCACAAACAAAGAGCAAACAAGACGACGAATATTGCCCCTAGGTTATAAAAGACAACAAAACAAAAAAAAAAACAAAATGGGGGGGATAGAATAAAAGGAAGGGGTAGCTGACATAAATCTAGATGCACTAAGCAAGTGAATGTCAGGAATCTAGAACCACAAACAGCTTTGATACCACTTATCAGGAATCTAGAACAACAAACAGCTCTGATTCCACTGTCAGGATTAGGAAGCACAATTGATCACCTTTGTATAAGCAACTAAACATAGAATTTAACTAGAATGCACAAGTAACTAGAATTCAAAAATAACACATAATATGAGAGACAATACCCAATTGTATTAATACTCTTCCAGAAGGAAATACAACAAAGAAGATGCCACAGTCTTCTTCCTTCTAAACCTCTAGGGCTCCCACACCTCTAGGGCATAAACAACAAATATCTTCAAGAGGTCACTCTCTCAATTAAGATCCCAAAACTCAACTCAAACACAGAGTTGGTGTTCACCTCCAACTAGTCAGTATCACTACTACCAGTACCACCAGTCAGTATCACTACTACTAGTACACAAGTACTCAAAGTACTCCATGATTGAGTACACACCGTACTCCAAGTAGATCTCCCATGAGCTTGCTACACCGGTTGTGTTGATGATCTCCCTGATCTTGCTGCCACCTGTAAATTAGCTTAGTTTTGCAACACTTGCAAACCTAGATCTCGCACACACAAATACCTGCAACTCAAATGATCTTACTTACCATGTAAATCTCCCATGAACTTGCAACAACCTGTAATTCAAATGATCTTACAATTGGAAGGATCTACCTTGCTTTCCTCTATTGCACACCTGTGGAACTAGGAGGAGCTACCCTTGCTCTCTTCACACTGAAGGAGCTAACCAAGCTCAACTCTAACTAGCACACTTTACAATACATCCCATGAGTCTCTTAAATAGATCTCATACAAACAATAATTAGACATCCAATTACAATAATTAGATCTACATCTCAAGACTAAAATTAGCCTTTTAACATGTAAACAATCAGTTTGTTAACTAACTATTTATCAACTAGCAGTTTTGGAACCGCACAGGCGATCGACATTAGTCCCTGTCTAGCTGGAGATGACTGACATCGACCAATAACTGACCGATGTCAGTTGCTCTACTCACTGTATATGACCGACGTTGATTGCTCTGCAACTCAACAACCTCTCAACAACCTCCTCCATGTTTGCATCAATGAAGCTTTTAGCTCCACAACCTAATAATCTCCCACTTGGAGATAAATAACTACACTATACCTGTACCTCTACACCATCTAATTTGTTTCCTGGCTTGTATCCCTCTTCAAGCTCAATCCTGAAGACCAACCACCACAAAACTTGTGGTGCAACCCCTGTCATCCAAGTAACCCACCATATCCAAAGTGCTTGACCCTGCATAGCATGTCGACCTGCTGCTGGTCCCTCTCAGATACCTGAGAATCCATTGAACTGCCCTCCAGTGCTTCTTTCCCAGATTGAATACAAACCTACTGACAACTCCCACTATTGGGGCAATATCAGGGAGTACACATGTACTCAACCTCATCATGTGATTGGGGACCATGTTTTGTGAACTGTCCATCCATAGGTGCGTTGCCTGTTCTGCATCCTGCACTACCTTCACACAATCATCCTGTGACAACATCAACTTGTGATCTTCCCTGTCTCTAGGATTACTCATGCCAAAGAATTTCACTACTCCCAAATTTTTCATGACATACCACTGAACTAACTTTACCCTTAGCTCAGCAAAACCCTGCATGTATGAACTTGCAACAAGCTCATCATCCACATATAGCAACAAGATAATGTTGTGACCATTATCCACCCTGGTAAAGAAACCACAATGGTTACAATGACATTGACTAAAGCCATGCTTTGTCGTCCACCTGTCAAACCTATACCACTGTCCTGCAGCTTGCTCAAGACCATATGATCTAGCCTTCCATCTCACGTGTCCATTCTCTCTATTCTTTAACCAATGAATCAATTCGTCTTTTAGTGCTTTCATACCGGTTGGCAACCCTACCAAATATCCCATTTGGTTCTGCACCCTAGGAATCAAATTCCTCATCCATGCCATGCTCCCACTATTTCTTGAATCTTTTCTACTTTGTAGTGAGAAACGAGTATAAAGAAGAGGAACAAGGAATTTGAGGCTTACTTACCCTTTCAGTCCTTCATATGGGCATTTGAGACTCCTTGATAGCTTGCTGTCCACCCAAAATCCATTTCAGTGACCGACCTTGGTCACCACATAGTCTGCATCTAGCCAACATCAGTTCCATGCGACTATCCTGACTACCAATGCTAGTTTCCTGACCGACGTTGATGTCTACCTATCACTGATGTCAGTTCCCTGACTAACATCAGTCTTACCCTACCTGACACCATTGGCTCTGGTCTGCACATGATCGACATCGGCACCTGTCTGTTCGACGTCAGTTCTCCCTGATCGACGCCGGTACTTGTGTTTTCTTGTGAGTGATGACTTTTTTACCCACGAGCTTACTTTGAATCAAAACCCTGTCCAAACTGCCCTGCTCAGAGTTACTCAACCTTCTCCACTGATCTCTGTCCGTCATCTCCTCCATGAACACCAAGGCTTTCCAGTTCTTAAATTTGTCAAAGACATCTGACTTCCACTTAAGAACATGCATCTCCTTATTGCTCTTGTGACCAAGCCTACAAAGCCACATCCTTGCAATAGAAGAAGAATCATTAATACAAGCAGGTAGATAAAGAGTACCTACTTTCTTACCACATGCTAATTCAAGTGCATCCGCTATGAGAGTTCCTATGCATCTCTCATCACCCAACTTTCCTGAAGTAATTAGCCACATCTTCAAGACTGGGACCTGCATGACCTCCTTCAACACCTATGTGTTGGCCGTCTGCAATTTCAGCCACACTTCCCCTTTGCCAAAACTTTGACAAGGCACACCAGCCCCTATATAAATCTTTCCAAAGTCTCCAAGGACCTTAGCATGGAAAAATACTCTATTTTGGACTGCATGGAAAGAGGCAACATAATCTATAAAACAAGATTCTACTTTATCCAAGGAACATCCTAGAGCATCTTGTGCAACAACACCTGCAACATCTGCTTCTTTAGTTCCTTCATGCTGATCTTCTACCAACCAACATTATTTCTTTACCTGCTCTTTCTTTCCATAACACCGTAATTGACTATTCATGCTTTTGAATTCCTCCATTCTTAGTGTAATTTCTTCTGCCATTGCTATACTCCCACTCAATCAAAAACCCTTAAGAGTGACCTGTAATCAAACACAAACCTGCTCCCTACAACCTTAGCTGTGATACCACTTGTCAAGAAGCTAGAACCACAAACAACTCTGATACCACTTGTCAAGAATCTAGAACAACAAATAGCTCTGATTCCACTGTTAGGATTAGGAAGCACAATTGATCACCTTTGTATAAGCAACTAAACATGAAATTTAACCAGAATGCACAAGTAACTAGAATTCAAAAATAACACAGAATATGAGAGACAATACCCAATTGTATTAATACTCTTCCAGAAGGAAATACAAGAAAGAAGATGCCACAGTCTTCTTCCTTACACACCTCTAGGGCATAAACAATAAATCTCTTCAAGATCTCACTCTCTCAATTACGGTCCCAACACTCAAATCAAACACAAAGTTGGTGTTCACCTCCAACCAGTCAATATCACTACTGCTAGTACCACCAATCAGTATCAGTACTACCAGTACACAAGTACTCAAAGTACTCCACAACTGAGTACACACCATACTCTAAGTAGATCTCCTATGAGCTTGCTACACTAGTTGTGTTGCTGATCTCCCTGATCTTGTTGCCACCTGCAAATCAACTTGGTTTTACAACACCTGCAAACCTAGATCTCGCACACACAAATACCTGCAACTCAAATGATCTTACTTACCATGTAGATCTCCCATGAACTTGCAACAACCTAAAATTCAAATAATCTTTCAATTGGAAGGATCTACCTTGCCTTCCTCTATTGCACACCTATGGAACTAGGAGGAGATACCCTTGCTCTCTTCACACTGAAGGAGCTAACCAAGCTCAACTCTAACTATCACACTTTACAATACAACCCATGAGTCTCTTAAATAGATCTCATGCAAACAATAATTAGACATCTAATTACAATAATTAGATCTGCAGCTCAAGACTAAAATTAGCCTTTTAACATGAAAACAACCAGTTCGTTAACTAACTGTTCGTCAACTAGTAGTTCTGGAACCACACAAGCGACCGACATCGGTCCCTGTCTGGCTGGAGATGACTGATGTCGACCGATAACTGATCGATGTTAGTTGCTCTACTCACTGTATATGACTGATGTCAGTTGATCAGACTGACATCGATTGCTCTGCAACTCAGCAACCTCTCAACAACCTCCTCCATGTTTGCATCAGTGAAGCTTTTAGCTCCATAACCTAACAGTGAACACTACCTACATAGTTCCATGGATGTAAGGTCTAATATAGACTTTAGGCCAAATGTAGTTCTCCCAGGATATGGGATAGATGAAAATGATGGTAAGAAAATATGATGGTTGTTATAGAAGAATAATGGGAATGGTCTCATAAAATGGTGAGAGTTTGATATGAAGCCTAATGGTCATTAATGTATCAAAATGGAATACATAATGCACAAAATAAAAACTTGTAATATGTTGAGAGTATAAGGCTGAGGGGCCAACAAAGATAGGGAAACTTAAGGACAAATGGTTTTTTGTGAATTAGCGAGGGTTCCCATAATCTTTGAGGGAAATAGTGGTCAATGATGGTGATTTTTAGGATTTTCAAAGTCTTTTACCAATGTTTTTGGAAATTTTGAAGCATCTCAACTTGATCAAGAATGACGAGATACTAAACGACCCAACTCATAACATGGTGAGAGCATTCAAACTTGAAATACTCAAAAAAAAAAAGAGCATGGAAAAAGGGTGACTGAGCTGACCTCAACGTGAAGCAAGCACTACCTATATAGTCCTAGGATGGGACCCCAAGTCATTGTAGTTTTGTCTTACAATGGAGGAATCTGACTAGGTAGCAGTAAGTTCACAAGTTAGTAAACTTAATTAAATGACATAGTATGGTATAATAATGGTAAGGTGGTAATCCAAGTAATGATAAAGGTGTTGTTCCTAATTTTCCCATAGGTGATTATAATTATAAAACAATGGGATAGGTTAATGATACTAATTTTCCCATAGGTGGTTATAATTAGTAGCACAGTGTGAGACATTGATTTGTCCAAAGGTAGTTATAATCAAGAACACTTGAAATGAAACAAAATAAGAAAGGATGCAACTGCCAAACCACTATCATACTTGTCCAAAATACTACCTCTATCTAAAATACTAAATCAACTACTATAACTTGATATGAATCCTTTCACTAAAGGTGCTGGAAGAACTAATGAAGCGAAACTAAGGTCAAAGGGGTTGGGTAAGGAGGGTGAAATTTACTTTGTTTGATAGGAAAGGTATGGTAGAAAATTATAAGGTATGGTAAAAAGAAGATCATAATATGGTATAATGGAAATGGGCCTCATAGACAATACTTTAGGTCTCTCAAATGAAGTAACATTTAAGGTGTATGATGTTCATCGGCTCATCAAGTTCATCCCCATCTAGTGTAGCAAGCCTATATGCTCTAAAGCCATAATTTGTGATAATGATATATGGGCCTTTCCAATTGGGTCTAATCTTGCTCTTGTGATTCTTATCGATTGTGGTATTATGTTGGTTTTATTTGATAATAAGATCCCCAACCTCAAATTCTCTGTGCTTGACTTGCCAGTTATAGTGGCCACAAAGTCTATTCTGGTATGCTTAAAGGCTATTAATAGTAGCCATATGTTTCTCATCAAGTAACTCTATCTCTTGAAGGTGAGCTAATCGATACTTTTCATTATCTAGGATGTGTTTCAAGGATATGCATAGAGAAGGTAACTCAACTTCAATGGGAAGAATGGCCTCAATGCCATAAACTAGGGAATATAGAGTGGATCTTATTGGGGTACGATAATTAGTGAGGTATGCCTAGAGGGTGTAGAAGATTTGGAGGTGCCAATCATGGTTAACATTATTGACAATCTTTTTAAGGATGTTAACAATGGTTTTGCTAGATGATTCAACTTGGCCATTACCTTATCAATAATAGGTGGTAGAAAAATGTTGAGTAATGTTATACTCTACACACAACATTTTGACATCCTCATTTTTAAATGATTTATTATTATTAGATATAATGTTGAATGGGATACCATAATGATAAATAAGATGATTGAAGATGAACTTGGAAATTTTCTTTCCATTCATGTAAGTGAGGGGTATACCTTCAACCCACTTAATGAAATATTTGATAGTGGTAAGGATGTGCTTGTGGCCATTAGAAGAGGTAGGGTTTATTTTAACAATGATATTAAGGCCTTATGTAGCTAATGGACATGTTTTAAGCATTGGTTTGAGTGTTTTGGTTAGGATATAAATCATATTGGCATGCCTTTGATATTTATCATACATTTTAACATATGTAGTTGGTTCTACATCCATAGTTAGCTAATAATAAATAGTATGTAGAATTTTTTTTGGCTAGGATGACCCCACTAGTGTGGGATCCAAATACTCCTTCATAAACTTCTTGTAATACTAATGTTTATTTTGTCAAAATTTAAAAAATGAAGTAGAGTTACATCAAAGTTATGATGATAAAGGGTTGTTCTAATTAAGGTATATCGCGAGGCTTGGTGGCTAAAGGACTTTTACTATTTGTGTGATAGGTCAGGTGGTATGATATGGTCATGTAGGTAGGTAAACAGGTCTCAATACCATATAGAGTTGGGACCAACAATATCATAGATAATTGTGATGGTGGAAGGTTTGTGAGCTGGCGCTAGAATATTTTCAATGATAAATTGACATTCTTTTGCCTTGTTGGTATGGCAGATCAAAGAACTAATGGTGGCTATGGTAACCATTTTTTGGTTATTGGCCCTTGGAATGTGTTCAAAATATATGTTGGTAATTTGTTATTTGAGAGTGTCTATAATGGCCTTATATGGTACCAACTTGTCATTTTTGGTCTGAAAGTGGTCTATAACTAAATTGATAATTAACTGAGAATCACCATAAATATTTAGATGTTGAATATTCCATTGTACTACTTGGTGAATGCTTACAATGAGTGTTTCATATTCAACCATGTTGTTGGTACAAAGAAAGTTGATACTAAATGATTTAGGGTTAATATCCCCTTGTGGTGTTGTTTAGAAAATGAGAAGAAACTTAAAGAGGGGTGTGGTTTAGAAGAACTTGATTTCTTGTGTGCACATGATCCAGTCAATTATAGATACTCCTCTTTAGCTCAGGAGGATGACCTATAAATAAGAAAGCAACTAGAAAAGGGTGGATTAATAATATATATGGGTAGATTGCCTAGCATAAGCTAGATCTAAGAAGCACTAGGCTTTCTTGGATGTTGTTAATCCACTCTTTAAGACAATTAAGTTTTGATAAATGGAAGTAGGTAATTGCATGAAACAATGGAAAATACTAAAATTAATGAAAGAAATGATTGAAGGGAAATAAGTGATTTCAACTAAAATAGCAATAAATTAATGAAAACTAAAGCTAAAGTGTTCAAACCTATTTCATAAAATAGTTTAGATCTCTGTGATATAAAATAGAAACTCAAAAACTATACTTTGGATGAAGGTAGATGGCAAGAATTACTTGTTATTTTTAGCAAAATAAAATACATAGTGACTAGTGTCAGTCACTATGCAATCAGTGCTAGTTAAGACAACCATTTCTATTCAAGATATGACTGATGTTGATTAGAAATGACTGGTGCCAATCTTTGTAAGTCTTGGTTTGGGTAAAAATGGGTGTGGGGTTATTTGTATAGAGGCCTATATGGGCTATTTTTGAGTTAGGGAATGGTCATGAATGTAAAATAGTTTCTCAAAAGTATATAACTTAGGAGTTGGGTGGTTAGGTGATTGGGAATGGTATATGGGTTATTCGATGGGAGGTGAAGTGCTTGGAGTTGTAGAACTCCAACATAAAGGGGAATATAGGAGGAATGAGAAAATGGGTACAACCAATAAAGCAATTGAAAATAATAATTTAACTTGTAGTAAGTGAAAATACTTATCTCTATAATTTGTTGGCTTGGAGGAATGTTGAGGTTGAGTGCAAGCTACATGGGATACTGGAGCAATATGGGTAGAATAACATTACTTTGGCTCTTTATGATGAGTTTTTAAAGCACTTGGATATCTCTATCCTAGTTCTTGGTTCACCTCGGAGCTTTGATTCACTTAAGAGTTTAATATTCTTGCACAAAAGATAGATTCAACCTATTGAGGCAAGTGTTGATGTAAGAGATGTGCACTCGGTGGTAGGAAAATAGGTTCCTACCTTCTCCTCACAACATGGAAACTCTCCTCTCACTTGTGGGACTAGCGAAGCTAGAGGAGAGAGTCTCTAGATAAGGGCTAGCTCCCTTCGATGCATTGTGTTGTTTCCAGCAAGTGCAAAACACATATTATAGATATAATAAAGTGAGGGGGATGAAAAGGGAGAGAGATGTAGGAAAAACAAACCTACTATAAAAAAGGTGATGCACCAAAATAAGTCAACCTTCACACATCCACTCTCAGAATCAGATAAATACATACATACACTACACAGTTGGCAGAAGGACCAGGCTACTAGAAACTGGCAGGGAGGCCTTAATGGAAGATACAAAAAAAGAAAGAGATCACCAAAGGTGCTATGAGATCCACACTTATGTAGCAACTTCCTCTATTTTGCACTTCTCAAATACTGGTCTTCTCCTTTCAGCTGTAGAGATGGCACCTTGTAGATAATAGGTCTGTTGGTGTTGAACCTGTGAGAGCATCAAGAAATAATGACTGGACACAGACCAACACTCAAGGCATACTCTAAAATATCTATCCAAATAGACGTAAAAAATTTTGTTTATTTGATTCAAGTGAAATTTTAGTAGGGTTACGCCATGCTAAAACTGTGAAAAGATGATTACAAAAATGATAAGTATAGAATATATATGAGAAAACAAGGAAGCCCATGTGGCGTTCCTTCAACAAGTGGCCATCGCGTCCCTTCAACAAGTTGCTTAAAACATTAATGAGCCGTGTGCTTTGTCTACTCAAATTCCACATTTTAAATGTCAAAACATGATTTGTCCACCCATTAAATGTAAAATGGAGAAAATCGGTTGCCTTACTAGCTATTTGCATCCTCTCATGATCAATTTGCAACCACTATTTCACCTGCTGGAGTCATTTCTCAAATTGGCTCTTCCTCTTGCCACTTGGATGGACTGCCTATTTGTTTCATGCTTATCACTTTGTCCTTTTCTTTTTCTTGTCTCTTTTAGCTTCTTAGCCCTTAGGGGGCGATCTTCTAGTGGGTCACTGCATTTTGAGCTCTTTCTTTTCCATGGTTAGCTCTCTACCAGTTTGAAAGGGAACGGCTATTTCACTTTGTTAATTTTGACGTCTACCAGGACATCGTCAGGTCCATCACCACATCAGTCGGGTCCACGTGGCATCGAACCAAAGCATTGAACCCCTTTAAACCAGAATCTATTGAAACACTTGAACTAGGCCATGAACCAAACATATTGAACTTACTGAACCCGAAAATTACTGGCACTAAACAACAAGGGAGGAAGGTGACCAAAATTTTGCCTATGGGAAAAATAGGTCAACAATTGGCGACTCATAGGGGAAGCATACCTGCCATGCTTAGAACCAGTTGCCTTAAAATCCATTAGGCACGGAGTCAGATGCAACTATGAAAGAATTATCAACAGCTCGAAAGATTTGAGAATCAAACATGAAGCTTTTACCCCCAAGCAAAGGGAAACACACAAGGCTAAAAATGCTACCTGTGCAACTGCACTTAGGGAAAATAGGGAAAATAATTGAAAACAAACTATTATATATAGCTAACCAGGAATGCTCGCCTCCCTCTTGGATCAAAGGGAAAAGTTCTTAAGTCCCCTTTCTGGTGAGAAGACTTACGGTGGCAGACAAGTAGCTAAATGAAAAGGGAATTTGGTGACTTGTTCCTCTTGTTGGTCACCTGGTTTGGCTAGAATCTGAGTGGCTATTTGAACATGTTCCCAATGTATACATACTTTATTTGTTCTTAGAAGCTTGCCTCCTATTGGTTCTTTAAGCTAGTGTCTCCCATCAAGAAAATGATTGCTGCCAGCTCATCACCATAAGCCCCTTGATACGCACCCTTGACTGGCTAGCTCTTCTCTGCCTCATGCTTGGGTTCCATGGTATGACCATCCTCGTTGATGATTTTGAAGAAAGTATCTTTAGATTCACCAACCTCTCAGAGGGATAAATCTGAAATATTGCAGCCTCTTTGCATTCTTGTTTGAACCCTAATGTTGCCTTCTCGGCTCTTATCCAGCTCATAGCCTCCTTGAAGAACAATGCAACCTGCCTAAATGTCTTCAAATGGATCATTCAAAACATGAAAAAGAGATTGTCCATGCTCCTCCATGTCACCTAAGGTGATCTCCTCCTCATCCGCACTCATGAAGTCTCCCTGATCAGTCATAAATTGAGCATACTCCTCTTTGCTTACTTCCCTCAAGACAGGTTCCTCCTCGAGAAGGGGTGAAGTGGAAGGCTGATAGACAAACTCACATGGAAGAGGAAGCAGTCCTTGAACTAGAATCGAATGATTCTCCTCCTTCCATTTGGTCAGCACTTCACCTATATTGAGCATGGCTTGATAGTTCTCTTGGGGAAGTGTAGGTGGGGTGTGTTCAGACATGGAATGTGCTATTTGGTCTGAACCATCCATTACACATTGGCTGAGAAAAATTGCCCTGGACTCCAATTTTGCAATCCACCTATCCATATCTTCCTAGAAAAGCCTTTCTCAGAAGTCAAAATCATTATCAGGGGTAGGAGCAGCCTCTTCTTCTTCAAGAGTTAGACTAAAACCTTCCTCTTCCTCCTCCTTGTTGGTCCAAGATTCAACTGTTTGCTTCCAACTCATGGTCCTAGGATTGGACTCTTGCTTTTGTGAGTAGGTAGCAAATTTATCATTTTAGAGGTCCTAGGCTGGTTTATGATGCTCTTCCTTCTAGCTTGGAATTTGGAGATCATGTTTAAAGGCCTGAAGAGGCTAGGGAATAATTGGTAGGGTCTGCTCATGCATAGGGAAATCTGTCTGAAGAGAGGCTTGCTAGAAAGCTAGGTGCACAAGATTGAGGGTAGGATCGGTTGATGCATTGGATGAGTTAGAATGAGTAAGTGCCATTTGATAGAAAGGATTTGGCATACAAGAGGAAGTTTTCTCTAGAATAGGAGAGGGCAGACTTTGGGCCAAAATTTCTTGATTTTTGTCCCTCCACTTTACCAACACTTCATCAATATTGAAATTAGCTTGTGGATTGGTGGAAGGGGTGTCTTTTGGCATCGGCTCCTCTGCAAGGTCTAAAAGCTCCATCTCTCTTTCTCTAAGTAGTCTTATTTTCCTTTCTAAATCCTCAGCCTGCCTGGCCAGATCATCTTCATTTTGCACTTCTTGGAGCTCATGGGAAACACCATAGAGATGGGGAGTGTAAGAAGATTGCCATGAAATGCAAGGAGCTTCATGAGGAAGGGTGGGAGGAACTTGAAAAGGACTAACCTCATCTTGTACCTCACACTCTTGGACAATGTCTTTCGCCCCCTTGCTATTTCTTGACTCAACCACTTGATTCCAGCTCAAGAAATTTGGACTGGGCATCTCCTTTGGGGTTGATGGGGCCACAATGTGAGAGGGCAGTGAATATTTAGATTCCACTTCCCTTGCTGCCAAAATGGATTGCTGCATCTGAAGGTTTACCAATTCGATCTGTCTATCAAGATTAGCCTTAAACACAAGATTTATCATTTCAGAATTCTCCTCAACATGATTGGGGAATGGACTTTGACAGGCTTGACTTGACTCAAGAGCAAGGGCTGTATATGACTGATATGATGCTTTGGGCAGTGAGTATGTAGGTTGATAGACTTGGTAAGGCTGCCTCTCATGCACACTCAGCTTCTCCTCCACAGATGCAATTAAACTGCTCACATCCAGCATCTCATTTGAAAGCCTGTACCAATTCGCTCTTTCAATAGGAGCCCATTCTTTCTTAACCTAATCCAATGCCTTCCTCACTTGATGGACGATATGATCAAGAATTTCTTGGCCATACCCCTTTTTGGTGTTAAGATCAATTACATATTTGTTGTATCCAAACAGTGCTCGCTTGAAAGCATAAATTGGTTGATTGGCAAAAAGATTGGGTTGAGTGGGAGAAGCGGCATATTGAGAAGACTGAGCACAAGGGTGATATAGCTCATAGCAAGGTTGGGACTGGCCATACTAAAATTGATAAGGATCAATATAAGGCTGGTAAGGATTGTAGCCATGCTAGCTAAGGAAAATAGGGTCCATGGTTTTGAACGATGGGATTATGCATACTAAAATGCTATTTCTTGATGGTATGGTACCAAAAATACTTAACCAATTGATTTAACTTAGAGTCACCATTGGTGTTTGATGAAGAAGCCTCCAAAGGCTAGTTGGTTGAAGAACACACCAAAAATTCTTCAACTCTTTGGACAAAACTTGTCCCAGTTGATCCCATTAGGCGTGCCAGAACTGTTGATGTAGGAGATGTGCGCCTAGTGGTAGGAAAATAGGTTCTTTCCTTCTCCTCGCAACATGGAAACTCTCCTCTCACTTGTGGGACTAGTGAAGCTGGAGGAGAGAGTCTCTAGATAAGGGCTAGCTCCCTTCGATGCATCGTGTTGTTTCCAGCAAGTGCAAAACACATATATATAGATATAATAAAGGGGGGATGAAAAGAGAGAGAGATGTAGGAAAAACAAACCTACTCTAAAAGAGGTGATGCACCAAAATAAGTCAACCTTCACACATCCACTCTCAGAATCAGACAAATACATACATACACTACACATTTGGCAGAAGGACTAGGCTACTATAAATTGGTAGGGAGGCCTTAATGGAAGATACAAAAAAAGAAAGAGATCACCAAATGTGCTGTGAGATGCACACTTATGTAGCAAATTCCTCTATTTCACACTTCTCAAATACTACTCTTCTCCTTTCAGCTGCAGAGATGGCGCCTTGTAGATAATAGGTCTGTTGGTGTTGAACCTGTGAGAGCATCAAGAAACAATGACTGGACATAAACAAACACTCAAGGCATACTCTAAAATATCTATCCAAATGGAGGTAAAAAATTGCATTTATTTGATTCAAGTGAAATTTTAGCAGGGTTGCACCTGGCTAAAACCGTGAAAAGATGATTACAAAAATGACAAGTATCAAATACATATGAGAAAATGAGGAAGCCCATGTGGCATTCCTTCAACAAGTGGCCATCGCGTCCCTTCAACAAGTTTCTTAAAACATTAATGAACCATGTGCTTTGTCTACTCAAAGTCTACATTTTTGATGTCAAAACACGGTTTGTCCACCCATTAAATGTAAAATGGAGAAAACTGGTTGCCTTACTAGCTATTTGCATCCTCTCATGATCAATTTACAACCACTATTTCACCTACTAGAGTCACTTCTCAAATTGGCACTTCCTCTTGCCACTTGGATGGACTACCTGTTCATTCAAGGCTTATCACTTTGTCCTTTCTCTTTCTTGTCTCTTCTAGCTTCTTGGCCCTTGGGGGGCGATCTTTTGGCAAGTTGCTGTGTTTTGAGCTCCTTCTTTTCCACGGTTAGCTCTCTACCAATTTGAAAGGGAATGGCTATTTCACTTCATTAATTTTGACGTCCATCAGGACATCATCAGGTCCATCGCCATGTTAGTTAGGTCCATGTGGCATTGAACCAAAGCGTTGAACCCCTTTGAACCAGAAGCTGTCAAAACACTTGAACCAGGCCATGAACCAAACATATTGAACTTGCTGAACCCAAAAATGATTGGCACTAAACAACAGGGGATGAAGGTGACTGAAATTTTGCTTGTGGGAAAAATAGGTCAATAGTAAGGCTTTTGGATTACATTAAGTAACTATCACTGGTCCTTTTTAATTGGTTTTGATTGAGGGGTGATTGACTTTGGTCAAAGAGAAATAGTCAAAACTTACTAATTTTGACTATTTACACTTAAGGCTGGTTGTTAAGACTAACAAAAACTATCTGAGATTGATAAAGGCTATATTGGGATGTATGGGGAATAAGTCTAGGAGGTTAGGGCATTAAATGCCTAGGTGGGAATTAGTATTAAGGCTAGGTGTCAACTAGTTAGCCATGGGTTTGGGTGGGGAGGTGTAAATAGGCCTTTTTAAATTAATTAAATTAACCAAAAGTGGGTAAATGGGTATGTTTAAGGGATTTAGTAATTAATTCTAATTGAAGGGGGCCAAGGGGGCAAAGGGGTGCTTGACCACAACTAAAACTATGTGGGTTTTTAGTGTTTACATATTACCCTTTTTTGTTGTGTAGGTTGCATCCTCAAGTTGTAAAACAAAAATATCAAGTACAATGGCAAGTTGGATGCCCCAAGTATGGAAGGAGGTGTTCCCACTCAAATTGGGATGCGATGAGGTGAAAATGAATTTGGGCATTGGTTTGACAAGTGTGCATGTGTGTAAAAATGGGTAGGATGGAATGAATTGGTAAATAAGGTTGTATTAAGGAAGACAAGTGATAAGTGAACCAGGGCACCGTATTAGGCATAGTAGATATGGGTGCACTTATAAACACAAGTTTCCAAGATAGGGTGTTCATGTTACCAAGGGGACAAAAAGAGGGTGATATTGAGTAAATATAAGTGATCATAGGTGCTGGAACTATGAGTCAACACGTTCTAGGGTAGCTGAAAGGTTTGCACATAAAAGGTCATGGTTAAACATAACATCATGTAGCATGGTAAGGATTTAGAAAATGATCAAATATACCAATGTCAAGGGTGGGTAGTCATGAGATGATGCGAGAAAATGGTGTTAAGTGACCAAAAGGAAAGTGAAAGGGTTAAGTTGGTGAAGGGATCTCTTAGGAGTGAAATGGGAAGAGAGGTTGTGCAAACCTAACTTGGTTTGATCAACATTGTTTGAGTCAACCAATGGTGGTCAATTGGAGACTAACATTGGTCATAGGCAAGCCTTAAAAAGGGGATGGAAACCATAAAAGGTCAAAATCAATTCCATTTTTTGCATTACTTTATTTTACATGTTTCCATTTGTCCTTTTTGTTGAGAAAATGATGCTTGGCAAAATTGTTTCATGATCTAAGCAGTTGAGGTGGGTTGATTGAGAGTTAGAGTGTGGGTAAAAGGGAAGGGTCATTGGAAAAGGTGCTAGGTGTTTTAGGTGATATAGAGTGGGACTAGGATGTAAAGAGGATGAGCTAGGAGAGGGCTAGTGATGGTTTTTTAGTGGGTTCTACCATGGAGGTGCACTCAGAATGAGGTAGGTGATTTGCCTTGCTTTGCTTGATTATGTTTAGTGTATTTAATTTGGCTAGGTGGGTTAGAAATGGGTGTGGGTATTTTTAAGGAGGGATAAATGTGAGGTTTAGGTGAAAAAACATTATTTTGTGTGATTATATGCTATAAATTAGGCAAGGGGAGGGTAGATTAGGGATTTAGAGTGATTTAGAGAGAGATTGTTAGGGTTTAGAGCATCAATTAGTTTTCACAATAACCAGTGATAGTCTGTGTCGACCAATGTCAATTGTTAGTGACTTAGTGTTGGTCAAGATGGGACCAATAGTGATCCCTAACAATCAATTGGTGTTAGTTAAGGGTCAACCAATAATGGTCAAAAAGAGGATCAACATCAATCGAGACTCAACTGACTTCAGTCTTAAAATAAATGCTAAGGTGGAAGGTGCTTAGGAAGTTAAGTTGATTTTTAAATTTAGCATAGAGTTTTTATAGGATTGGCTTAGGGTTAGGTTGGGTTTTAAGCAAAGAGGTTGGTAGGGGTTGTAATGCTTGCATTACTTAAGAAATTTTAGGTTAAGCTAAATCCATTATCTTAACCTTGTAGGTGAGGGTGATGTTAGCGATGTGAGATCGAATAACACCACTTTTGGATGATGTTTACCAGGACATTACCCTAGTGGATTGGGAGCATATGGGAGTAGTAGACTTAGGGGCATGTGATATTATTAGTGTGTTCTGCAAGATATAGTGATGATGGTATCCCTTATCGAGAGATGGGATCTAACTACCAACCCTTTGTGTTGCTGACTAGAGAGATCACCATTTTGTTAGAGGGTATCCATAGGATCTTGAGATTGCCTATATGGGGTCAAGTGATAGAGTATATCCATAACAATGAACATGATGCCTATATGGATTAACTATTGGAAGAGGATTTTGTATAGGCAAGATGGCATGCTAAGGGATTTTATTTTATAGTTTTGTACTACATAAATAGGGTAAGGAGATGACTGATGAACATGATAATGATAATTATTACTTGTTATGCACTCCCTGATTTGAGTGGAGGTAGATTTACCTAGGCATTACTAGGTGTTCTTATGGATATGATTGAGAACCAAATGGTGTTTGCTTGGGACCTAATACTACTAGTATGGATATATCATGAGCTTTGGGGTTATCAAGTGCATAAAAGTTATGGGTTGAGTGTAGGATTTATATTGCATTTCTGGGTATATGAGCATATCACTATACTAGGACTACTTGGATTGTCATGACACACATGGGCTTAGGCTAGGTTCAGAGTCAACTTTATGAGATAGAGGGAAGATCATGCACTACCACCAATAGTGGTAGAGGGGCAAGATTTAGATTGGTTTAGAGAGAGATTGGATACATTAGTGGATGGGGAGGTGCTTTAGTAACCATACATAGTGTTTCCCTCATGGATGGGTCTTGATAGACAAACATTCTCTTTGTAAATATTTAGATGGATTCATGGGAGGTGATAATAGGAGGTAGAGCCAATCCCCTTTGATTGAGTGAAGAGACAGTTTGGTTTAATATAGGGTGTCATGAGGGCATTTCCTAGGTATAAGTAGGAGTAGAGGCACCATTGCCTCCACCATAGCCAATTGAGGAGGAGTTTTGTATGAGGAGCTATTAGTTGTAGTAGGTGTTGATGATGCCAACATTACATAAGATTATATCATGTATTATCAGGGTCAGTATGTCATGGATTTTAGAGGAGATGGGGGACAAGATCAAGTTAGAGGTGTGGGTAGACATCAACATGATGTCGATGTAGAGATGGAGGAGAGGGGTGATCAGATAGATGTTGATGCCCCAAATAGATAAAACATGATCATAGAGAGGGACTAGGTGAGAATGGTATTAGATGTAACACAAGCAACATTGGCATCCATGACTTTAGAGTGGGACACAACACAAGGCCAATTGGTAGTGAGGACATAGGAGAGAGATACTCTCTAGGGATAAGTTTATAGCATTTCTCAAGAGAGAGACTAGGCCTAAGGATAGGTAGTGACCCTCAAATAAGAGAGGGATCAAGCATGGGCATAATTAGCCACTGTTACATAGGAGAGGATACAATGTAGGGATAATTGACCTTAATATCAATAGAGAGACGTGTTGAGATAGGCAAGAGGGTGGGCATCAATAGGAGCATCATGAACCATCCTAGTGTCTAGGTATGTGTCCATAATAGAGGAGTAAGGTATTTTGAAGCACTTGTCTTCAAAAAACTACCAGATGCACCCTAGTATGCTGAGTACATAGTAGAGTAGACTGTGGGAGGGAGGCCCAAAGTGCAACACCTAGTGAGTGGGAAACATCTGTAGGTGCTCAAATAGGTCCTAAAGATGGATAAGTTCTAGGAGGTAGTACTTCTCCCTACACCATAGACCTGATGGGACTATATTATTGTAGTTATGTGATATTAATTCTAACTTGAAAGCTGATGCAGTGAGATGTACATATCATTTTGAGAGACATACACACACACACAAATATATATATGATTATTTTGATTCGAGTTATGATGTGATGATCATGATGTGTGTTACTTATGGTTATTTATTATGATTATGTGATGATATTTATGATGTGGTTATATGTGGTGATTTATGGTTATGATTTACTTAGCATTTTTCCATTATAGTAGGTATATGCTTGATTAGCTGTTTTGCTTTGTAAATTAAAGAACCTATGTGATCCCATATTTAGATAGATATGTGATGGATAACATATTTGAATGACTCATTTATTTATGGAAAAGTGATTTAATGGTTATTATTAACTTTCATGATAAAAAGTTATAATAGATTTTGATGTGATAGAATTAATTTTATTGATGTTATAATTGCTTAGATAGATGAGATGGTAATCTAATATATGATGATGGTGATTTCTAATTAGAATGGTTTCATGATTAAAAACACCTAAACAAATGATGTGAATGGATAATGACAATCATGTAATAAAACACATAATGTATTTAAATGTGATGATTGTATTTAGAGTTGATTTAATAATATTTAAAACTATCTTAACACATGGATTAAGCTTAGACAACAAAATTATATGTAAAAAAAGAGAATAAAGTTAAAACAATCAAAATACAAACATATTAATGAATGTATCAACAAGTAGGCATGAGAAAGAAGGAAACATGATGCTCTTTCATTGGTGAGGACTAATATAAGAAGTTAGATCGACTTATGAACATAAGCTCTTTTAATGCTTTGTATTAACATTCGTTAGTTTTTAAAAAAAAATCTTGATCACATTATGTCAAGTAAGTTCTAAATCCCTTGATTTACTGAGGGTAAAAGGGGAGATGGATGAAAATCAAACCATCTTGTGGGGCTAGCTTGACCCCTCTGTAGGTTGTCGAAAAGCCAATATAAACAAGTCTATGTCATATTTTGGTGTAGATTGATCAATGCAAAAGTCTATTATTTTATTTTTTGGAATTTTCGATAATGGGTCTTTTGATGTTTTATTATTACTTTCAAAGGTTTGGGAAGCTGATCAATGTGAGAAGCTTCCAAGAAAATACTTGCTTTGATAAATTTTGGTCTCAACCATCCTTCAAAGGAGTGGTCTAAGATTTTTGATTTACTTTAGGCTTAGATAATTTTTTTGAGCAGTCTACCTTATTTAAGCAATTGTTAAGTTGTTTTGGTAGCTATCCTTCAAGGGAACAATTTGCAAAGCTAGAGATGACCCATAAGATGGAATATTTTTATACTCTTTTTTTTTTTTCTAGATATAGACTTCCTTATGTAAGCTTAAAGATTACCTTTATGAAGGCAAAAATATAGCACGAGAAGGTTGAATAGTGGGTCAGAAGATGATTAAAGAGACAATGACCATAGGATTTCATCCCATTAGGGACAAAAAATATCCATGAGAATCATGCCATGGGTAGAGCTATAGTATCCATATTTAGGATTGAGGGCTAAAACTATGATGGATAATCACATGATTCTAATGCTTTAATCAGTTGTCCTCAAAGTGAGGAGTTGAAGGTAATAATTTTGTAGAATAAGGAATGAGTGTAAGTTAGACATAAAGTGAGTTTGAATGTGTTTTAACAAAAGAATGGATGTAGATGTGAAGCATTGAGGGTTTCAAGTTCTAGTTTCCCTTTAAGATATGATAACTGGTAAGCTCCCAACCCATACTTATGCATTATGATATACAGTCCAAGTCAATTAAAAACAAACTTACCCCACTTGCTTCTTTCCATATTGGTTATATGATAATTTTCCTTTAAGATGAGGTCTTCGATATTGAATTCTTGTTCTTTTAGGTGTTTTTTATAAGCACACTTGATTTGTTCTTGATAGACATGGAGATGGTTAGGCATGGCCAAATGATGCTCATTAAGTATCTCAAGTTGGGATAAATGTTCTTAATGATAGTCACCCTAAAAAATGATATCCTCTATGGATATATGAAGAGAGGGAATTTGGACTTCGAGAGGCAAGATAACCTCAATTCCAAAGACAAGATAGAAAGGGGTAACACCCATAGGGGTTCAAATGTTAGTTTGATATGCCTATAACGTGAAAGGAATGTGTAAGTGCCAATACCAACCAGATGCATTAAATATTTTAGTTAGAATTTTGTTAAGTGTTTTGTTAGAAGGTTTAGCCTATTCATTAGCTTGTGGGTGATAAGATGATGAGAAGCTTAACTAAATTCCAAATGTTTCACAAAGACCTTGTACTTTTTTATTTTTAAATAATTTGCCATTGTTAGTGATATCTTTGTGAGGAACACTAAAGTGATAGATAACTTGATGGTTAATGAACTCAAAAATCTTATTGGCTATGGTTGAAATGAGGGGAATAGCCTTCACCCATTTGGTGAAATATTATATCACAATGATGATAGAATGATGTCACTACAAAGAATGATGGTTGATTTCACCAATGAGATCTAATCCCCACTATGAGAAGGGATAGAAATCCTTAAAGACAAAAAGACCATGGATAGGTATGTGATGAAAATTAGCATGTTGTTGACACTTAACACACTTAATTATGTAACCACAACAATCTTGGTTAATGGTAGGCCAATAATAACTAAGCTGAAGGATACATTTAATGATAGCTAGATCACTAAAATGTCCTCCACAAATCCCATCATGCATTTCCTTGATAGTATGAGAGATTTCATAAATATGTAGGAATATAAAGAGGAGACCATCAAATCCATGATTATAAATAATTCCCCCTACTATTGTGTAATAATAGGTACTCTATATAAATGCTCTTTGACCATTTCTAGAGAGATCAAAAGGAACAATGGCTAGGTTTAGATAGTCAAAGATTTGTTTATACCAAATATCAGATTGGGCCTTTTTCACATGACAAATGGAAGGAATGTTTGATTTGGTGTTAGTAGAACATGCAGTGGCTTGAATAAGGTAATGATCAAATGACATCAAGAGTACATCTACCAATTATTTGTACTATTTTAAGATGTTATTTTTACATTGGTAAGAACCATTGATTTGGTTTACCACCAAAAATGCTGATAGATTGGACTCCCAAAGACAAAGTTATTTGGAGACCTATCACTAGGGTTTCATACTTAACCATTTTATTGGTACAATCAAAATCAAGTTTAAAGGATAAAGAAAGGTGTTTACCTTCAAGGAGGATAAGGATGATACTGACTCCCTCACCATGTTGACACTTTGATCCATCAAAGAACATGGTTATTTGATAAGTGAAATCCTCTTGAGATAAAGTTGTGATAGACTCATATAGAAACTCAAGAAGAGGAGGTTGGTTGTTTTCTAAAGGTACTTCAGACAATTAGTTGGAAATGACTTGCCCTTTAATTAAATTTTTTTGAAGGAAATCAAGATCAAGCTTAGCTAAGAGCATGAGCTATCCATCCATACATTGATTTTGATATGGCTTAGAATGCATATACTTAAGTGGGTCGATGTTAGTTATGACAAATGTTTTGTGGTTAAGAAGATAATGATAGAGTTTAGAAGCCACAAAGACCAAGGTGAGGCAAAATTTATTGATATGGGTATATCTAGTTTCATACTCTATACATGTTCAACTTATATAGTAAACTGCTTACTCTTTA
Organism: Torreya grandis; assembly: GCA_037957365.1. Classification (NCBI taxonomy): domain Eukaryota; kingdom Viridiplantae; phylum Streptophyta; class Pinopsida; order Cupressales; family Taxaceae; genus Torreya; species Torreya grandis. Next base: position 519,474 of record JARHVA010008097.1, read on the forward strand.
TGCTGATCATCATGATATGCAAGCATGGCCCCTAAAGAATGGTCAGTGGTAGAAATATAGAGATAAAAGGGATGGTCCTCTTTTGGAAGAACAATAATAGGTGGGTAAAGAAGGTATTATTTGAGTCAAAGGCATTTTGATAGTCTTTGTTTCATTTAAAGGAGATATTTTTCTTAAGGAGGTGATGGAAAGGCTGATATCTATTAGATAGTTGAGAGATGAAGTGGCAAATGGATTAGAGCTTCCCCTATAGACTGTGGAGTTGTTTGAGGTTAGTCAGAGTAGGCATGTTGAGGTTCACCTTAACTTTAGTCAGATCAACTTCTATTACACAAAGAGAGATAATAAATACAAGAATATTTCCTAAAAAAACCCTAAAGATACACTTCTTGGGGTTAAGGTGGACATGGAAGTGGATAAGGCATTCAAAGATAACCTTAAGAATGGACAAATTATCCTTATGACATTTAGAATTTCTAAGGAGGTCATCTACATAGTCTTCCATAGTTTTATGAATAAGGTCATGAAAGATATAGGCCATGACACATTGGTAGGTTGCACTAACATTATTCATACCAAAAGACATAACCCTATAGCAGAAGGTTACTCATGGGGTGATAAAAGTAATTTTATGTTGATCTTTGGGGGCAATCAAGATCTGATTATAGCCTAAAAACCTATCCATAAGAGATATCATCTCATGGCTAGCTGTAAGATCAATAAGCTGGTCAATACTTGGCAAAGGGAAGTCATATTTTGGATAACCAAGGTTAAGATCATGAAAGTCAATGAAAATACAAAGTCCACCTGTTGCTTTAGTGATAGGAACCATGTTTGAGACTAATTAGGGATAGTTAATGGGTTGGATGAAATTGATGGATAAGAGGCATTAAATCTCTTTTTTGACAAGAAGGGCTATATGAGGGTGCATCCTACGAAGCTTTTACCTAACAAGATTCACATCAAGGGTGGTAATGATGTAGTGGATGACTATGGAAGGGAAAATTCCTGACATGTCACTATAAGACCAAGCAAATGCTATGTTACAGTCTCATACAAAGAAAGAGACATATTGATGCTCCAAGGAATCTAAGGATTAGCCAATTTTAACTATGTGGGGATTATCTTGAGTATCCAAGTTGATGTTAATAGTGGCTTCATTTAACATGATTGAAGTCTTAAGAGGAAGGTATTTGTGAATAGAGGAGTCTTCAACACCAAGATAGGTGATAAGGGAATCATCATCCCGACACTGAACAATATTAATACTAGGAGAATCATCTTCCACCATCTTAGGATGAGTTAAAGGAATGGCCATAGTTTCCCCATCCTTTTGATAAGTTAGGGGTCCCAAAATGATCATGCTAATAAAAAAAAAGTTAAAGGGAATGATATTGAGATCCTCAGATCTTGAAGGAGAATGGGTTGGTGAGGATGAGATTTCTTCCTCAAGGATGATGATGGGGGTCAGTTGGTTGGCTCCTCTAGTGGAATAAATATGAGACCAAATAATTTGCAAAGTTTTTCAGGTTTTAATGGTAGAAACTGATCCAGGCAATAATTTAGGCAACAATTCGGGTGATGGGTCCACCCCAATTGATGACAAAACTTCCAGGAGCCATAACTTTTACACCGTAGCTCCAATTAACTCGCCGTTTGAACCGTTGGAAAGCTAATAATAAGGGGAATATCATAAGTCAGCATTAATACCTACTCAATGAATTTTGACCCTCGAAAACCCAATGTAAGTGCCCTAAATTTCAATTTTAGTAGTGCAGTCTAAAAATAGTAATTCCTTGAATTCTGTATTATTGTAAATCATGGAATTCAAACCACTCAATCTACCTCAAGATTGGTGACCTTCCACATCATCCTCCCACATTAAAAACATGTATAAATTGATATTTAACCCAAAATGTAAATCAAACATCTCTTCTCAGAGATAAGCATATGTTTTGGCTACAAATTTTATCAATAAGACATCTCTTATCAGAGATAACATTATCTGAATAGTGTTATTCTATTTTTTTGAATTATATTTCAATCAAAGCTTTCAAGTTTTGGATCAGTGGTATCAAAGCATTTTGTCTTTAGAGTGTATGATCTCGAGGATGAGGTCATCTTATAGGAAGCTTGGGTGGAAAATAAAACCAACAAACTATCCACCTATTCACTCCAAATGACTTCAAATGGTAGACAATACTGAGACATCTGATCCTTTCAAAGAAATGGTGAATGAATCCCTCAAACAACAACAAGCATAGATGTTACAACAATTCTCTCAAATTCTCTAATAAATCTTAATGGGAAATTTTGGTTCCTCATCTACACCCCCACATCCTTTTAGTGCCCCAACACCCTTCAAGGTTTAGGTGAATTTTGATATCCCTACATTTGAAGGAAAAATAAATGCTGATGTAGTAGAAAATTGGTTGGATCAATTGTCATCTTATTTTTCTATAAACAAATTCATCGATAAAGAGAAGATCACTCTTGCTCTTTTGAAAGCATCATTGCCTATCAAAAAATGGTGGAAAGTGTACAAAAAGAGATTAAGTGCAGATGATATTGGCCTTGAGATGGAACCTACCTAGGATGATTTCATAGAAGCTATAAAGGAAGAATACTACCCCATTGGAGCATATGACAATCTGTATATAGAGTGGCAACAACTTAGCCAAGGTAAGGAATAGTCTGTTCAAGATTACACTGACATTTTTCATTCTCTATATATGAGATTAGGCATCCAATAAAGTGAGAAGCACAAGGTTCTCAAATATCGTGGTGGACTACAATGGTACATATGGGAGGAAATGTAACTCTTCAATTTGGAAACCCTTGGTGAGGCATATAAGTTCATAGTGAAGATTGAATAGAAGCATGGAAGAATGAATACAAAGAGTCAGCCTTCAAAATGGAAAAGTGACAAAGAAGGTCAAACACGAGGCCAAAATTGGAAGCAAAAGGAAGGAAAGACTAGGAATTGGTGTGATTACCACAAGTCTAGAACTCACTCCAAAGAAGAATGTCGAGCTATCAAGTCCCTACTTTCTGAGTCACAATCTTCAAAATCCACTACTATACCTCATACAAACCATGCAATTGAAGAGGTTAAAGAAGAGATTATAGATGCTGAGCCTAAATCCATTGTTGCTTCATCACAGACCCATGAGGAGAGGCTAGATGACAAGGAAAGGTTGTTTCACTCTAAATTATGGGTGAAAGGTAAGCCTTTACATTTCATTCTTGATAGTGGAAGTTAAAAGAATTTAATCTCTGATAATGTTGTGAAAAGCCTAAATCTATCCATGAAGCCTCACCCAAAGCCATATAGTATTGGATGGTTGAATCCAGGGAGAAACCTCTATGTCACCCACCAATATCTTCTCTCATATGCAATAAAACCTTTCCAAGATGAGGTCCTATGTGATGTGGTCAATCTAAATATTTGTGATATACTCTTTGGTCAGCCATTCATGTATGATCAACATGGCATCTATGAATCAAGAACTCAAAGGATCACTCTCACTCTTGAAACATGGCACTACAGGGTACCAGAGGTACCACCTTCTACATCTGTCTCTCTGATTAGTGCCAAGAAATTTGTTCTCATGGTGGTCAAGCCACAAGAATATAAAAGGGCTGATGTTGCATCTTTTCATACACAAACAACACAACAATAGAAGAAAATAGACACCAAAATGAATAATTTCATGGCCTTCCATCCACAGACTGATGGTCAGACAGAAATGGTGAACAATCGAGCCCTGCACAGTTCCATAAAGCACAATCCATTTCAAGTATGCATCAAGAATCAAATCAAAATATAATTGCCACACTTGATGAAAAATATTGATGCAATAGGGACCATTGCTTCTCAAGGAGGGAGGAATGATCCAGGCAATAATTTAGGGAACAATTCAGGTGATGGGTCCACCTCAATTGATGACGAAACTTTTGGGAGCCATAACTTTTACACCATAGCTCTAATTAACTCATCGTTTGAACTGTTGGAAAGCTAATAATGAGGGAAACATTGTGAGATGGCATGAAGCTTTTCTTGATGAAGTTTTACCCTTGAAAACCCAATGGAAGTTCCTTAAATTTCAATTTTAGTAGTGTAGTCTAAAAATAGTAAGTTTCTAAAAATAGTAATTCCTTGAATTCTGTATTGTTGTAAATCATGGAAGTCAAACCACTCAATCTCCCTCGATATTGGTGACCTTCCACATCCTCCTCCCACCTTAAAAACATGTATAAATTAATATGTAACCCAAAATGGAAATCATACATCTCTTCTTAGAGATAAGCATATGTTTGGGTCTGCAAATTTTATCAATAAGGCATCTCTTATCAGAGATAACATTATCTGAATTGTCTTATTCTATTTTTTTGAATTATATTTTAACTAAAGATTTCATGTTTTGGATTAGTGGTATCAGAGTGGTTTGTCTTTAGAGTCTATGATCTTGAGGATGAGGTCAGATTACAGGAAGCTTGGGTGGAAAATATAACCAACAGACTATCCACCTATTCACTCCAAATGACTTCAAATGGTAGACAACACTGAGACATCTGATCCTTTCAAATAAATGGTGAATAAAACCCTCAAATAGTAGCAAGCATAGATGCTACAACAATTTTCTCAAATTCTCCAATAAATCTTGATGGGAAATTATGAATCCTCATCTACACCCCCACATCCTTTCAGTGCCCCAACACCCTTCAAGGTTTAGGTGAATTTTGATATCCCTACATTTGAAGGCAAAATCAATGATGATGTAGTAGAAAATTGGTTGGATCAATTGTCATCTTATTTTTCTATAAATAAATTCACCGATAAAGAGAAGATCACTTTTGCTCTTTTGAAAGCATCATTCCCTGTCAAAAATTGGTGGGAAGTGTACAAAAAGAGATTCAGTGTAGATGATATTGGCCTTGAGATAGAACCTACCTGGGATGATTTCATAGAAGCTATGAAGGAAGAATACTACCCCATTGGAGCATATGGTGATTTGTATATAGAGTGGTAATAACTTCACCAAGGTAAGGAACATTCTGTTCAAGATTACACTGACATTTTTCATTCTCTATTTGTGAGATTAGGCATCCAAGAAAGTGAGAAACACAAGGTTATCAAATATCATGGTGGATTACAATGGTACATATGGGGAGAAATGTAACTCTTCAATTTGGAAACCCTTGGTGAGGCATACAAGTTCGTAGTGAAGATTGAACATAAGCATGGAAGAATGAATACGAAGAGTCAGCCTTCAAAATGGAAAAGTGACAAAGAAGGTCAAACATGAGGCCAACATTGGAAGCAAAAGGAAGGAAAGACTAGGAAGTGGGGTGATTATCATAAATCTGGAACTCACTCCAAAGAAGAATGTCGAGCCATCAAGTCCCTGCTTTCTGAGTCACAATCCTCAACATCCATTGCTCTACCTCATACAAATACTACAGTTGAAGAGGTTGAAGAACAGATTATAGATGCTGAGCCTGAAGCCATTATTGCTTCATCACAGACCCATGAGGAGAGGCTAGATGACAAGGAAAGGTTGTTTCACTCTAAATTATGGGTGAAAGGTAAGCCTCTGCACTTCATTCTTGATAGTGGAAGTCAAAAGAATTTAATCTCTGGTAATGTTATGAAAAGCCTAAATCTATCCATGAAGCCTCACCCAAAGCCATACAATATTGGATGGTTGAGTCTAGGGAGAAACCTCTGTGTCACCCACCAATGTCTTCTCTCATATGCAATAAAACCTTTCCAAGATGAGGTCCTATGTGATGTGGTCAATCTAGATATTTGTGATATAAACCATTCATGTATGATTGACATGGCATCTATGAATCAAGAACTTGAAGGATCACTCTCGCTCTTAGAACATGGTGCTATAGGGTACCAGAGGTACCACCTTCTACATTTGTCTCTCTAATTAGTGCCAAGAAATTTATTCTCATGGTGGTCAAGCCACAAGAATCTGAAAGGGCTGATGTTGCATCCCTTCATACACAAAAAACACAACAGAAGCAAATAGACACCAAGCTAAAGAATTTCATGGCCTTCCATCCACAGACTAATGGTCAGACAAAAATGGTGAACAATCGAGCCCTGCACAGTTCCATAAAGCACAATTCATTTCAAGCATGCATTAGGAATCAAATAAAAATAAAATTGCCACACTTGATGAAAAATATTGATGCAATGGAGATAATTGCTTCTCAAGGAGGGAGGAATGATTTGGGAAATAATTCAGGGAATAATTTGGGTGATGGTCCACCCCAATTGATGATGGAACTTCTGGGAGCCATAACTTTTTCACCATAGCTCTAATTAACTCGTCATTTGAACCGTTGGAAAGATAATAATGAGGGGAATATAGTGAGATGGCATCAAGATATACTCGATGAAATTTGACCCTCAAAAACCCAATGGAATTGCCCTAAATTTCAATTTTAGTAGTGCAGTCTAAAAATAGTAAGTTTCTACAAATAGTAATTCCTCAAATTTTGTATTGTTGTAAGACATGGAAGTTGAACCACTTGATCTCCCTCGAGATTGATGACCTTCCACATCCTCCTCCCACCTTAAAAACATGTATAAATTATGATGTAACCCAAAATGGAAATTAGAAATCTCTTCTTAGAGATAACCATATGTTTGGGTCTACAAATTTTATCAATAAGTCATCTCTTATCAGAGATAACATTATCTGAATTATCTTGTTCTATTTTTTTGAATTATATTTCAACCAAAGCTTTCAAGTTTTGAATCAAAAACTCATGTGGTCCATGATTATAGCATCCTAGATTGAATCCCTTCCAAGCACACCTATGGAGGTATGTATTGGAAAACTTTGGTTTATCTAAGCAAGAGAAATTAGAGGTGAATAGTTTAGGTAAAGAGGAGGTAGTGGATATGAAAAGTGGTCTATCAAGTCCCCAATAAATAAGATTAGTTTGGCAATTGAGAGGCACAAAAGGAATAATGGTTCCAATATTAGAATCATAACTAGGCTATTGATCACTATTATTGTACTCTTACAGAGTAGGGAAGGCATTTAAGGTCAAAAGGTGATACTCCCTAAGCAAGAGATGTTAGAATGTTAACCCAAGGGGTCCTTCATTGGGATTTGGGAGGAAGGTATGGATGAGCTAGTGGAATCTTTATTGATGGAAGAGGAAGGGGATGCATCTTTGATTGGGAAGAGAGCCTCATTAGGCTAGTAAGTCATATTGCATGACTTGAAAGGACTAGGGTCAGTAGGTATGGTATAGACTTGACCCTCATGATCAAAATTGATACACCAATGTAAAGTTGATGGCATACAACCCATAAAATAGATCCAAGGGCAGCCGCAAAATGTTATATTAGAACTAGCCTTATACCATGTAGAAGAGCACATGAAGAGTGTGAGGTCCTAAATGAAAATGAAGGATGAATGTCTATAAGGTTTTTACCATAATATCATTAAAATATCAAAGAACCACTTTAGTTTTTGACATGATGTTCTCTGGAAGTTTCAATTGGTCATACACATGGGATGAAATAATATTAATGCTAGATCCCCCATCAATCATAACCCTCTTGATATACGTTTTGTCGATGTGGTAAGTAATGCAAATGGGAGAATCTAGATCATCTAGATGAATAGGGGGTATATCCAAATCCTAGAAGGTAACAAGGGTGGAAAGTTGAAAGGCTCCAATAAAGGATGCTAGAGGTTATGGATCTTCAGGTTGAACCTCAATGTGCTATAAGGCCTCCATCATGTCTTGATGGTGATGGGGTGAGGTATTGATTATATCATATAAATTCATCTTTATTGGTGTTTAGTGAATTTATTTTAGAACTACCCCTTGTATTAACTCAAAGGGGTTGGATTGGGGTGTACCCAAGATAGAAATCTTAGGCTTGGGTGAAGGTCTTTAGGATTGGTTGGGTGTTAGGTGGTGGAAGAAGGGTATGTCCATGAGATGGACACATTTTATTTCCATGTATCCTTTCATTGGGCTTATGGTTGGGTGACCACATGAATGGTATGGATTTAGAAAGGAGTTGGACTAGTGGACTACTTTGGTTCCTCCTCACTCTTAGATAAGAGTTTTGGGGTAGGTAGGTGTGGGGTGGGTGATTTTGGATTTTGGCTTGGTGGTGGGATCATGGGAGGTTCCTCTATCAATAAGTCATCTTCATCAAATAGTTTGTGGACTATGACTTGGAGAGCTTTGTAGTTCTCCATATCATGCCCAGATGTCCTATGGTATGAGAAAATTAGATAGTCATTAAACCAAGATGATTTAGGACTAAGGGGATAAAACAAATTGATAAGAGGCAAGACCAAGTAGGAAGATTGAAGTAACCTTTGTAATATGGTAGAATATGACTCTAGCAAAGGTGGCAAGGGAGTGGAGGTTTTGGCTTTGACATTTAGGGTGGAAGCCTTCTTAGGGGTAGGTTTGACAATTGGAGCTTTGGGTGGAAAAATTTACTTGGTGGGTGGTTTTGGAGTAGATGGTTTAGAGGTTGATGGTGTAGATACCAAAAATATACACACTATGATTTTTAATGTTGAAAATCCCCCTAGACCTACCTAGGACACTCTTGGGACCAATCTACACCAATCTAGCCTAACCAAGTTCACCCACAGTCAATTTCAAAAACTGACTGAACCTAGCCTTCAGGACCTTTTCCTTTAGGGACCTAACCATCAATGGTCAAGGTAACCATTAATGGTCACCCTTGGAAACCTTAACTATCAACAGTCAGGGTACACCTCCTCAACTAAAAGCATGTAATCATCGATCAACCTTTTCTAAATATAACTCATCTAAATCTTGTTATGAGCCTTTGAATAGACAAGTTATATTTAGATGGCCTAGTTACAACTTGAATTTCACCTATTGCATGTTCTTATAAGAAGAGAGGATCCTAAGAGGTCAGATCATCTATAATAATTATCAAGAGCTCATGTATTTATGATTATTCTTTTATAGGTCAATAATAGTCATCAACATCATCAACAATTCAACTATTACATTGAGAGTTGACTCATTGTCACCTCTCAACCAAGCTCTCAAGTACTATTACTCTATTGCACTCAAACCAGATTCCACCAATAGGTTAACTACTTCAACCACTCACCCAATCAAATTATAGTAAGATAAGTACTTGTTTGTTAATATTCATTTACTTTGTTTCCATTTCATAATTAGCCTAGCCCTTGCCCATCTCCCAAAATCCATATTTTAGATCCTATTATTTAGAAATTAACAAACCAAATATTCACATAGTAACTATCAATGGTTGACTCAATCATTAACAGTCTACCCAACCACTAACGATCAGCTTGACCATCGACGGTCACCTTAACCACCAACAATTACCCTAACTACTAATGGTCACTATGGTATTGAAAACCAAGCTATTTTCACCCATCTACCTTCAACCAAACTTAGTTTTCTATGTTCCTATTTGTCCATATACCCCTTTCATATTTTTTGAAGCATATCCCAACCCCTTATCACTAGTATTAATTTGTTTATCACTAATTTGATCATTTCTACTCTATTTTCTAAGCAAGCATTCTAGTGTTCAATTTCAATACCTTTTGATTATTGATACAAGTACCTTCTTTCCAATTTTGTGAACTTAATTATTTAAAACATGTGGTTTGACATCCCCTAAAGAATCCCTCACTTCTGGGATCTATCTATCACTAGAAAATCCACCCAACTATCTATCTAACAAACAAGTTTGCTTTAGTGATTTCTTATCTGTAGGTATTCATCCTAAGCCAAATAGGAGATCTTCATAGTCTTCTAATTCAATTCTAGCACAACCAAATAGTTTTTTCAACCATACCTGTATCGAGTTTATTTTCTCTCTTCTTTAGAACTAAAATAAAAAAATTACATGAAACATTTTGGCATGCTTGGTGGAACCTAAAGTCTCTACTCCCATTTTTTCTTTGCATTTGTATGCTCTTCTCTCTATCTATGCTCATAATTGAAACTAAAATTTATTTTGGGATTAAAATAAACTACATCCATTGCTTGATTTTAACATTAGTTCACTTTGAATTAAATCACAGTAATCTTATCGTAGCACCACTTTTGTTGCACACATTAGCCAAACCACATTCATCAAATAAACATAAAAATAATTTGAGATATGGTTCAATTGGGATTTCATCACCTAGTAGTCACCTTACCATTTTCCAACAATCCTACTTGGATGCCATTACCAAAGGGAGAACCAACTCAGCTCTTTGGTTGAGTATAAACTCTGGATATCAATATATATTGGCTAAGCACCTAACACCCTTATCACTATAGTTTGTGAAGTGAGGAGGTAGGCCCAAATACCAAGACACATATTGATTCTAATATAGATTATTTTGAGAACCTAAACAACCTTAAACCAATCATAGACTAATTTTATAGTACTTGATCTATAAGCCAACTTCTATCACATATTTTCTTAAACTAAGGCATAAGCCAAAAGTGATATTAAAACTAACCTCTAGGCTCAATGTACTTTATAGTGTGTCTCTTGATTGACTTGATCATTTGCTTGTATTATTATTATTATTTGAGTGGTGAGTTTGTTCTTGTATTCTCTCTCCCTTTCTTGCATGGTTCTCACTCACTAGTAGCAAAGAGACCTAGCAGAGTAGAACCCATAATTAGACCAACTAACCTCTTCTACTTCCCCATCTATGGAGTACATATCCAAAAAAGTATAATCTCCCCATCCTTTGGGAATCCATAATTTTCCTTGGGTATTTTACCAGGGAGACATGGACTTTAACACTTTTTTGGATAATAACCCAGTTGCCTGTCAGTATTACCTTAACACCTCCCCTCACCATGCCCCAGTTTCAACTCCTTGTATGGATACTCCTTATGGTATGCCATACCACCTTATGGGGGATGTTTCTATTGCCATGGTAATTACCCAACATTTGAATACCTAGGAATATTCATATACTAACCCATTTGATGCCACAACTAAAAAATAATTGATCTAACCAACTGTTACCCTTACACCTTCTACCCTTAACAATTACTCCTCCACCTTAGGAACAACCGAACCACTAACCCATCACACTCTACCACTATTAAAGAACCTAAAATTATTACTACCAACCTTCCCCTATCAAACCTAACCCATTAATCAATACCCCCATACCAAACTTGATGGTATCTATACCCTCTACTTTATCACCCATTAGCATGAAGGTCACTACCTCACCTCTTGTCACCAACCCAACTACCATTCATCCCCAACCTATAGGAATCCCTTAATAGGTACCCATTACACCCAATCTGGGATACATCCCTAACCCATAAGGGTATGTAAACATTACTCAACCACCATCACCTACCTAACCTTACATTTCATCTACCCAACCTCTAACATCCACATTCCAAAATGTGATAACCCCTCAACCACCAAACAATTAACAATTGTCACCTAACCCTAACCATAATATCCACCTTACAACCCTTTTGGTGTGTCACCTCAAATTGACTTCATGAAGATGCTCATAGACAAGATGACAATCCTTGAGTCACCCATTTTTGGGGATTATAACATCCTGTCCTATGATCAACTTTGTAATGAACCTATTCATCCCTCTGTTCCTATCAGACTTTACCCTCCTCAATGGGAGATTTTGAAATTTACCAAATTTTAGAGCAAGGAAGACCCCCAATAAAACCTTAGGGAATTTAAGCACACATGTTACATGATTATCTTTGATGATGACCTTTTCCTTTAAACCTTACCTATGTCTTTATTCGGCTTAACACTTGACTGGTATAGTGCCATCACTAAGAATTCAATATTTTCCTTCACCCAACTAGCATAGGTCTTCTTAGATCACTTTTTCATTAACATTTACAAGAAGGTCTCTATCATTGAACTCTAATCTATCAATAAATTTGATGATGAGTCCATTACCAAATTTGTCACCTATTGGAGAAGCTTGATTAATCAAATTTCATTTTCCTTTCCTCAACCTAAACTTATAGAGCTTTTCACTTAGGCTTGCACCAAGCATTTATATTCTACACTACATGTCCAAAGCTTCACAATTTTTGATGAAGCTTTTACCATGGCACATAAACTAGAGAACTGAGCCATAGATGAGGGTAAATTAAAGTTATGAAACAAGAACTCTACCTTCAAGACTAATAAAATCTCTTCCTCCAAACTAGGCAACCAAACTAATACCAAAACCAAGAGCAAGGGAACTGTTGTCAATCAGACTTGCACCCTTATGAAGGTAGTTTCAGGGCTTCACAATCTACTAAAGCATGGAAATAATCCTAGGTTGTGGGTGGCCTAATTAATAGATTGAGTCTCTATATTTTAAGGGCTAGCTCCCTTTGGTGTATCAATTAGGATCTCTACTCTACACTACAAACTATTGAGAAAAGGGAAGAAAAAAATTAAAAGAAAAATCCTATCTAATGATGGTGATACACCTGAATTTTGGTTCATCCACTCAATTTGATCTACTAAAAACACTGATTAGACAAGAAAAAGACTAAAAGGTTATATCGAGTGATCAAATCTTGAGGGAAATGAGGGAATTATGAATCTAGGAATTTGACTCAAGAGAGGATGGTTAGTATGGTGTTATTTCCAAAATGAAAACAAAATAAAAGAAACACACTAACTAACATAACATGTCTAGGCCTAGACACTAGGGAGAGCTTAGATAACAAACATAAATAAAACACACAACTAAAATGCAAAATAAACCTTCGTTTACCTTCCTTGGATGCTCTAAAATGCTTGTTGGAGTGGCTTGCTCGGCTTATGCTCATGAAGTCTTCATCAAAGGAAGCTTGGCTACCTCTATCTCTCCATGGCACCTTTGGCTTGTGGCTTAGCTTGGATTGGAATAAATTTGGCATGGCAACACTAGTTTCTTGAATCTTTGTAATCAATTCTACATTATAAAATTTACATAATCATGTGTTAAAATTTATGTGGTGAGGCCTCTTATTTATAGATTTTTGAGAATGTTTAGAATTAACCTGAACCGTACATCCTGAGATGCTAATGTGTGGTTGAGGAATAATTTATTTTTTGGATTTAAGTTTATAATTATCCTCATCATGACATTATAAGAAGGGTTAATTAAGAGGCATGGAGGACATCATGGAAGGTATTGATGAGGCATGGAGGGCATCATGGAAGGCATTGATGAGGCATGGAGGGCATGAATCTTGATAGTTTTGGCATTTATGGCCTAGGGATGTCTTCCCAAGAAATTAGGTCACTTGATGATGCATATATTCAATATTCATTTATAAAAATAAGTTTTCAACAAGTATCCATGGAATTGTTAATTAGGCATTGATTTGGGTTAATTAGCTCTTAAGCATATTTAAGCACTTTGTGTACAAATTACTTAAATTGATCAGAATGCCTTGTTATTGGTCCAAAATTTGATTGGATTAGAATTGGAAGCCACTATCAGATGCATTATTCCATTTAGGATGTTCTCAACAAAAAATAACAAAGGCATGCATCTTGTGTAGAATATTTGATAGGAAAGAGCAATCTAAAGCACCTAGATGCAAAATTGGCATTTTGACTCAAAATGATCTAATCAAAGTTAACTGGCCCATAAATTACATTGCCCCATTTAGGGGTACCCTAGCCAAAATCAATACTTAAATATGTCAATTTCACATCATTTAACATGTTTTAGTATTTTTAGGCCAAATTATACATTTTGTTGAAAATTAGCCAAAAGCTTGATTAGAGGTTATTGGTGGCTAGATTTAGGTGTCTACAGGAATAGGCTTTATTCAAAGCACTAAACAACCAATTACATCCTCTATAACTTTAGACAAAAGATATCAAACATAGCACATGACCTATATAATCTAATCAACTAGTAACTAGGTAAGAATCAAGACTTGACAAGGAAGAAAATTCTATTACATATGCAAATCACTGACATAAATACACTATACCAACATCCTGGAATATAAAAAAAATAGTTCTATTTATCTGAAAAGGTTACAAAACTCAAATTTTGGTAGAGTCTGATCTTGCCAAAAGAGAGATTCTTAAAATGGATAAAAAAGCTAACCTATATAGAAAAAACATATATAAGCCAAGAGATTGGCACGAGAAATAAAAGAGGATATCAATTCCCACATCACCCCAAGTCCAACTCTAGCTATGCCAAGATAACCAAGCCTTCAAATAATATCTTTTTATCTTTTGTCTTGTATGAAAATCTCTTTGGCATTTGAAAAGGATGCTGGGCCCAACTTTAAAAAGTCAAACTGTCTTGCATGGAAAGCCATGCCACAATCTTCAAAGGAATATGCCTCTTGATTGAAATTGAAGCTAATTTGGATCATTGAATGCTTGAGATGACTAGGAGATAAACATGAATTCAATAAATAGTCAATTGAATTTTTGACCAATCAACTATAGATAGCCTTTACTTGCTTGGAAAAGGACCTTGATGAGTGAAAGGTTAATGGAAACTCCAAGAGAACATCAAATACATGGTGTAGAAACTCATATTGAATTCCTTGTTAGCTTATTCCAAGCTAAAATCCTTGAGCTTTTCATGCATTCGAGTCTCCCTTTGGAACTGAGAGAGTCATGCTTGAAGACAGCTACATGTCTTTTCCAAGTGTGGATGAATTAATCCTTGAATGAAACTCATTGCATGTTCGTGCTTTTCTTGGATGCATCTATTCTTAATTGGTTCACTTTGCATGCTCTACATGTGAGCTATGAACCACATCATAGGAGTCAAAAGGAGAAGTCCTCATTGTCTTCGATTGATTGGCTATCAAAATCCCACTAAGATCCTTTTGAAAACCTGGCCTTTTCTCTTCTTTTGATCTATTTTCTAGATCTTGACAAGTGTCAAGATTGTGGAAATCTTGGTGAACCTTTTGAAATCTTGACCAATAGCTACTTGCAAGGGCTCAAATTTGATGTTTGAAATCCTATCATTAATTCCTTCAAACTTATGTTTTTAGCCATTTCATTTATGTCTATTTCTTGTAGACAATTTATTTGAGATTTTTCTTTCAGGCTCTTCTTTCTTTCCTCAAGACTTTTCCTCAGACAAAAAGTTCACATTTTATCTCCCTGTTCATTTCATTTAGACAAAAAGTCTGAAGGAATTCTTTATTCAGCCTTATTTTAATGTCCTTTTGGGATTGTACCATGGACCCTCAGCCAAAATAAAATGACCTTTGAGCTTTTAAAATGTGCCCTTCGAAATTTAAAAAAATATATTTTTCTTTCATCTCCTTCGACCAAATTGTCTGCAGGAATTGTTTCGGCTTTTTGGCCTTAGGACTTTTCTTTCAAAGTTTTTTCAATGGAAAATTCCTTTGGAAAAAAGTCTAAAGGAATTCATGATATGAAATTTTGTAAATTTCCCTTTGGATTCATGAAAATGCCCTTTCAAAAAAAATGTAATAGACCGTTTGGTAATTTTGAAACGGTCCCTTAGAAATTTTGAAATGATCTCTTGCCCTTCAAAAAAGTTGTAAAGGACTTTTTTTGAAGGGAATGAACCCTTAAAAAAAATTAGAACGGTCCACTTACCCTTTGGTAAAGTTGGAATGGTCCACTTATCCTTCAAAAAAATTGGAATGGTCCTCTTTGTCCTTCAAAAAAATTGGAATGGTCCTCTTTGTCCTTCAAAAAAATTGGAATGGTCCTCTTTGTCCTTCAAAAAAATTGGAATGGTCCTCTTTGTCTTTGAAAATGCCTTTTCCTGAAGTGATTTTCCCTTTGGCTTTCTTGAAATGAAATTTCCTAAAGGAAAAGATCCCTTTGGAAAAATTTAAATGGATCTCTCCAAAAAAAGGAACCCTTTGGCTTTCTTGTAAGTGTCCCTTTAGGAAAAATTGAAATGGACCTCTCTGTGGAAGTGCCTTTCAACAATAGACCCTTTAGACCTTTTGAAATGGTCCTCTTGCTCTAGCAAAGACCCTTTTAGAAAACCTACAAAGGTCCTATTACCCTTCAAAAAATGTGTAATGGTCCTTTGGCAAATTGAAATGACCCTTCAGACTATTTGAAAAGTCCTTTCAGAAAATTTGGAATGGTCCTCTCAAAAACGTTGAAAAGTAGCCCTACTTTTGAAGATGCCCTTTGAGCTTTATGTAAATGACTTTTCCAAAGGAAAAAGAACCCTTCAGAATTCTTGAGTGAACCCTTTTCCTAAAATAATTGTACCTTTTAACCTTTTGGAGATGGCTTTCTAAAATTTTGAATTGGCCCCTTCTTTGGAAAAGTTGAAAAGGCCTTTCAGGATTTTGAAAATGTCAATTCCTTCAAACTATTTGAAAAGTCCCTATTCCTTTAGATTTTTTGAAGATGACCCCTGAAATAAAATGCAAAGACCAATTCTTGACACTTAGAAAAAAGGCATGGTTATGCATGTTTTGAATGGTGGAGGTGACAATTTGACTAGCAGGGTCAAAATTGTCAACAGGAACTATGAATGTAGTTGTCCTTAAAACGGCCCCTCCACCCAATGTCAATCAAAACCATTATCCCATTACCTCCAACCAAAATATAAGGAGCCTAAACTGAAGTAACCAAAAATATGTCACTCCACTTGGAGAATCTTATGCCTTAATTCTGGAGAAACTACTTAAAGCTAACCTCATACAGCTTCCCCCCATCAAACCTCCTTAGTAGTTTGATTCTTCTTGTCCTACACCTACTTGGTACAATGAGAATGACCTTTGTGCTTTTCATCAGGTAATTAGATAGGATGTTCATCAATGTAATACCTTCAAGAATGTTGTTTAGAACCTTATTGATAGGGAGGAACTCATGTTGGATAACCCCAATGCCCCTCAAAATCATGCTCTTGATATCTTTAGGAAACCTTTTCCAAACCATGTCATTGCCAAAAGTGAGGACACACATGCTGAATGATCCCATGATGCCCACATGGTCAATATAGTCCTTGATACACTCATCCACAAATAGTCGAGCATCCAATCTACCTACTCCTCCCCCATCTCATCTACCAAGGTGGTGGAGTCACCTTCCCCTCCTTTGGAGACCCAAACTGAGGAGGTTCCTTTCTCCCTAGCTTCACTCATTAAGGCATTGGAATAATCAAATACCACCTCAAGCATCACATCTGAGCAAATAACCATTACTAATTCACCATCTCCCCTAACTACTGAACAAACCACTACTCCTATGGACATTATCCCTAAAGGAGAAACTTCATCACCAACACCTCTAATGTAGAAACCACCTATTTCAACCTTACATCCCTTTCTCAAGGAAATGGATGAAACTACCACCCATCTTCCCCATACTATGAGTCTATCCTTTGCATCCACTACCTAGGGATCAAGACTGGTAAACAAACCTTTCTCTACATTAGTTCAAAAATTATAATTTGCCTTAAAACTAGATATGGATCAAACTACTTTTTGGAAACATTTAGGGCTCCCTTACATGAACAAACCTCAACCTTAAAAAACACCTTTAACCAACCAATCTATCATTTCTCCACCCCCTCTTAAACTAATCATAACTTCTACCAACCCCTCACCCTTTTAATCAACCAAGGCAATCATATCTCAAGTAATCAAATATCCAACCAAACCCTTCACAAATATTGGTGCCTTCCCTACATAGAGTTTGGTTTACCCATCTTTGAAAGTGGAATTAACCACATCTAAAACTATACCCAAGCCTCGACTCAAACCAACCAAATAGGTGAAACCATTGAAAGGCCATATGGCTAGGACTCTACCTCCCTCCACCTTAACTTCCATCTTGGGACCTCATCCCTCAACTTTACTTAATAAATAGGCTCCTTTTAACATATGCCACCCATAGCTATTGGTTACACTAGCCCACTTACTGTCTGATAGGCCAATTGTTCCTGAATTACCAAAGGCTAGATTGTCAACCTTGAACCCTCCAACCACAAGCACACCCAAACTAAAGTCATTAACTAAAAACACCACCTTACCTAAACCCCATCTCACCAAACCCATTATCACCAAAACACCTAGCTTACCAACCAAAACCACATCGTATAGACCTTTCCCACCTCTAGCTAAATCCTATACAACCATTTTTCAAAGGTTATCACAAGCCTCTTGCCTCACTTTACCTCCTATCAAACCTTTCAATCCTCTTGGTTTGAAATCATCTTGGTATAATGATTATCATATATGTTCCTATCATAGGACACCTATGCATGACATAGAGAACTATAAATCTCTCCAAGACATTATTCATTAGATTTATGAGGAAGATAACCTCTTATCAGATGAACTCCCCTTGACCCCTCTACCAACACACCCAATATCCGTCTTCTAAAGCATGCTTAATCCCCCAAAAAGTGACAAGAAACCTACCCAACCTCCTATCACATCTTTCTCCTCTATCCACACCATTAATGTGGTCACATGATCACAACAAAGGGATAAAGGGAAGGCCAAGGTGTCCATTCCATGGACATACCCACCTTCTCACCCTAAACTAAACTAGATCCCAATCTCTTCATCTTTAGCTAAGCCCAAAGTGACCCTATTAGGTATCTCTAAGGATAAGCCCTCTAAATCCATCAAGAGGGTCATTCTTAAGCAACTCCATCAGACTCCAACTAAGATGAGCCTCTACAAGCTCATTTCCTCCTCACCTCACCATCACTAGGCCATGATAGAGGCTATGTAAGCCATTGAGGTTAGACTAAGAGACTCCCAACCTATAAAAACCTTTATAGGTGCTCTCCAACTCTCCACCCTTTTTACCTTTAAGAACTCAAAATACCTTCTATCCACCCTAAGGATCCAAATCCCGCTCTCTTTATTACTACCCATATCAACCAAACCTACATAAAATGGGTTATGATCAATGGGGGAACCAATATCAATATCATCTCTTCTCTTGCCTATGACTAACTCAAATTGCTAGATAATATCATGTCTAAAACTTTTACTATCCTTAGATCCTTTAATGACACTATGACCTCTACCTTGGGAACTATTATCTTCCACATTCATCTAGAATCTAACATGCTCCCTAAACTTTTTTATGTGGTTGAAGGTGAATTTTAGTACAATGTTATGCTAGGGAGACCTTGGATCTACTTTATGGGTTATATACCTTCTACCCTCCATCATTGTGTCAAGTTTGAACATGGTGGTTTGGTTGTCACCATACAAGCTGGCCCAGGCCCTTTTGTAGCATGCAACATGACCTACTGACCTAATAACATCCTCCTACCCTTGACAAAAGCACCCAAAGCATCCACCACCAAGTGTTTAACCATGAGAAATGAAGCCATTACTTCCCCTTCCTCAGAAGCATCTAGTAGTTCATCTATTCCTACAAACTAGATGCTCATCACTAATCCCTTGGAACCTACCTTCCAATGCCTTACCCTTCAAGAATACCATCTCCTCACCCTTGATGTCTTCCAAACTCCCCATGAATACATAAAACTCAACCATTAACTAGGTTATGATCCTAACATTGGATCCATTGTTATTTTGGGACCTCTCAGCTGCTTAACACTACCACCACACCCTCTTCACCTTAACCACTCACTTCCACCTTCTTTTAGTTGGACAACTTAGACTTCACCAAAATATACCTCCATAGGTGTGCCTGAAAAGGGCATACCTTAGGATGATATGAGCATATCCCACACACATTGATCTCAATTGAAACCTAAAAGCCTCATGAAAAGCATGGCCTTAGCTTCATTCTACCCAATAAGAAGAAAGCCACACAACCTACCACTACCACTATTAAAGAAGAGACCCCTTCCTCATCAATATCCACTTTACTAGAGGATGAGGATGAGGATATTATCCCACATAGCTTTTTTTTCAACATGATTACCCTCAACCCCTTGACTTACTAGAAGGTAAGGGCACCCGCATCCATCCTTTTGACCCATCCTGAACTGGTGGGAGAGGACTCTCCTACCATTAACACTATTCAATGCCAGGATGATGATTCTATTCTCACCTACCTTGGTGCACCTGATTCCTCCATCAACAAATCCTTACCTTCTAAAATCTCAACCATGTTTAATGAATCCACTACAAATATTGACATAAGTACTTTAGGTAACCCTCATGTTGTCAAACTTGGCCAATCTCTCACCACTGAGGAACTTCAAGACTTCTCTACCTTCCTCTAGGACTGCACCATTGCACTCACCTGGTCATATGCCTATATGCTTGGTATTGACCTAGCCATTGCCACCCATAAAATCATAACCAATTAATGAATGCATCTTTGCATAGCCCTTCTAGTCAAAGAAGACCTTCAACACCTCCTCTCTGTCAACTTTATTTAACCCATTGATTATCCCTAGTGGGTTTCAAACATTGTGCCTATCACTAAAGCCATAGGGGGACTGCATATCTATGTCAAATTTCATGACCTCAACCTTGCCTACCCAAAGGATGAATTTCCTCTACCTATCATTAGCTAATTTGATCTTACAACATGCCACAAGATGTTGTCTCTCATGGATAGTTTCTTGAGATATAATCAAATTTTGATTGCCCCTAAGGATCATCACAAAACTACCTTTATCACCTCATGGGGGACTTTCTATTACAGAGTCTTGCTCTTTGATCTGAATAACATTGGTGCAACCTAGCAATGTGCTATGGCCTACATCTTCCATGACCTTATCCACACAATTATTGAGGACTATATGGATGACCTCATTGGCATGTCTAAGTATCACAAAGACCACTTATCTATTCTCAAAATTATCTTTGAGAGAATTATCCATTACCATGTCCACCTTAATCCTAAGAAATATATTTTTTGGGCTTGTTAGGCAAACTCCTCATATTCATCATTTCCCTTTAGGGAATCAAAGTGGATCTGGCCAAAATTAAAGCCATCCTTGAGATGCTACCTCTAACCAATCTTAAGCAACTCCATAGTCTGTAAGGGAAGCTCCAATTAATTCACCACTTCATTTTTTAGCTCTCTGATTGGTGCCAACCTTTCCATCACCTTTTAAAAAAGTATATCTCTTTCAAGTGGAATATTGATTATCAAATGGCATTTGATGCACTCAAAAAGTACATTCTATCTCCACCTATCCTCACACCCTCTAAGGATGACAAACTTTCTACCTTTATATCTTTACCACTGAACATTCCCTAAGGGTAATGCTTGCCCATCAGGATGAATAACATAAAGATCAAGCCATCTATTACATAAACTACACCCTTATAGACTAAGAAACTTGGTATACTCATATCGAGAAACATTTCTTGGCCCTATTCTTCATGGACACCAAACTTTGCCACTACCTTCTTAGCTACAAATTTTTTATCATAACCAATACTGACCCACTCAAGTACAAGCACTTCAAGCCATACCAAAACCAATGTATGGTCAAGTGGCTCATGATTTTAGCTAAGTTTAAACTTAAGTTCCTCCAGTAAAAGAAAATTAAGGGGCAAGTCATTGTTGACCAATTGGCCAATGCACCCCTAATAGACAACCAACCCTCTCCTCTTGAATTTCTAGACAAGTCTATCATAGGCTTATCCCAAGCAAATTTCAACAATCACATAACCATGTTCTTTGATGGCTCCAAATGTTAGTGTGGTGGGGGATCTGGTATCATCCTTATCCCCCTTATCAGTGAATCACTTCCTTTATATTTTAAACTTGACTTTGAATGTACCAATAATGTGGCTAAATATGAAGCTCTAGTAATAGGTCTCAAGACCACATTAGCCTTGGGAGTCAAAACAATCAATATTTTTGGTGACTCCTAACTTGTTGTCAATCAAGTCAACAACATTTACCAGTGTAAGAATGAGATTTCACAACTATATAGATAGTTAGTCATGAAACTCTTGACATCATTTGAACACTACCATATTCAAACCACCCCATGATCTACCAATAAGTTTTTTTACACCATGGCTTCTCTTGCTTCTTAGATCCCATCAACACCCTCAAAATCCAAGATATCAGTCATTATCTATTACCTCACTAAACCTTCCTACATCAAGTTAGACACTCTAACCATGTTCAATATGGAAGGGATCCAACCTAACCTTTGGTATCAACAAATCTTTGACTACTTTAACCTTGGGATTATTCCCTCTAGCCTCTTTGGGAATGCCCATTGGGCATTCATCTAGAGCTCCTCTTGTTATACCATTATGGGAGGAATTCTTTACAAGTGTGGATTTGAAAGTCTTCTATTCCATTGCTTCCATGCTTTAGAAGCCTTTCATTCCATCAAAGAGATGCATGATGATATCTATGGAGGTCACTTTAGTGGACTCATTGGGGCTAAGCACATCCTCCACCTGGGCTATTACTGGCCTAACCTTAACCAAGACTATTGTGATTATGTGAAAAAGTGTGTCAAGTTTCAATAACATGCTAATTTACACACACACCTAGCCATAGTCTATGCATCTGCATCAATTTTAGGCCCTTTTCATGATGGGTTCTAGACCTTATTAGTTAAATTAACACCCACTCTTCACAGTGATATAATCATATCATCACCATGACCAAATATTTCACCAAATAGGTGGAGGATATTCCTCTTGTCTTGATAAAAGATGAAAAATTTATTGAATTTATCACCTATCACATCATCTACCACTTTGGTGTTCCCCATAAGATCATTACTGACAATGGAAAATCCTTCAAAAATAAAAAAGTTCAAGGTCTTTAAGACATATTTGGAATTAAACTAATCTTCTCATCACCTTATCACCCATAAGAAAATGGACAAGCAGAGGCCTCTAACAAAACCCTTAACAACATGCTTACAAAAATGGTCAGTGCCTTAGGTTGGGATTGGAACTTGCACATCCCTTTCACCTTATGGGAATATCATACTAGCATCCAAACCCCTAAAAGTGATACACCTTTTTCTCTAATGTTTGGAGCTGACGCTGTATTGCCTCTTGAAGTCTAAATACCTTCTCTTCGCATATCTTTATGTGACCTTATTTCAAAAGATGATTAACATGAAGAATGTTTAGATTAACTTGAGCTACTTGATGAACATCATTTGGCTGCTTTGTCCCATCTCCATGTCTATCAAGAATGAATCAAGCATGCTTATAAAAAAAAACTTGAAAGTAAGAGAATTCAATATTGGATATCTCATTCTTAAGGAAAATCAACATGTAACTAATATAGAGAAAAGCAAAAGGGGAAAATTTGAATTCAATTGGCTTGGACCCTACCTCATAACCCATAAGTATGGATCAAGAGCTTATCATTTATACTTGATCAAAGGAAAACTAGAACTTGAGCCTCTCAATGCTTTGCATCTGCATCCCTTCTATAATTAAAGAGGGGTCACAATCACCATTTATCTAACTTAAGCTCATTCTCACAACCACATTCATTTCCCTCTTTTTAGGGGAAATCAAATATAATTGAATCATGTGATTATCTATCACTATCATAGCCTAATATTGAACTATGGGGACCACGTGTCTATTTATGGCATGATTCTCATGGTACTTCCCATCCCTCTTTGAGATTGATTCCTATGGTCATTGTTACCTAATCTTATTTTCAAATATGCATCATCATTATGATCTTAGTCTTTCCTTCATAAAGATAACACCTTGAGCATGTATAAATAGGTCTATGTCAAACAAAAAAAAACAAAAAACAAAACTAATATCAAAGTCAAAAATGAATCATGGGCCATTCCTAGCATTCACATACTACTCCCTTGAAGGACAGCTATTGAAAACTTATTCAAAATTGTAAATGTAAGGTGGATTGATCCCTTGAAATATAAATATCAAAAGCATTTGAACTAAGAATATAAACTTAGACCACTCCTTTGAAGGATGGCTGAATAAAGCACTTATCAAAGCTGGCAATTTATTGAAAGTTTCCCGCATCAATTAACTTTCCCAACCCCCAAGTAAAATTCAAATAAATAACACACCCATGAACAAAATCAATGAGAAACACCACGATCAGCTCTCCTACAAGCAATAATATTAGAAATATGCAATCGACACTCCTCAATAAACTTCCCACATTGATCAATCTACACTTTATATAGACTTGCTTATACTATCCTCTCAGAAGCCTATAGAAGAGACATGCTAGTCTCATAAAAAGGTTCCAGTTTCACCCATCTTCCCTCCATATATCATATGCATGGGACAATGAGCTTACTTGACATAATGTGATCAATATACCCGTTTATCAACCTAAGCATGCTAATGCAAAGCATTTGAAAGGCTTATTTTCACTAAGCCAATCCAACTTCAGGTTTTGTTTTTGTCCTTACCAATGAAAAGGCATCATGTTTATTTTCTTATCTTTTATTGGTTCATATAGATTTACACCTCATGATTCTTGTCACTTTCCCTACATTTGGTTTGTTATCTAATTAATTTATGTATTCTCATTACATCCTTAACCATATTCATATTTTATCTCCATGACCATAAAAAACAAATATCAAATCAAAAGCATAACATTATGAACTATATATATGAACCACATCATCTACCTATCTATGATCCAAACACCATGATGACACATCATATCACATCATACCATAAACATCATCCTATCCATCTACCATCAAAACATTAGAAAAACATATATCATATCCTAATTACACCAATCATTCATGAGAATGAACAAAATCAATGATCAAAACATCATGAGCCATATCATATGTCATCTACCGATCTATCCATTTACCATAACATTACCACAATACATTTTATAACATCAACCCATGAAAACCACACCAATAGAAACATAAACAAATTCATTTATGATTACATCATCATATGATGTATATCCATCCATAACACATCCTATCACATCTATGAACAAAATCAGAACATCATAACCATCTTTCAAACATCACATGCATAAGCTACTGAGTCAACATCTCATAAGGCATATACAGGAAACCATAGACCATCAACCATAAACATGAACATAAATATACACAATAACATGTGAACCATGGACCATAAACATACATCATAAACCATATATCATCATTATATACATCATGTCATCATAAATACATATAACAATGTGTAAACTCTCTCTCAAAACATGTACATCTCACTGCATCAACACATAGGCTAGTATCAAAATTATGTACACCTATCTATACCAACATATTAAAACATATGTAAATCATGCCCTTAGAGCACCTACACCACTTCACCTGCCCCTGCACTCCCATTTTATGGTGGACCACTTGGTATCCTTGCCTAGCCCACTATCTTGGAGTAGCTATCGATGACCCATCGACCTATACTCACCATATCTCATCACATGTGGTAGCTCATCCAACACCATCACCTGATAATACCTAAGATCATCAATAATGCATAAGTATCAAAGCCTCAAAATTGTGTCTAGTGGTTCTCTTATTATTGATGTTGGTCCCCTTCCTATTGCTACCCTATATCTAAGAGTATCTCTCTCCTGCATGACTACCCTAAGGGTTTCCTGTGATTGATCTCACTTTGATGTGATAGTCACCACCTAACCTTGTAACACAAAAATTTGACCCTATAGTGTGGCCACCTATCCCTATAAGTACTTGTACTTATGCCTAGGTTGTAGTTAAAGTTGCCTTTACCTATTCATCATGGCTAATTGAATTCTTAACCATCAACCTCGAATCTCCATCATCCCCACCAATGTCTACAGCTACATATATGGGCTAATATCAGGTCATGTATCCATCTACTAACCCAACATCTTCTATCAAATCCCTAATAGTAAGCTCCTCACACCCACCATTTAGAACTTTAGGAGCAAGTTATGGCATTGGTAATCAAACCTTTGAATCCTCCCTCCTATAACTGGGAAATGGGCCTGGGATACCTTATACCAAACCAAACTATTGATGTACCCTATCAAATGGGATAAACTCCACCTCTCCCTCTTGCCTACCTATTATCCATCTATAGCTCTAAAGGGAGAGGGTCTACCTCCTCTACCTTGACAATATTGGAAACTGCACATACAACCTCTAGGTGATATCTTCAACCACTAGTGAACCTAGTGTACCCATAAACCACTCTATGTCATGGGAACCACCCCTTGTACCTAATTCAACCAATAATCCCTCCATTACATAAAGCCAATAAGGAACTCTATCTACATATAGATTACAAATGACAATCCTACTAGTCTCAACACCTGAATATGTTCATAGGCTAAGCAATGTAGAACTAGGCTAACATTAATGCCATATATCTTATGGTGCCTAAACCCCCACAACTCTCTCTATATATACATAATTATAATAGGAACCCAACTAAATATTATCTGACCTAACAGAAGCTCCACTAATACCCCTAGTAAAAAATAGGGAAACCTCCCACTACTTGAATCTAGGAACCCAAACATGTTATCACAATCATGAGCATGGTCATAAGCCTCTTCTCAGCTAGAACTCTCTCATACAATTCCATGTATCAAAATCCCTTAGCATACCATCATACTTGATCACTCTCATATCCATATAAGTACTCGATAAAATCCACTCACTCCTTGTGCTTGATATGACAAATTACATTACCATGTAGTGGGAGTCTGTTAATCCTAAATACATCCTTAGGGAGAATAGTCATCTCCCCAATCAAAAGCAAGAAGGTGTTCATAGTAGGATCCCATCTCTTGATGAGTGCTATCACCATAGATGCATCTCAAGGCACATGCTGGTAGTACCTCATAGCTCCCAGCCCCACCTCATCTATGTGGGCCCAGTCCTCTAGAGTCATCCCCTCCTATATCTTAGGAAAGATGCATTCCACTCCGTCACACATCTAAATCTGATCCCTATCCTACATCATATCAAAGACTTGGCTTAGTTACCTATGCTATTCTCATTTACCCTAGCTTTTACCCACCTCACTTATCCCTTTATTTCTCTTAGCCATCTACCCCATGCCCACTAATTTCCCTTTTAGCATGCAAGAATTACCTTATCAGCAAGTATCTTCTTAAAATGCACTTCAAAAACTTCCCCCACCCTACCCAACCACCAACAGTCATGGTGATCACCAATGGTCAAACACCCCTAGTTCATAGTGTGTCGACCATCAATAGTCAAACCTGACCATCGATTATCATTATAGGTGTTCTATGGTCAGAATGCCCAAAACCTCTTCTACCATAAAACCACCTAAACAACATTCTAAACTAAACAAGTAGCTAGCCTACCCACCAGCCCAAACCACTTTACCTACCCACCCCACTAATTCTTACTTTTACCTATAATTTTACCCAAAACCCTACCTAGGGCATCCAACCCAAATTGAGAATTCCTAAAAAATACCTTGACTCCCAACCTAATGTAAGTACTTCAAATCATAGCTATCTACCAAACTTAAGACACTACCTACCTCATTCCTCTATCTCTACCCTGGTCATAGCTCACATATAACCACTTGATCACATCCATGTGTTCCTTGCATCTCGAACCCATGAAGATCACACCCACATGACTCCAACTAATGAGCAGTCACCAACTCAACAAGTACCCTCACCACAAAATGCCAAAATCACCAAAGCTTAAAGTTAACCACACAAAAGTTATAAATGAGTAAAATTAATTTGGTTTTTACTTTTTACCCTATGGATTTTTTAGGGTTTACCCTGACATCGATGGTTAGGGTGACCATCGATAGTTACCTTTTTGAAGCCCTGATCATTGATAGTCAAGACACCCTAATTTTACACTTACACCTAGAACTACCCTTCTTCACAATACTAAATTAGGTTTTACCCATCTTTGGAGACTACCTTCTCCAACCAACCTACCACCTAGTCACCTTGTCATTGGTCTATTTTGGCCCATCTGACATGTAATTTATGAGACTTTTTACCTAGTCTTTTGACTACAATGACAACATTTCCATGTTGACCCTTCTTGAATATGTGCCACCTCATGCTTACCTAACCTACTCATGTCTATTTAAGAGCACTTCCTACCTCAGATACCCATGACACTTGATCAGTTTATATTTTTCTTGGGAGCACTTCCTACCTTAGATACCCACTAGACACATATACATTACTTAAGAGACTTATATTTATGAGTGTTCCCAATTATCATGCCTAAAGACAGTCATGTAGTTCACTTATCACTTGTCCTTCTTGACATTGACCCTTATTTTTACCAACATTGGCAACCTAGTCTATGTGTAATCTTAGCTATCACACCTTTTTGTCACACTTTATGTGCTTCAATGCCCAACTTATCATTCACCCATTTTCTCATGAACTACCCACTTATCAAATGATAACATAATTTTTGTTTCACCTCATTAACTCCTAATTTGAGGGGGAACACCTCCTCCTATTCTTAGGGTAACCAAACCCTTGACCCATACTCCATTTTTGTTTTACAGCTCATTCACATTAGCCACACAATAAAAAGGGAAAAAATATAGACACCAAAAATCTAAACACTATGATTTTAAATGTCAAAAATCCTCGTGGACCTACCTAAGACCCTCTTGGGACTAATATACACTAATTTAGCCTAACCAAGTTCACCTACAGTCAGTTTCACAAGTTGACTCAACTTAGGCTTCAAGACCTTTTCCTTTGGGGCCCTGATCATTAATGATCAGGGTAATCATCGATGATCACCCTTGGGAAACCCTAACCATCAATGATTAGGGTACACTTCCTCAACCAAAAGCATGCAATCATCCACTAACCTTTTCTAAATATAACTCATCTTAATCTTGTTACAAGCCTTTCCATAGATAAGTTATATTTAGATGGATTAGTTTCACATTGATTTCCACCTCTTATTTGTGCTTATAAGAAGAGAGGAGATTGGGAAGTCAAATCAATCTACAATAATTATCAAGAGCTCATGTATTTAGGAGTGTTATTTTTTAGGTCAATCAACATCATCAATGTCATCATCAATTCAACCATTACATTGAGAGATAACTTGTTGTCACCTCTCAACCAAGCTCTCAAGTACCATTACTCTACCAAATTCAAGCCAAATTCTACTAACAAGTTAACTTTTTCAACCACTCACCTAATCAAATTTTGATAAGATAAGTACCTATTTGTTAATATTTATTTACTTTATTTCCATTTTGTAATTAACCTAGCCCTTGCCCATCTTCTAGAAGCCATCTTTTAGATCCCATTATTTAGTAATTAACAACCTAGTTCTTTACATAGTAACCATTGATGGTTGACTCAACCATCGATGGTTTGCCCAAACACCAATAGTTAGCTTAATCATCGATGGTCACCTTAATCATTGACGATTACCCTAACCACTGATGGTCACTATGGTAGTTAAAACTAGTGAGATATTTTCACCCATCTACTCTCAACCAAACCTAGTTTTTTGTGTTCCTATTTATCCATAGACCCCTTTCATATTTTTTGAATCATATCCCAACCCCTTAGTATTAGTATTAATTAGTTTATCACTTTTTTGATTATTTATAGTCTATTTTCTAAGTAAGCATTCTTGTGTTCAATTTCAATACCTTTTGACTATTGATGCAAGTACCTTCTTTCTAGTTTTGTGAACTTAATTATTTAAAATGTGTGGATTGATAGCCCCTAAGGAAGCCTTCACTTATAAAATCTAGCTATCACTAGGCAATCCACCCAACTATCTATCTAACAAGCAAGTTTGCTTTAGTGTTTTCTTATCTGCAAGTCTTCTTCCCAAGCCAAAGAGGAGCTCTTCAAAATCTTCTGATTCAATGCATACACAAACAAACAAGTTTTTCAACCATACCCTTATCGAGTTTCTTTTATCTCTTCCTTAGGACTTAAATAAAAAATTTACATAAAACAAATGGCTTGGAAGTAGAAGGTTTGGAAGGAATAGGTGGAGGTGTAGCTAGAAGTGGAGGTTGGGTTTGTGTTTTATTTGGGAGACTTGGTTTCTTAATCAAGGTGGAGGGGTGAGGTCCTAAGATGAAATAAGGGTGCAATATTAAAATAAAAGGCAAAGTGGAAATGGTAGGTAAGGTTTTAGATTTTAGAATCCTAGGTGGTTCAACTTTCTTGGTTGGTTTGACTTGTGGTTTCTTAGGTGGGTCTAGTGGTGTCAAATCCAAATTAAATAGAGGATGGGTAATATTTTGAGTGGGAAGCACACCTAGGTTCTTTATGGGCTTTATGTGGATAGTGAAAGGTTTTTTGGTCACATTGGAAAGAGTTGGGTTGGATGGTTTATCTAAGTTTTGGGAGGTAGAGGCTTCTATTGGTTCGGTTGGGGTGATGGTGGTTTCACTAGTGAATGTGGAAGGTTGGATAGACAAGGGTGAGGTTGATGATACCTTCTTAGTTGGACAAGGGATTCTTAGGTGATGCCAAAATGTGGCCTGATCAAGGTTTGGTTAGGATAGAAATTCTGAATTTTGGACCAACCTAAAAAAGGGATTATAGATGGGTTTAGTTCCTTTGATGTTGGACATGAAGGACAAACCAAATCTCAAAAAGTGGAATGGCCATGTCTTCCTTTTTATCTATCAAATTTTTTAAGGCCTCCATGGATAATTCTTTTATAGAAGGGGTGGGTGAATCAACATTTTCCTTAGGAATGCTTTCCAAAGGAAGGGTGGATAGCTCTATCATGGAATAAAAAGGGATAAGGGTAACGGTTTACTCCTTTGCTATGCCTTCCAAAGGAGAGGTTGGTGATTCCACTACCTCAATAAGTGGAGAAGGGATGATAGTTACTTCATTGGTTTCATTTTCCAAAGGAATAATAGGTGAATCTGCTACCTCAATAATTGGAGAAGGAATGATAGCTTGGGACATGGGTTCACTAATTATTAGTTTACTAAGAACAACATTAATTATGTGAAACTCATGATTGTGAGAAGATTCCACATTGTTATGTTCATTATTTACAAAAGGTAAATGGTTGGGTAATGGCTATCTGAAAATGTCAAGTAATTGATTTGGGGGTGCATTCAGATTGTCTATCATAAGTTCCCCCTTGTCAATCAAATCTTGGACAATTTATTTGAATATCTTACATCTACTAACATCATGTCCAATTACATGGTATAAACTACACATTTCATTTTACTTATACCAACTGGGTATAATATAAGAGGAATTGAATTGATAAGGTGGTTTAATCAGAGGAAGTTTGATGATAGATGCCTTCAACAACTTTTCCAAAATTGAAGTGTATGACTCCCCTAGCGGAGTATACTATTTTTAGACATAATAGTTTTGGGTTTTGGAATTTTGGTTGAAATAATTGGAAGAATTGGGTTGGTTGACAACTAGGGGAGGAGCAATTTTAAGGACAAATACATTTACAGTCTTTTTAGCTTTGTTGTTGGTATTGGTGTGGTTGGTGGTTTTGGAGGAATAAGATTCATTTGATTTGAAACTAGAATTTTTGTTCTTCAATTTAACCATTCCCAAATCAATAGATCTAATATCCAACTTCTGAGCCATGGTGAATGCCTCATAATTTTTTTAGAAAGTCTAAACTTGTAAGGTTGAGGAGATATGCTTGGTGAAAGCATAAGAGAAAAGCTCAATCAACTCGGGTTGGGGAAAAGAGAAAGAGGGTTGGTTAATCAAACCTCTCCAATGGGCCACAAAGTTGGTAATTGACTCATCCTCAAATTTCTTGATGGAATATAGGTCGGTGATAGAAAATTTCTTGGAAATGTTTATATAGAAATGGCCTAAGAAAGTTTGGGCTAGTTAGGCAAAAGAGAAGAGGGGGTGCTTGGTTATAACACTATACCAATCTAATGTATGACTAACTAAGGACATGGGGAAAGTGAGAAGAAGAAGAACATCATCATAATTAATCAAATAACATGAATACCTAAATGCTCTAAGATGTTATTGGGGATCTTCTTTGCTTTGAATCTTAGCAGATTATGAAAGTTCCCATTGTATGGGGTATGGTCATATTAGGATAGATGGGTGGGTTGGTTCATTAAAAATTTAGTCATATAACAAGAGGTTATGGGCACCAAAAATGGATGAATAAAGATTGGTCATCTTGTCCATCAACATATTGATAAGATTAGTTTGTAGTTGTACACCCCCATAATTGTAAGGTATATTCTGTTGGGATTATGAAGGTGCCGCATATGGGTAACTAGTAGAGGGTTGGGAAGATGCCATGTTTAATTTTTATAAATGAAATTTGTAAAGGATGAAAATTTCATTAATGCAACTAAATGCCCTAAACAAATATGAACCCAAGAAAAGATCAAGGGTCCCACCAAGCATGCCAAAATGTTTCACTATTTTTTTGTGTTTATTATAGATACTCCTCTTTGACTCGAGAGGATGCCCTGCAAATAAGAAAGAAACTAGAAAAGGGTGGATTAGAAAGATATATGGGTGGATTGCCTAGCATAAGCTATATCTAAGAAGCACTAGGCTTCCTTGGAAGCTGTCAATCCACTCTTTAAGATAATTAAGTTATGATAAATGGAAGTAGGTACTTACATGAAACAATGGAAAATACTAAAATTAATGTAAGAAATGCTTGAAGGGAAACAATTGATTTTAACTAAAATAATAATAACTTATTAAAAACTAAAGCTAAAGTGTTCAAACCTGTTTCAAAAAATAGTTTATATCTCTATGATATAACAAAAACTCAAAAACTAGAATTTGGATGAAGGTAGATAGGTAGGAATTGCTTGCTATTTTTGGTAAAATAAAATACATAATGATCAGTATCAGTCACTATATAACTAGTGCTGATCACTATGTAACCAGTTCTGGTTACTATGCAGCCAATGCTAGTCAAGTCAAATGTTTTTGATCAAGATATGATCGATGTTGATTAGAGATGAATGGTGCTGATCTATATAAGTCCTAGTTTAGGTAAAAATGGGTATGGGTTGTTGCAAGAAGGCCTGTATGGGCTATTTTTGGGTTAGGGAATGGTTGTGAATGTAAAATGGGTTCTAAAAGTATATAACTTAGGAGTTGGGTGGTTAGGTGATTGGGAATGGTTTGTGGGTGATTTGATGGGAGGGAAAGTGCTTGGAGTTACATAACTCTAACACAAATGGGAATATGGGAGGAATGAGAAAATCGGTACAAGAAATAAAGCAACTAAAACTAATAATTGAATTTGTAGTAACTACAAATAATAGATCTAGAATTTGTTGGCTTGGAGGAATGCTAAGGTTGAGTGTAAGTTACGTGGGATCTTGGAGCAATGTAGGTAGAGTAATAGTACTTTGGCTCTTCATGATGAGTTGCTAAAGTACTTGGATGTCTCTAGTCTATTTTTTGGTTTTCTTGGGTGCTTTAATTTTCTTGACAATTTAAGATTCTTATGTAAAATACATATTTAACCTTTTGAGGTAAGGGTTTTGGGTTACATTAAGTAACCATCACTGGTCTTGGTGAATCGACCCTGATCGAGTTGTGACCAACATTAGTCAAAGAGAAATAGTCAAAACTTACTAATTTTGGCTATTTGCACTTAAGGCTAGTTATTAAGACTGATGGAAATGGTCTAAGGTTGATAAAGGTTGCATTGGTATGTGTGAAGAATAAGTCTATGAGGCTAGGGCATTAAATGCCTAGGTGAGAATTAGTCTTAAGGTTAGGTGTCGATCAATTAACCATGGGTTTGGGTGGGGAGGTGTAAATAGGCCTTTTTAAATTAATTAAATTAGCCAAAAGTGGGTAAATGGGTGTATTTAAGGGTTTTAGTAATTAATTCTAACCCAATGGGGCTAAGGGGTGCTTGATGATGACTAGAACCATGCAAGTTTCTAGTGTCTACAGGTGTAACAAATAATAGATTTGCCCCTAATCCATGTGAGGTGAATTATCCATCAAAATACAACTTCTAGTGCTGCTCCTCAAGAGGTGTTTCAATGATGGTCATAATGGACTCATCTGGTAATTAGAAAGTTAGTGGTTCTGTATTTGTAAGGGGAGCTTCAACAAGCTGATCTGTAGGTATTTATCCTTTGATGGCTTTTTGGTTGATATATTTTATATCAATTTGATTAGAAGCATGATCCACTTAGACATACAACATTATAAAGTTACTTTGGATAGTAGATACTTGAGTAGATCTACGTTGGAACTAACTATGGTCATGTTGTTTAACATGTAATGGTATAGTTTTTAGGTTGCATAGACCATAACTAACCAATACTTTTAAATAGGTGTATACTTGTTTTCATATGCAATTAGTGTATAAATTAAATAGTACATGACATGTTTTTTCCATTATCATCATGCTGAGAAAAAAGTGACCCCAAGGCTTTGTTAGTTATAGATAGATACATTAGGAATAACTTTCATAACATAGGTAGTAATTAAATAGGTAGATTGGCAAGATAGTCCTTTAGATGCTGAAAAGCTTTCTGGCATTCTGCATCCCAAATATGGCGCCCTTATTAAATAAGTGTGTAAATAGATGAAATTTATTAGCTAAATGATAAATGAAGCCTATGATATATTAGATCATGCCCTATAAACCGTGGAACTGCTTCAAATTAGAAGGTGGTGGTATCTATGCAATGTCTTATACTTTGGTAGGATCAACTTAAATGCCTCTACAAGAGATGATGAAGCTTAATAGTTTCCTTAAATTAATACCAAAAACACACTTCTTAGGATTGAGTCTGACCTTGTATTTATGTAGCCTCTCAAATATTTTTCTTAGTGTGATTGGATGATCGACCTTGGTCTTTGATTTACCTAGTATGTCATCGACATAATCTTTGATAATGTTATGCATCATATCATGAAATATGATAGTCATGGATTTTTGGTATGTGGCCCCAACATTATTGAGACCAAATGACATAAATTGATAATAAAACATTCCCCATGGAGTGGTGAATGTTGTCTTATGTTGGTCTACTAGTGCAATCTAGATCTAGTTATATCCTAAAAATCCATCCATCAATGAAAGCATTTCATACCCTACTATGGAGTCAAATATCATGTCAATATTTAGTAGAGGAAAGTTTTCCTTAGGGTAGGCCTTGTTTATATCTCTAAAATTAGTATAGATTTTGATTCCTTCTAGCTTCTTTCTAACTGGCACAACACTCAATAACCACTCTAAGTAGTCAATCAATCAAATACATCTCACTTCTAAGGGTTTTTATAGCTCTTCCTTTACTAACACAATAATGCAATGATGCATCTTGCACAATTTTTGTTTCATAGTTTTGGCATCATGATGATTAATAAGGTGGTGTGTAACCAAGGTGAGGTCCAAACCTAGTATGTCTGAATAGGCCCAAGCAAAGATATCAATAAATTCCCTTAAAAGGGCCATAAAGACTTCATGTTCCTACTCAATGAGTGATACACCTAAATTTGATCAATTTAGGGTCGTCTGGAGTCTCAATGTTGACTTATATAGTGTCTTCTACAAGGATATTCAAACCATCTTCTAGAATAGTTAAAAATGAATTGAATTGGCCTACAATTATAAACTCCTCTATTTGGACTAGCTATTTGAATTTTCATAAAGAAGATGAATCAAAATCTCACAATGGTAGGGATGGCCATGTTAAAAACAATTTTAGAAACTCTTGGATTAATTTGTTGAAATCCTGTTATTCTTTAGAACTAAACATGGACCCAAAAACAAGCTCATCATTGGTGGTCTTGTGAGCTATGTTTGTGGAAGGATGAACACCCCCATCTAATGGTGTTTGGAACAAGTTTTCACTAGAAGGCTAGCCTTTCTCTTTAATTTTACCTTGGTCCAAAATTACCTCAAAGAGTTTTTCACTTTGGGACCTCAATGTTTTATTTAATTATTTGTGGCTAAGGGTGTTTAACCATTCTCTAAAATGGGCTACAGGATCCATTTTGATTGAGAAACCTTTTTTGTGGTCTCCCAATAAAACATTGTCTTTTAGGCCTAGAAAATTTCAAAAGGCATCATCTTTCTCAAACTCATCTCTAGACACTGTGGATTCTTGTTGTTTCTAGGCTATAAGTTAAGGGTATTAAAGAGGAAGTAAATTATTGAAAATAATTGGGCTAAGGGTATAAATAGCCCAAGTGTCAAATAGATTGGTACTGGTAAGGTCTTCTTAAAGGTTATGATTAGACTCTACTTCACTATCAACATCATCATCACTAGTCATTGCTATTAGAACATGAATAAAATATGTGGGGTTACCCCAAGGCCATTTAAATCTGAGGCCATAAGTTCCTTTGTATTGTGTTATAAATATTGGCTCAAGAGTACCTTGTTGATTTGGCCCAAGGCCTCCTCCTTCATAAGATTGATTCTCCATGATCATGTTAGGAATAAGATACTTGGTATTTTTATAGCAGTTATCTAACTTGTCATTATATAACCAAGTTTCATCATTTATAAATGGGTCTTGTTATTGGCTAGTGGCTAGTGTGAAAATGATAGGAGTTGTACCATGTAGTTTGCCTTTTCTTTTTTTCACCATTTCATGTAAGGTGGATTGGATTTATATCTTCCATAGGACTTGGGATTATATGGAATCTTGGATATGTGGAATGTATCATGGGTCAAATATTCTCTTGGGCCATTGTTTGTGATGGTAAAATGATTGGACATTTTAGGAGGTGGCATATGGGAAGATGAATCAAGGCTATCTAGGTCTATGCAATTAGACTCTATTAAATCAACAAATATTTATTTTCCTTTGTCCTTTTTATGAACTAGATCTATGCCAAATGGTAGTTATAACTT